>OZ038519.1:32544898-32654898 GCA_964036315.1 Acanthosepion esculentum | reverse complement strand
TGTATTGTTCACACTGACCATTCCCTTGGAGTTTGTAAGGGATTGTTTGACTCATTGCTATACTCAAATCACTGAAGTACTCACGCAGTTCCTTAGATAGAAATGAGGAACCCAAGTCAGAGCAGATGCAGGAAGGAGTACTGAACACAGTGAAAATCCGAGTTAAGCATTTAATTACTGCACTAGTTGTCATATTGGGGCAAGCAAAAGGAAACCAAGAGTATCCGTCTATTACAGTTAAAATTAATGGTTCTACGAGATAGAAGGAAGAGATCCCTTAAAATCCATGCTGATTCTTTCCATTGGTGGTTGTTAGGATAAGTGGATGGTGGCAGAACAAAGAAGAAACAATGAAAGTTTAAAGAAATAAACAATTGTATTAACTTAAAAAACAACAAATGATAAATTGGTGTAAATGTCTTTCATTGAAAAAAGGAGATAAGTGTAGTAGCACAATTCATCTACAGAGCTGTATGGAAAGAAAGGGGAGGATGAGTTGTGACTTATTGGGTCGACAGCCTTTAGTGAGCTGTCTCTTAGAGATGGGAGGTCGCCTTCCGACAAAATCTGTGAACAGGCCAACATGCCATCCAACTGCCAAAAATGTCTCTTTCTTTTTATGTCCTTTCTTAGGCATAAATTGGCTGTTTTTTATTTTGTTTCTTTAAGTGGGAGTGGATGCTATTGGGTGGAAATTCTGGATTGCATTGCTTATTTTTTCTTTGAGTATGTGAGTAAAAATGGAAGGTACGTGTGGAGCCTTGCATAGCTGACAAAATCTTCGTTCAGTTTTGGGTGGTTAGAGCATTCACATCTTGGCCAGTGGTGCAAATTAGTGTTGTCTGAATTAGAAGAATGTAACATTGTGTAGCCTTTATCAGGCAAACTTTTTCAGGTTTGTAAAAACACAGTTTCCATTTTGAACTAGCAGGACAGTCAGGGCATACTTTTTTACACCTTAAGTAAGGTAGATTCCCGATTGACAGAGAGGTCTAACCTGATTATACCAGAGTGACAATCATGGAGCTCATATAACTTTTCTTTGTGTAGGATAGTGCCACAATGAGCCCGTGTGAATGTATCAGCAGGTATTAAACATAAAATTCATTGCCTGCTGCTCCATAACGATGGTAAAGTGCCAACTAGATAGGTAGTAAGACCACCTTTTTACAGTTTCTATAATAGCTGAAGCCTCCTCCAGGAGTCGAGTTGAGTGAGTCTATTAATAGTTCTACTATAATTCACAATGTACCTCTTTTTATGCCATTCATTATCTCTTAGCATTTTATTAACCTCAGTTTTAATAAAGTGTTCATCAGCAGTTCCAAATATAGATTTCGTAGAAATAGGTTTGCAGTTAGGATTCAGATTTGAAAATAATGGAAGCATATCTACCATCAAAGATGGTAGGCTGCAAGCAGTTGAACTGAAAATAGATAGGCTTTTCTTAGGACTGCCAAATGCAAAAGATACAATAGAATGTTTGGTTCATGAAGTCTTGCCAAAGAATTGCATTACTACAAAGATTGGGAAGGACACAAAGTATGACATTCAAAATACCACTCACCTAATAAATTTAAATTGACAGTACATTGCCCTTTTATTGAAGCATTAAGGGACAATGAAGCCATGGACACATTTCCAACTGCAAGTTTTATTTTTAACTGCTGTCTTTTCACATAGTCAAGCAAAATAAAGGATCCAGACCTACCAGTGTCTATTAGAGTAATTACCTCATTTTTGTCAATCATAGTACACCATAGCCTGTTTTAATAAATTAGGTATTGTAGTGATTGCCAATGTAAAGATTGAGTAAGTGAGGTGGCCAAAGTACCAACCAACCAAAATACTTCAGTAAAGGTACCCCTTTTTTCTGCATTTGTGACATGTGGCCTCTCTGGCTGGGCACACTTTACAACTGTGACATGACCCACTGCAGAAATAACATTTAGCGCTTGTTAAGGCACCCACATTCCAAACAAATGAGTCTTTGTTTTCTGATGCTATGGCTACTGCAGTTGGTGACAAAGGACGTGAATATGATTCAGAGGTTTTTTCTCTGATAGGCATAGAGGCTCTGCCTTGATTAAGAGCTGTGTGTAAATCAAGGATATTGTTTTCTAAAAAGATGCTGTCAAATGGAATTAAAGTGAAAGCCAGTAATGAACGCATCTCTAATGCAGTTGTCTCAGTTTTGAGCAGCGGTATCCACTTCGAAACTGCATTCTTTAGCTAGTAGTTGTAACCCCTGAACATACTCATCAATATCTTTATCATCTCTTTGTCCGTGCATTTCTAGAACACGTCTGGTGAAGATTTCGCTTGTGGGTTTCACATATGAAGTGATTTCCAGCAGATTTGAAAGTAGCATTGTAGTGTCCATGCTGTCTATATCTACATAGACTCTATCTCCAATAACGAGCACTCCTGGTCCTTAAATATAGCAAATTTAAAACTATATACTACATGATACTAGTGACTTTTGAAAACCTAATTTTGAAGTTAATTTAATATCCCAGGCCTCATGAATTTAAGCGTCCTACGAGGCTGGCATCCCGTTCCCACTCCTTCACTGTTGAAACTGTTAGATGTAGACGTCTCTTCTACTCCAATAGCTTCATGTCTCACACCTCCCGCCTGTGGAACTCCCTTATGCCTGTTTCCCTGACAAATATAATCTCCAACTATTTAAGTGTAACGTCAATCAACATCTCCAGTTGCCTTGATCTATCCACTTCCCTTTTCCACATCCTTTCCCCTTTCATTCCTATCTACTCTCGCACCAAATCTTCTGTAACCCCCTTGCCTTGATCGACCCACTATCTTTCTCCACATCCTTTCCTCTACCACTCCTATCTGCTCTTCCTTCAAACCTTCTGTAACCCCTTGTGTGCTAGCGGCTTCCAGCCTTGCTTGGAGGGAAAAGCTTAAAAAAAAAAAACTACAATAAATGGATATATAGGTTGGTCAACAGCATAGCCAGGGCTATCAGTGCATACACTAATTTTATACCTTGTGTATGATGTGACCCCCTTAAAATTAACTTCAAAATTAGATCTTCAAAAAAGTTGAGATGGAGAGACATGTGGCTATACTATGATATGTTTTGCATGTAACTGGAATTGGAGAATGCTTTATGCAAAAGCAAATATATATATATATTTATATATATAAAATAGTGTAGTGATGCATCATGTTATATCTATATTTCTGTTAAATCAGAATGCATAAAATGAAGGTTTTTCTGTATAATATTTTTGGGGTGATAGAACAAACATTTTAATATTAAAGTATGCTTTGGTAAAGTCTTTTTTGAATTCCTTATTTCTCTGAATTGTATTTGTTTACAATTCTGAGAAACAGCTTTTATATTTTGTTGAAAAAAGATCAATTGACTTGCTTATTTGAGTTCAATAGATTCTTCACTGATATTACATTTAGTTCCATTTATCTATAAATCCATCTTGGATTTTTAGTCTAACAATAATCTATCTTTAAATATTTGTTTGTATTATCTTTATAAGTCTGAATATTTTGTATGCAGTATAATCTTTATAAATAAAATATTTGACATAATGTCTTTCTGGAAATCTCCCTTGTTTAGGATAGTGTTTCTGATTCCCTTTAAAGCAGTGTTTCTCAACTTGTTTAAGCAATGGCACACCTAGGAGCAAATGAAAATAGCACAGCACACATAGTAAAATTTGTAAAGGGCATACATTTAAATGTTATGAAATAAAACCATAGATTTTTTAAAAATACACACACAAATATAAACTTACTTTATTTCAATGTTTCTATTCAACTATTGGTGCTAGCAATGCATACGCTAATTTTATATCTCATCGATGATGTGACTCCCTTAAAAGTAGCTTCAAAATTAGGCCTGGTATTTTTTTGTGATTTCTTTAATGTTTGGTCAAATGTGCACTAAGTAGACCCTTGTTTCTTCTTTAGTTGAGCGTAGTCTTTCTTGCCTCTTATTTTTTATGTTATTTAGGGTTGAGAAGCTTAATTCACATAAATAAGAAGTAGAAAATTGCAATAAAACTGATCAAGCTAAAGGCTTGATCAGTTTTATTGCAATTTTCTACTTCTTATTTATTATTTAAGCCATGGAAACATTAGAATTTTATTTTTTGTAGTACTTAATAATAGTTAAGATATTTTGATGTCTTTCAAGATAGTGGCATAGTGGATATAGGAGTTGGTTAAATGTATGCTACTGTCATGAGTTCAATCCCCGAATCAGGTAATGAAACACAGGTTCAGCAGGAACATACAATAACTGGTATCACAGAGACAAAATAACACAATAATCAGCAGATATCCCATATCAGCCAAACAATAGATTCCTGATGATGGCCAGAGGGTACTTGACTGAAACATTGTTTAGAATAACATCTATAACAGCCAAAATGAGAACAATATTTTGAAATAAAGTATATTGACTCATCTCAAAAATGAAATACTAAATCATGAAAATCAATATGATCCTGCCATAATAATCAAATGTCAAAACCATCTGACATTGAATATAAAGGCTCCATAATTATACCACTGATGTCCTTTGAGATGGTGACATAGTGGATGTAGGAGTGGGTTAAGATGTGTTTCTGCCATCTAGTGGTTGTGAGTTCAATCCCTCAATCAGGTAGTGAAATACTGATCCAGTAGGAACTAATAATAACTAGCAATACAAAGACAAACACAGTAACCAACAGATAACCCATATCAGCTAAAAATAGTAATCACCTGATATTAACCAGTGAGTACTAGGCCAAGCTATATATGTCTATAACATCTGTAGCAGCCAAGATGAGAGCAATAATAGAAAATAATTTAAGTATACTTTGAGATAGTCAATCTGTTGCCATTTGGTAATTGGCAGCATTGGTAGCCTAAAATGTTTGGCCTGTCTTTGTTGTTAGTGTTTAGCAACAGTTATTACTTTTGATAGTAGCAGATATCATATCAGCATGCATTACAAAGATGTAAATTTAGTTTATTTTGTTGTTTCTAATATTGAAGATAGAAGCAAATAGATTTTATGCTTTTCTACTTTAGAGAAAAAAAAAGGTAAAAAAGAAAGAGTTGTGCTATTTATGGAGAAGGTTCTGTGAGTGTTCAAGTGTGTCAAAAGTGGCTTGTAAAGTTTCATATCAAAGATTTCTTGTTGAATGTTGGTTAGATTTGATTGATTTTACATGTCAATTCTTATCAGGTTATTTAATGTCAAATTTTGTAGGGATCAAACTCACTACTCAGTAGTAATTGTCAACTGGACTCGCCTCATTAGACCTTACTTGCTGCTGAGACACCCTTCATAGTTGGGTAGATGATTGGAGATTGATACTGATTAAATGAAGATATTACTGGAGAATAATCAACATTATAAATTGCAGGAGGTAGTTAATATACTCTAAATATCCAAATCATGATTTTGGTGCTTGCGTGTGAAGCAGTTGTTATTAAAAAGAAGAACTATATTCAGTGGTTTTTTTTTTTTTATTGACCAAGAAATGGGTAAAGAGCAAACCTATGGGTGACAATTGATATTGTTTTTCATATATAGGCTGAGAGAAAGATAGAAAGTTCGAACAATAGCTAATTTTTGTCCCATTCTATAGGCATGCCTTAGAGAGACTCTTACAAAAGTGTAACATATTACTCAAGAAGCAGAATATTTCACAAAATAACAAAATATTATTATTGGAATCCATTTTTTGTATAGTTCATGGTTATTCTTGCTCTAAGTTGAGCAATATCAAGGCTGGTCTGTACTTAGATAGAAGACAGCTTAGGAACTGTAAGTGACTTTCTACAGTCTGAGATATGTTTTAGCCTTAAATAACCTTTAAAGGGTTGATAAACCATAAAAAAAATCAAGTCTGACATTTTATCTGATGACAACTATTCAGAACTTTGGATATATGATCAAAGGATATCTCCTTGAAAAGTTATCTTATGTTGCTTATCAAAACAAATTGTTTAAGAAGAGTTCTTATTGTTAAAAGCATTCAGATTTTGCTCTTTTGTAAACTTAACATCATCAGTTATTTTGATGGTTGTTACTTTCCTAAAATATTAGTTTCCTTTTACAGATGAGGAAAAACCTATTACAGTGGGACAGTGCTCTTCAGTTGGCCAAAGTTCTACATCCAGAAAACATTCCATCCATATCAAGGGAATATGCTGAAGAATTGGAACTAACTGGATCCTTTATGGAAGCCCTGAACCATTACGAACAAGGGATTACCAAACTTGAAAGTGAAGCAGAACATGACAGGATTTGTGCTGGTGGAGTGGCTCGAATGTCCATTCGTATGGGAGACATTAGAAGGTTAGTGGGAAGTTATATATCTCTGATCACATTCTGTTTTCTATTTAGGTGTCTTCATCTTGAACAAGGAGGTGCAGATGGTGTAACAATTATTCAAACTGGAAGCAAATCTGACACACTAAGTTCAATTCCTTCTTGACTCTGTTCTGTTTGCTTCGCACTAATACCCTTGGAAAAGGATTGTATCTATCTTCCTCCAATAGGGCAGACTGGCCTCTCTTGTTTTGAGGTGGCAACCAGTCTAGGAGAAGAAAAACTCTGGATTCCAAACCAGCCTGAAAAGGATTGGACGCCCATCAGGCAATCTTGTGGCTATAGTGATTTTCTAAGCACTGCTTAGATGTGGCACAAAGCCAAAAGTGTGGGGCATCCAGTGAGGATTGAAGTCACTATCCAGTTGTAATTGATTTAGTGAGACAAGCTTGTTAACCATTGCACCATGTCGAAGTGTCCAAACATTACTGCTGCTATGGGAGAGTCATGATTTCTGAGAGGCATGATGGTTGTCCAAACTTTCAGTTGAAGCCAATTCGGTTCTGGAAAGTCTCCAAATTGCTTGGAACTCTGTCAATTGATTTGTGCAGTTGAACCTCTCCAGGAATCTCTTACAACAGCTTTGTATTTATTCCTTCAATTGTATTACTTTCAGGAATAAAATCTGTAAAATGGTAGGGTGCTGCAACAGAGATTTACTTACACATCATTTCATTTGCATTGATTTAGGGCACCTCGGGGTGGTGTAATGGTTAGCAAGCTTGTCTCACTAGAACAATTATGACTGAGTAGTGAGTTTGATCCTCACTGGGTGCCCCTATACTTTAGGCCTTGTGCCACATCTAAGCTAGGCTTAGAAAATCACTTTGTGGGCACTTTGACATAGTGTAATGGTTAACAAGCTTGTCTCACTAAATCATTTACTACTGAATAGTGAGTTTGATCCTCACTGAGTGCCCTATGCTTTCGGCCTTGTGCCATATTGAAGCTATGCTTAGAAAATAACCATTTAATTTAGATTGATTAAACATTGTGTTTGGCCCACCCATTGAGAAAAGCAATGGAAATTTCTGTAATTTGGAGCCATTGTTTTGAAATATTTGAAATAGCTGATTAAAAATCAAATTTAATTCTGAAAAATTTTAGACATTTTTTTTCTGAAAGCATTTTTAAGGTTTTCTCCTTTTAATTCTTTAATTTCATTTGTTTTGGTGAAAAAAAATCTATTTCAGTCTAAAATTGACCTCTGGTTACCTCCTCTGAACTTCAAATCCAGCACCATCTATTCTATCTTCTTGCCCCAGTTACCCCCACACATAGTTTAAAATAAAACTAAAAATGTAATTGTTTGTAATATAGATGATAACGGTCACCAGATAATTCTTTGTCCAACCCTTCCTGTGTCCACAGGGCTAAAATTTGACCTCATCCATTTTAGCATTTGTGAGGTCAAAAAAATTTTTGTGATTCATAGCCAACTCAGTATATCTCTCTGTCTGTAAGAAATTTCTTAATTTGTCTATTCTATGTTCTTTGATGACCTTCAGTATCCTTGGATGACCTCACAGCTTGACTTTAGTTCTTATGACTATCTATGCAAAATAACTTGCCTCCCTGAGACTTTCTGTTATTATGTCGTGGTAAACAAATTTTGCTGACAAATCAACACCTAAGGAAAAACAAACAAAAGAAAAAAGAACCTAAACTTGTATAAATGTTAATCTTCAGTTTTAGGATATATAAATTATTTGTTTACTCCCAAGAGATATTTGTGAAAAATTGCTTACCTGTAAAAAAAAAAAAAAAAAAAAGAACAATATCAATTAAAAAATTTTAAAGCAAAAACACCTTTGTTTTAAAAATTTACCAAAATCAGAGAATTATATTAAAAAAATTTTTAGTACTTATTAATATAAAGCATAGTGTTTTTAGCGAAGAAGTTTCTTGTTCAAATTTTGAAAACAAAAAATATCTGTGCATACAGCACCAATAGAAAATGAAATGAAATAAAAGTTGAACATTGCTCAAACAACAGGTGCTGGAGAGAGACATTGATGGTCTGTAAAATGGTAGGATGCTACAACAGTGATATACTTACACATCTCTTCATTTGCATTTGATTAAACATTGTACTTGGCCCACCCACAGCAAATTCAAGTTTCATGTTTTAGAAATTTTATAGATTTCAAAAATCATTTTACAAGTATTTCTTATATGTGCTTTGTTGAATTTGCAAAACTGTTCCTGCCAAAATAATAGTTAGAACAAACTACAACAATCAACCCCAAAATTGAACAAATAGCTTTAATTATCTTCCCAAACAAAAACAAAACTATTAAATAAGCTATATAAACAAATTTTTACTATGTTAATAAAAACACCGATCAAAATAAAAAAATAAATAAATATATAAGATAAGAAATAAAAATAAAAAATACAAAAATAAAATAAAAATAAATAAAATATTGTGGTACTTGTTCCTCCATCCATTTGTTCCTCTGCTTCTTGTAACCTTGATACATCCTGTGAATGTTAAATTCTTCAAAACTTCTTTCCTCATTACATATCCCAAAATCTTCGTTTATCTCTTTCTGATTGTCATCAACAGATTCTTTGTAATTCCTATTCTCCTTAAAATGGCCTCATTCATTACATGCACTGTCACTGACTTTCTTGACATTTGTTGGTAGAATCACATCCTGATGGCCTCAAGTCTTTTTTCATTTGTGATAAAATTGTCCAGCTCTCACCACTGCCATGTATGAGGAGAGGCATCATATATAGGTAGTCCAACACACTTTCCTCCATTTCTCATATATTTTCCAATCCTATAGTACATTGTGGTTTCTGAAAACTCTTAGGTCATCCCATAAGTTCTGTCCGGATTTTAACTTTTTGTTAAAATGAACAAAATTTAAAGAGTATTTTATAATGTCTAATGGAGCTGAACATTATTTTTATGTTTAGATGCATTTAAACTGAACAAATTTTATTTCAGAGAACAATAAAGTTAAATTTTGTTTGATTAAAACCATGCTAACGTGGAAGTACCCAAGAATAATTTGAGGCACATAATGCTTTAGGAGTTCAAGAAAAGGAAACTCAGCAGCCGAAGCGGCTAGAAACATTCACTCGGTTTATGGAGAGGAATGTGTGAATGAAAGAACTTGCAGAAGATGGTTTACAAAATTCAGAGGTGGAGATTTCACCCTTGAAGATGAAGATCGAACCGGACGTCCAGTTGAGTTTGATGAAAAGCTTCTTGAAGCAGACCTTGAAGAAAATCCTGCTTTATCAGTTGAGGAATTGGCAGTGGTTCTCAGTTCAAACCATACAACTGTTTGTCATCTTCAACAACTTGGAAAAGTTCCTAAACTTGGAAAATGGGTGCCTCATCAATTGTCTGAAAACAACCTCAAATCCCGAGTTGACATCTGCTCTTCTCTCCATTCTTGCCAACTTGTTTCACCTTTTTTGGATAGACTTGTGACTGGCGACGAAAAATGGATCTTTTATCGAAATGTTAAGCATCGTAGACAGTGGCTTGGTAAAGTGGAAGGACCCCAGCCACAGCCGAGAAGGGAACTTCATGGGTAAAAGGTTCTTCTTTCAATCTGGTGGGATTGCAAAGGAATAATCCACTTTGAATTCTTACCACCTAATGCAACAATTAATGCTCAAATATACTGTCAGCAATTAGAGCGTTTGAACCAAGCTTTGAGGAAAAAAAAACCTGCTCTAGTGAATCGAAAACGGGTGATGTTTCATCAGGACAATGCGCGACCACACACAACAAGAATCACATCACAAAAGATTGAAGAACTCGTTTGGGAGAAAATTCCTCATCCCCCCTATTTTCCCGACCTTGCTCCTTCAGACTACCATTTGTTTTGTAGCTTACAGAATCATTTGGAAGAAACAGCTTTTGTAACAAAGGAAGAGGTTAAAACTGACATTTGTGAGTTCTTCGAATCAAAGCCAAAAGAATTTTACAGTAATGGAATTAGTAAGCTTGTTAATAGATGGAAGGAAGTCATAGATAATCAGGGAAAATACATTGTTGATTGAATCTGTAATTAAATGTAACATTTGGTCACTTGTTTTCTTTATTCAAAATTCGGACAGAACTTATGGGATGACCTGATATCTTACATTATTACAATGTAACTTCAAATTTACACATTTTGTCATCTGCTCAGATTGTCAAATTTCTAGACTTGTTTAATTTTGACATCCCTACTATGTAACTCTTGTCTTGGGTGGCTCCTTTTTGCTCACCACAATGCATTGTTTTCTTACAAGTAATGATCAACTCTTTCTTTGTTTTTCTTGAATGCCTTTCAGTTTTCCTTCTGAAGCTGCCATCAACACAGTATCATCTGCATAGCATTTGTTGTTAAGGTTACGTCTGCCAATAACAATCATCTGCTTGTAAATCCTAAATAATTAAATAACTATTATTATTATTATTATTTGTCTCAACTTTGAAGAAGTATTTAAAATCCATTTTCCATGTTATTATAAAATCCTCTGAAAAATCTCTGCTCTGATCTCTATTGCTCTTTGGCTATGTGTGCTGAAAAAGATCTTGTTCTCTTGTCGAGAGCCTCAGGTAAGATGGCATTTGAGAAAAGGGAAAGAAATTCAAAGAAAGAAAGGGAAATAATTTTTTTCTTTTTTTTTTTGTTGACATTTCAATCTATTTCAAAAACCCCCCTTCAGGCTGAAATTGGTTTGCAAAGAAACATTCTATGTTCCTCAGGTACAAGAGTGTAATCTTGTTCTTATTGACACGTTGTTTTATGTCAGTCTGTGGCAGTTTGTTTACAGTTTGGATTTTTTCTCTTACTCTCATTTTTTGCCATTAATTTTCAGAGGAGTCAAAATAGCTTGCAAAATACCAAATCGAGCTTTACAAAAGGAATGTGCTGAAATCCTGGAGACAATGAAGGTTTGTGAAAAGACTTTATTAAAATTTTATTAAATCCAGATTGTGATGTTCTAGAAAGAAACTGAAGGGATCCATTTGTATTTCTAGTAATCATCGTAATAAGAATTTATAAGAGAATTTAAGGATTAGAATGTCTTTCGATACTCATAGTTTTTGTTTTAACTGTAAAATGTTGGAGTGCTATGGAAAGTCTTTCTGTTATTTTATTCTCTTTATAATGTTTTCCATTTTTCAGCAATGGCCAGAAGCTGCACTTCTTTATGAGAAAGGGGCTTTCTATGATAAGGCAGCTTCAGTTTATATCAAAGGCAAAAACTGGTGAGTTCTTCACCCCCCCCCCAACACACACACACACCCCGGCTTCAATTAATATTTATTTTGAATTTAAATACATATGGCTGGAAATTAGGATTTGGGGAAAGATGTTGGTCTTCACTATCCTGACATGTTGCATTCAGTGGCACAAGTATTCTTTTTTTTTATTTCTTTTCACCATCTTTTTGCAATTATTTGAAATCATTTAATCAACAGACACTAGAACTTGATATTCTCTTGGCAGAAATTCTAACTAATGCTCATATTTACAACTTAAGTTTGGCTGTTTTTGTTTAGCAGCATATCAACACCTCTATGGGTTATTTAATGCTGAAATGTAAATATGAAAATTCAAAATTTATAATTAATTCAAGTGAATGACATTACTTCATAATTATAATTACTTAGCTGCATTTATTTTAACAAAATAATTTTACAAAAATCAAACGAGAAGTGAAAACTGGATTCTTCTTATAAGAAATGAGATTCATTGTAGCAAATTGTTTTTTTTATTTATTTTTTTTTTTTTTTTGGCAATATATGTCATGTCTTAAATATTACTATAAAATGTATTGTTGGTCATTTTACTATAAAATGTTGGTAATTATACTATAAAATATACTGATGGTCATTTTCTTTAAAAAAATGTATTTTTATACTTTCCTGGGGGGGGGAGTCACTACTTGCCCATAATTGGAACCCTAACAGGTGCTACCACCCCAGGTCAGGGTGACCTGAGAACAACAGCAGTAATTAAGGTGTGGTTTCACACTCCTCAAAACATACAATCTTGCAATCAGAGCCCTTGTTGCTGGATGTAGTTTATCATCATACCCAGGACAACAATTTAAGTGGGAGTGGAGTAAAAACAGACAATTCAGGTTTATAATTAAAAAAGAAAAATTTCCCTTGATGATTTAAAACGATAAAAATATATTTACAGCAAATATTTACAAAAATGTTCCCATTCAATCTTTTTGAAATTATATTTGCTTTTCTTTCTTTTATTTATACTAATCTAACACTTATACACCAATGGGGCAAAAAATAAAGCAAGAGTCATGCAGGTAAAGTTACAAATACTTACAGATGAAGAAACACTCTAAATGGATGCTCTTCTCAAATGTGGGTAAATTATCCCAAATTGATTAAATGTACTCCAATGAGGTGTAAAGCTCTTAAGCCTTTATTACAGATGCTAGAATTGACATCAAGAACTGTGCTTAGGAACATTGATTTCCCAGAGTTTGTTATTCAAATTTTAATTTTAAAATAAAAACATTAATCACACACTGACTCACTAAACAGTTTATTGTCTCCTTTCCTTGATACAAGGGTTGGATGTTTTGGAAGTCTGCTACACTGTACTTCTCCAGACTATTCTATCTAGATCTATGTCTTTCGACTTCAGTTTCTTGTAGTAATTGTTGACATTTTTTCCTGCAAGTTTCCTTTCGTCATCCTTTGCTATGACTTCTGTTGACCTATCATAGCCATTCCAATATATAATGCTTTCAGCCTTTTTTGTTATAGTGGCTGAAATTGACATCAGGAACGAAGCTTATGGACACTGATTCACCAGAATTCATAATTATACAATATATTCTCAAGTATAGTATGTGTTTTTATGAACATTAAAATCATGCATTTTTGGTGACTGGTTTTTGTCATGCAGTAAAATAACTATCAGGCGTCATTCTCTTCTAATGTGTCATTCAAACGAGCCAGTTGCTCTCTATACAATTGAAGACATTCTGGTGACTCATAATAAGGAATTCCCTTTGAATCCTGCCATCTACAGAGCAGATCATTTTCCCCCATTGGATTCAATTTGGGCTGGGGTAAAAAAATTGCAATAATAAATAAAAATTGCAATAATAAATCAATTTTTATTGCAGGTGGCTTTCTTTAAATTTCATTTTTTTCTGTATGGAGTAAAAAGAGAAAGACTAATGTTCACGTGATGATTGATCTTCCTTTCTGTAAGTTCATTTGGAAACAACTTGCTTTGCTTCAGAATTTTTCTAAGACTTCTAAATAGCTTACAACAGATGACTAACTGTCCGAGCAATACAAAATTTATTCTGATGTAGAAGCACAGGCAGCTGTTTCATAAATTTGTTGCTTTATTCTCTCCCCCCCACCTTGTCATATTGCTATAATTATTATAATGATTTGTGTCTTGTATTTCTAGGGCAAAAGTGGGAGAGTTGCTTTCAAATGTCACTTCTCCAAAGATCCACATTCAGTATGCTAAAGCTAAAGAGGCAGATGGCAATTATAAAGATGCAGTTGAAGCTTATAGATTGGCTAAAGATTGGGACAATGTCATCAGGTAAGCTATTGTGTGTGTGTGTGTGTGTGATGTGTGTGTGTATATATATATGTGTGTGTGTGTGTGTGAATTATATAAAAATTAAACTCAATTGTACCCCATTTATATGGCCATTTCATTCCTCAATAGATTTCTCTCTTAGAGAAATTCCCTGGAGCTTGTCAATATTAAAATGTTTGATGAAAAATGAATCATGACATTTTTTTTAAATTGAAAATTAAAAAAAGATTGGAAGAAAGAGGAAAAAAAAGAGGAAAAAAGAGGAACAATTGCAAATAAGAGAAAAAGGCATTTAAAAGGAAGATAGAGAGAAATTTGAAAGATCTAATAAAAAATTGATAGAACTTGTCTATGTTAAAATATATATATATATATATATATATATATATATATATATATATATATATATATATATATACACACACACACACACACACAAGTATAGGATTGGTGTATACGGAATAAATTCCAATAACCAAAAATAATATTTTTAATATAGTGCTCAATACATAGTAGAGCAAATATAATTTGTTATAAAATCACTACAAAAATAGCCATTATGTTTCAACACTAGCAAATATAATTTATTTGAAAATTATAACATAAATTTTTTAAAATCTTTATTCTACATTCAACACATCATTTGATAAGACACCAGAAGTGTTGAAACAAAATGGCTATTTTTGTAGTGATTTTATAACATATTTATGTTATAATTTTTGGATAAAATATATATATATATATATATATATATATATAAATAAATTTTTATATATCAAGAATAATTTTAGAGAAATCTATGACAAAGTGAAAAAAAGTTTTTATGTGACACATTTCATCCTTTTGGGCTTCATTGGCCTAAAGTGATATTTGTATAAACCTCACTCAATAAATTGGATTGATTGGCGCTGCCAGTTTACTCACCAACCAACCAGCAATAATTTCATATATATATATATATATATATATATATATATATATATATATATATATATAGTTATCCTTCTAATAAACTGGCTGCCAACCAAAGCTATAGGGCCCAGTTTGTCCTGCTATTTACCCATAGCTGGATGGAGAAGATATGGCTTCATACCTTTCCCAAGGTTATTTCAATATAAGTGAATGTAACAAACTTGACTGGAATTTGAAATTGGCTCTTTGATTTCTAATTCTTAGCCATTATCCATTACACCACCTGCACATCCAACCTTAAAAATCTGTTAGAACTGCTCAGCAACCTTGACATATTTGTGAAGGATATTAGAATAATCAAAAACCTATAATGTCTGCAAACTGCCTGCATATGGATAGAAAATGGAATTCAGCAGATATACAAAACTAGAAAGGCGTGTAAGAGAAGGAGGTGTCTTCTTGTGAGACAGGTTCAACCTATACAGCGAGACAATTATGAAGGGTGAGCCCAAAATGCAAATTACATATCAAACAAATGTGGAAATTTACATATCTGGGAAGTGTTCTAATATGTGCTCACAATTTCTTAAGTGCTACAAAGGACAGGAAGTTGTGGGGGACCATGATCGCCTTCTCCTGAAGGGACATGGCATATAAAGAAGTATTCCCAAACGGCCACTCATGTAGCTACTGACAGACACAATGTTGTTTAATTTCTGCAATCATCCAAGAACCGGTTTTTCAACATGATATAACTGTAATTATAAATATATTTTAATAGGAGTAGATAGATTTGTCCATCGCCCAGTTCGCACTCCTCCTTTGTTTTTTGAACATGAGTAGAGGTTTACCTCTAGTTTCCTGTTCAGAATTCGGTTTCCAGTTCTTTCTAAAGTTTTCTCATTCCCTTTGACTTTCAGTAGCTCTTTGCATCTTAGTGACCTTATCACCTTGCTTGGGGTGAATTGATTAAAAAACAAAAATTATATATATATTTATAGTACTGAAGAAGTTTGGGACCATTCCAATGATTTGATGTTTTTGAACCCTTTTTCTGTTTAAGCAATCAATAGTCCTCTTTGTAGAATGTGAAGGACAATTTTCTTGTCTTACTGAATATATTCTTTATGTTAAATTGTTCTGGTTGTGACCTGTATGACACAAAACACATCTTGTCCAAGAATTTAAAATAATTCACTGTACTTATCTTAGCACTGTGACCAACTTATAGGTCCCTATAATTTTACTACCTACAATACTAGCCTCTAACAACATTACTTTCACCTTGTTGGGTCCCAAGTCATGTTGACTTTTCCCAAGAAGGACCCAACCTTTAGCCAAGCCATCAGCTCTACATTCATCACTGAAACTGGGTGTTGACAAATCAGTTTTCATTTAATTCGTTGTCTAACTTGGATTTCTCTTTGGGATGTCAACTTAAAAGATGCTTTCATGCCTTCAGACAATGTTCTTAAACTTCTGCATCTTTTTCACTCTGTTTACATTCCCAACACCAGCTTCTTCAGATATTGTATTGATGATCCATCCAATTTTCTTGTAATACTACCCTTTTTATTTTACCCGTATCTCTTTTCCTCTTATTTTTGAAACCACCTTTCTTTTATCGTGTTCTTATCTTGCTAATATTTTCAGTTTCTTTTTTCATTGTTCCTTGATTTTTGCTCAACTTTCTTTTCGCAATTTCTAAAGTTGTTTTCCCATTGCTCAGTACCTTTTTAAAAATATTTTGTTTTTCGATCGAGATTATATCTTTCTTATGCCTCATGGCAATCTTTATATATCTGAAATTAAAAAAATATGTCTAACTATATGTATGTATGTATGTATGTATGTATGTATGTATATGTATATAAATATATATTTATATATATATAAAGTTGTGATCCTATCACTCAATGACTTTCCAGTATCATATTACTTTTTTGAAGTTATATCTTTCTTATGCCAATCTTTATATATCTGAAATTAAAAAATATCAATAATTATACTATTATATGTATGTATGCGTGCATATGTGTGTGTGTGTGTGTGTGTGTGTGTGTGTGTGTGTGTATATATATATATATAGATAAAATGAAAACTTATTCAACACATTTTGTCTTTTGCCTTTATTTATATTGTCATTTTGCACATATACTCTATCTGAAATTTTTACACACACACACTCACCCGCACATATATACACACACAAACACATTTTCAACATGATGATCACTCATCGTGTTGCATAAAATCTCATACCACCAAATAATTTATTTAAATATTTTTAATAAAAATAAATGTTCTAAGCTGAAATTCACATAATTGATATATTATAGAAATATACCTTTCAGTATTATTAGCTTAATATAAATTTTTATTCCTAAAGCATTAACTTGAATAATAAAATTTAATGTTGTTATTGTCTAATCTATAAAATTGAATGTATAATTACATAATTATCAGTCATACAATCTATTTTCACTGTTTATTAATGACATAATCCATTGTTATGGTAACTTACTCCATCCCAATATTCATTGTGTTATCATAACAACTGAATATCTCATTTTCATATAGAGAAGATCATTATGTAGGGGAGGTTGTTAATATATTACTTATCATTTTTTGTATTTTGTGTGAGATGTTTTCAGATAATTTTATTTTTAATTGAAAAAGTAGGATTCTTTCTTATATCTGAAAATATTTATATAGATACAAATTTTAAATTACTTATTCAAAAAATATAACCAATGCAATGTTTAATATATTTTTAATTTAATATTTTCATCATTTTTTTGACAGTACGGGCAAATAAATTGTGTTTGTGTAAAAATTATATATATATAAAAATTTCTCAGAATTAACCTGTAGAAAAAGACAATATGTATAAAAGAAAAAGACAATAAAAAAAACTGTAGTTTTAACCAATGTGGACTTTTCAAGGCAAAAAACTGAAATGAATTTATTGAAACAAAGTATCTATAAACAATTACGTCAATTACTTTATGTTTGAAGAGAATATTTTCACGTATAGGAATATTGTTTGTATTTTAGTGTTGATGGATTCAACCATTTTCTTTTGATTTCTTGATATATTTATTGTGTACGTTGGCATGGGAGAGTAGAGATCCTACTAGTAAAGGTGATATTGGGGGAAAAAAACGGGGTGTAGATTAATATTTGGATAATAGTCGATGGCAGATTTTGAAAAAGTCCACATTGGACGAAACGCGTTGGCTAAAACAGTTTTCCTATTGTCTTTTTTCCTGATGATGAAACAAAGTGGAAAATTGTTTTATCAAAGATGCATTTCAGGAAAAAATGTGTGTTCTCTTTGGTCTCTTCAGTTTGATAATGAAAGAAAGACAAAAACATTGTGTGAAAAAAATGTCTTGGGACCTCTAAGGACAAGTGGGTATCATAGATCAAATTTATTGCTCTAGCTTATCACCTCATGATTTAGGCTTGAAGGGAGTCTGTTGGGTTTGTTTGTTTTATCTCTATCAGAGCTGTTCATCATTAATTAATCATAGCTAAAGATCAGAAGATCATGAAGTATTAAAATAAAGTCCGAATATATATTATTCCAGGATCATTTTCCAACTTATTCAAGATGATGTTTGCCCTCTCTAACCTTCTAGCTTTCTGTCCTGGAGTAACAAGGTGCTTCACACGTTTCATGTACAATTTCATTTTCAAATCTTTTTTCACTCTTCTTTGGAATGTCATAGCGGAAACTTGTCTCTCAAACATTTTATGAATTGAGTTGGATCTTTTCTAATTGATCTCTTTAGCTCTAAGTTGAAATGATGATCCCTCTTCCTGTTGTGATCTCCTGATTCAGTTTTCTTCTTCTCTACTGTTCCTTCTTTTTCTTTTGATGGTTCTTGAATGGACTTTGAAGATGGAAACCAGAGTATGAATGTTGGTACCATTACTGAAGACTGGAACGATCTTTTTCTTCTCATCACAGACAGTGGGGCTGACACAAAACAATTTTAACCGACTCTCTTTTTAGCTGAATAACTCAAACGCCTTTTCAGTGATTCTTATTCTTTCTTATCTGAAAACCTGGAAAAAAGAAACTCGATTAGTTTAGTGGTTTTTTAGATATTAAACATTTTGTGGGATGGACAATTATGCTGTTACATGATTTGGTCAATTTTGCTGTTACACCTGGATGTGATTGAAAATTGTGAAATTTCCTTTGAGAAGTTTTTTTTTTATTTCATTTTCATTTCTTACAGGTGTTATTTACTAATGGTTCAAGGTTATGAGTGTATTTTGTGATGCTATTTCTTCAAGCATTTTCAGCTACTTTGGTCATCTTGTAAAATTGTTTTCCAATAAAGTTAGGTTTTTGCTTTACCCAGCATCTTATATTGATAGTTTTTTAGTTTAATATTTTAATTTTTTTATCGGCCCCATGTTAGGGACATCAGATTTTGAATTTGAATTTTATCATCAAATGTTTGGATAGTTGCTAATTCTATATTGTTGTTTATGATGTTGCAAACAAATTTAATTCAAATCATGATGCTAAAATCTATCAAACAAAATAAGATACCAAAGAAAGCAAACACCTGCTCCGATTGGAAACAATTTTACTCTGTGAAAATGACTAAAGTAGCGAAAAGCATTCTGAGAAATAATATTGGGGAATACATTTGTAGAGTAATTGGCTATGGTTAAATGGAATTTGTAGAAATTCCCAACAAACAGAATTGACAAAGTTTTCAATAAACAATAACCCAAGAAAGAAAAGAACAGGGGAGGGGGATAATATGAAGCAAACCACACACACACACACACACGCACGCACGCACGCACGCACGCACGCACGCACACACACACACACACACACACAATTTAATTTAATGAAAACAAACAGCTTCAAGGTGCCGATTTTAAATCCCCAAAATTTGAAGGCTTTAATTATTTTTCCCCGGTAGTTTGGTTATATATATATAATATATATATATATATATATATATATATATATATATATATATATAGGGTGCGATGGATAAATTGTCATCTGGTTTATGAAAAAATGGAAATAATACTGACATCTCATTTTAACAGACATATTTACTAAAATTACACAAAAATATCTTAAAATATGAAAGAGTAAATTTATTCAATAAGATCACCATTGGTTAAAACGACAGCCTCCAGATGACTTTGGAATCTCCTGCAAATGTTTTGGATGATCGCCTTGTTTAAGTTGGTGAATGCTGCCATAATCCTTGCCTACAGTTCATCTTTGGTATCACAAGGCATTTTGTTGTTCTCTTGTTCAACTTGCATCCCACACATAATCAAGGGGGTTGCAGTCTGGGGAGTTAGGTGACCAAATGTAAGGAGTGATGTGGTCGCAGAAATGGTCTGACTGCCATGACTGGGTTCTCCTGCTTGTGCGTCATGATGCAGAGTCCTGTTGCCAGACATAGGGTCTTCCAGCAGCCACCTTCTTAACCCAGGGCAGCACTGCCACCTCAAAGTACTTGATGTATGCCTCCATTTTGAGTCTGAGGCCTTCACCAACATATTTGGGAGTTCTTTTCTTATCAGGACAATCAGATTGAGTTTTCCCAGCTGCTGTACCTTCATAATCACCATTTGACTCTACAATGTCCTCAGATTGACAACCAGACACTCTAAAATGTGGGTGTTGGAGCTCCCAGCATGACTGCCAAGCAGTACAGCATGCGGTTTCCAAATTTCTGGCAGAGTTCATTTGCATTCATGGTGCTCTTTTTCGCACAGATGATGCCCAACTGACCCCACTGTATTATGCAGTTGACAAAATCAAAAACAAACTACACACATACACAAAATTAAGAATATAAAATGGTGACAATTTACTCATCACACACTGTATATATGTGCAAGGCAAATGTAGAAAAAGCAACAGTAATAAGGCAAAATGTTCACACAGTAAGAATGATGTTAACGCACAAAAGGGATACAGTCAAGTGATCAAAGCATTCTAACTTCTAAGACAAGAAAGAACAAGTATACGGCAGATGAGACCAAGAAGCAGCCTATCTTTTTGGCTAAGAAGAAATCCCAGCATGCATCTGTATGAGTTGTCTATAAATTTGGGGAGGGGGATGTTTTTTGCATAAACTAAATTAAAAAGATTTCTTTTCCCATTTATTTCTTTATAAAATGATAAATAATAAATATAATGTTGTAAAGTTAAAATAATATCGGTGGAAAAACCGTCCTTTTGAAACACCTTTTTTTTTCTGGTACGAAGGCCCATGTTTAGCAAAAAACTCATTGTTATTCTTAAAAAAAATTAATGCAATATTCACTTGCATAAAAAAGAATTATTCTTACAATTCAAAATATGTTTTGGCTTTATATCATATAAACGATGAAAAAAAAACATTCAGTCAATTCCAGAACAAATATTAAACTGTCAGTCATGTGTCATTTCCCAATGATCAGGTTAATACAATTGTCTCTTCATTGCTATATTGTAAATGTAGCGAAAGATTGCTTCTCAAAGAGGGGAAATAAAAAACGATCCCAGATAGATAAAGATACTGTTATGCTATTGATTTTGAGCACAGAGGGGGGAAAAAGAGATTTATTTCAACAAGTCTCTATCTCCAGCAAGATGTGGCCAGAAAACATTCAGCCATTTAATAGTAATGAAAAAATAACCTTCCTCAAGCTTTATTTTCCTTGAAACTACATCTCTTGGAACCTCACATATTTAAATCCTCTTTTAGGATTACCATCAGCTGCCTTTTCCCATTCTTCTTAATCTCATCTATGATATTCCAACAGGGATTTTTTGCTACAGAAAAAGTTAGAAGTTACAAATCTGGAATATAGGTGTTCTGATAAGCCTGGGTGATGAGATCTGTTGGCAAAAATTCTATGAGAGACACGAAGAACTGGCAGGCTAACTGTTTTGATGCAAGAACCAGATATACAGTATATAAATTCATTCAGTAGCATCTCACTGCTGACTGAATAACCTAGAGATGAGTGTCTATTCACACATGTACAATAATGTGTCCACTGATTGGGGAGAAAGTTACAGCAAGATCCTGCAACCAGTTTTTAAGATATTAAAAAAAATGACTGAATACTATTTTGGTAACAATAGAACACAGAAGTTCTGTGTTTTTCACCGTTAGACAAATTTCTTTGTATTTCAATTTGTTTTTGTAGTTTAAATATCAGAACCAATATTGGTATGTTTTTCAGCCTTCCTCAGGTATATATATGGTGTCTTGTAGTTCCTGATTGTTGTCTAGTATTTTTTTTTCACCTTCTTATAGCAATTTACGGATGAAAATTTGAGTCTTGTGCTTGTGTGAGAAAATCTCTTAAAACTGATTCTTTATAGTTATTGGGAGAAGGCAATGAAAACCACTCCAGGAACAAATATAGTGGTGAACCATTTACAAATATTAAAAAAGAACGAAGCTGTGGAGAGCCATGATCACCTACCTCCTGAAGGGATATGACACTTAAGGAAGAGGAGGAATGTACATCATAATTAAACTTTGGTTGAAATCAAGTGTGATATTAAAATATCACACTTAATTTCAAAAATTGTTAAATATTTATATGTTAATTTTCTTCTAGACATACTACATTGAAACACTGGTTCTCATACAATCACCAAAGTTAAGCAATGTCAAGCCTGGTCAGTGCCTATATGGATGATTGCTTGGGAATACCACATACTGTAAGCTTTGATGTGCCATGGGTGTAATGGGTAATGGCCCAGGATTGGAATTGAAAAGCCAAGTTACAATGCCATTTGGGTTTCTTATATTCACTTGCACACAAATACCCTTCCTCCAGCTATAGTCTAATTAGTAAGACTTATATCAGTAAATTATTTTTATCTTTCTAAAATTCTTACAATCTAAAAATATTTTCTGACTTTAAATAACCTGCAAAAGGTTGATAAGACATAAAAACAAATCAATCTTAAAATAAAAACCCATATCACCAGTTGTGAGAAATAAACAAAATCTGACGGATTTGATATATGTGTTTACTTATGTCCCATTAAAGTATATTTTCAATTTGATTTCACAGGCAGACTGTATATTTGAGGGACTTACTTACTAGATTGTTCATATATTTTTTTATATATAAGAAAATATATTACTTTGATGATTTAGTCTGTTTTATACGTCAAATCTTTTGAGATAGGAATAATCCTAAGAATGGTTTTACTTTTCAGAATTTACCTGGATTTCCTCCAGAACCCAGAAGCTGCTGCACAAGTTGTAAAAGAAACTAAATCTGTGGATGGTGCCAAAATGGTAGCCAGGTAAGAGTGTTTTTGTTAGAAGACCTCTGACTTCTGTATTTTTACAGTTGAGATGAAAATTGCCATACTTATGAATTAAATATCCGGTAAATATATTAAGACTGGAGTCTGAATTTGATTGGGATTAGATTCTTATTTGGGCCTGACAGAAATTTGTAATATTTAATTCTTTCTCAGTTTGAGAACCCACCACCTTTGGTAAACAAAGTTCTCAACTTTAACATTTCATCCTTAGAATGTACTTGATAAAAACAAAAACAAGATTAATGTCAACAAAGACATTATATTCTCTGTACCTTTTTTTCTTCTTCTCTCATACTTCTCTCTTGTAGAACTCTTTTCCGGCTTCTTGCTTCCCAGTCAACTTTGTTGTTTAAAAATTTCAATGCATCTCAATCATTATCTACTGCTTTAATAGATTTAATATGGATTTAAGTGCAGTACGGGGGAATAATGGATAGTGGCTCAGATTGAGGAATCAGAGAGCCGAGTTCAAATTCCAGTTGAATCCATTACATTCACTTATGTGCTAATACCCTTGGGAAAGGTATGAATCCTCTTTTTCTCCCCCCAGGTATGCGTAAGTAGCAGGACAGACCAGGTTCTGTAGCCTTGGATGGCAACTGGTCTACCACAGAAAGAAATGGCAACCTACTACAGGAAAAAATCTGCCTCATCAGTCATGTATCGAAAGATACATAATTGCCTAAGCTGACTGACTGACTAGATTTGTGGCAAGGTCACATCTTTCTACTATTGAAGTAACGAGATGTAACCGTAAGTTCTATGCTAACTGTTTCTTCTCTTGTACTTCTCCCTTGTGGAACTCTCTTCCGGCTTCTTGCTTTCCAGTCAACTTTGATCTTCAAAAATATAAATGCAATGTCCATCATTATCTTCTGTTTTCTTAATTGCTGTTCTTTTATTGTCTTCTCTCCTTAATAGTATATTTTTATATTTTCTAGCACTCAGTTACCCCCTTGCACCTTAGTGGCTTTATTGCCTTGCTTGGGTGAAATGATTAAAAAAATTTTTTTTTTGATTATCACAAAGAGGCTTTTTATTTTTGTTACGCCTGAAATCTGGGAAACAAAATTTATAGAAATATTATAAGACAGCTTAAAATAAAATATGAAGCAGTAACAGAATGTTCCCAGATGAGGAGTGAAAAAAGAAGCAGCTTACCAAATAAATATTATGTTTTTTTGGCAGCAATCTGTACAGATAAAAGATTTTGAACATTTTCTGGTGATTTGGTTATCCCAGATGCTGATCATTATGAACTGTGTTTCCAGTACCTCTGTCACAGATTTGCTGAGATTCACTCGAAAATTCTCATTTGTAAAGATCACAGAGCCATTCCAATACAATTTTATCAAATCTCACATAATAAATGAAAACAAATAGCACAAAGCTGATAGTTAGGTCAAAACTTTCATATAGATATAACTCATAGTACCATACCTGTTCAGAAATATCTAAACTCAGCTGTATACAACTACTTTCTTAGATCAGTGTTTGAAAATGGCTCTCAGCGAGTGAAGCTCATAGGTCTTAGTGAGGACCATACCTCTTCAAAGTTCATGGCCTGAAAAGAACTGTACTAGATAACAGAAATTAATCACATGAAAAATTTCAACAACAGCAACCACTAAAATAGATATCACATCTTCAGGCCTGAAAATTTCATACAAGCATGAAACAGACTGCCACTACCTCAGTGTTCACTCATATATATATATATATATATATATATATATATATATATATATATATATATATCCTCATACATTGAAAATGATGGGAGAGTCCAGTGTGTTATTAATAAATATATATGTATATATCTTCATACCCTGCCTGGTGGCAAACACTGCTGGTGGCGCTAGGGGTGGCGGTCCCGCCATAGCCACCGAAACCATGATATCACTCCTGGTCGGCAGCTGATGAAGACAGGGTATCGCATGTGTTAATACACGTTGTATGTTAAAAAATATATATATATATATATATATACACACACACATACATTAGTAGAGTACAGCCAGTACTATCCATACATATCATTTAATTATAGTGGTGAAGGCTTGTGTAGAACCAACAACACTGGTACACACAGTGTGCCACAATGTCCCCAAACAACACTCCTCAGGTTTTGAATTCAGAGTGGTTCTTCTCATGGACCGGTTGCTGCTCAAGGCTATAGGACTCAGTCTGTCCTGCTATTTATCGATAGTCAACTTGACTGGAACACAAACTCCACTCTCTGATTCCTCAATTCAAGCCACTACCTATTATTCCATCATGCCGCCACATATTCTATTATAATTATGCTTGTCCCTCCTTTTGTTAGTTTGCACAACCATTACACCATTCCAATAGCTCATAAATTAATGGCTGTTACAGTGAAATGGAAAAAATTGTCAATTTCAAATTTTTTTCATTTGTACCCACTTCTTAAAATAATGACCAGCATTCATATTTATGATTGTTATTGCAATATTTTGTTAAGCTCAAGTATTTAACAATGTGATAGAATTTCAACAGATATTTTATTGTTATAGCTTCTCTCCATGAACTTATTCAATCATTAACTTAAGAATTAAGATTCACTAGAAAATTCAAATAAGAAAACTGTGAAATTTTCATGGGTTTTTCTGTGTCTTCCTTTTATGCTCTTTCAGAGAGCAAAAAAGAAAGGAAGCTCGATTTTGAAATTGAAAGAGAGGGAGATTCAGATGAAGCTAATACGAACAGATACTACACTTTGATCTTAGCCAAAAGGCTGAGAAGGGTGGTACAAGCACAATTATAATCAGATGATTGTCATCGCAATATTTTGTTAAAGTTGTTAAGCTCAAATATTTAACGATGCGATAAGGAGATTTTCTACAGATATTTTATTGCTATAGAACATGCCATGAGCTTATTCAATCATTAACTTAAGAATTAAGATTCATCAGAAAATGAAAATAGGAAAACTGTTAAATTTTCATGGGTCTTTCTAGTATGTAATTATTCTCTTATTCTGTCATGTTATGGCAATGAACTTGGCCAAGCAATTTCAACTTTTGAACCTTCAATCCAGTTTCTAAAGTATTTTTGATTATTGTAATCAAACATTATTGTATTTATGTTTATTGAATATTTTACTCATTGAATATTCAGCAAAACAGTGAGTTGAAAGTCTGTAAAAGTCATTGTTTTTTCCCCTTAATTTCCTTTTTGTTGAATTTCTTGACATTAAACTCCATTAGTTTTGATATAATCAAAATTGTTTTTGGTCAATTTCATTAATGTTAACATCTCATTTTATCTTCAGATTTTTCCAGAAGTTGGATGATTATAGCACAGCAATTGAATTTTTGGTGATGTCAGGTTGTAATGATGAAGCATTTCAACTGGCCCAGATGCATAATGCCATGGAAGTATATGCCAAAATCATTGGTAAGTTTCGGCCTTGAATTTTACTCAAATAATCCAGACTGAATGGATTAATAGACATTGGACTGGGTGTCCCAAGATCAAGTAAACTGTTTGTAACGCAGGATGGATAAAACATTACTCATTTTGTAAGGTTATTAAATTTTTAGTGCCTGTTGTTTCACTAGTGGAACATATTTAAAGACATATTTTTTTATAGTAGACGAGCATTCATCATATTTTAACACAACGTATAAGCAAATATGGCATTTGAGTCTTTTCTGTTGGAGTATATCAAAACACCACAACTGGAGTTTATGTAAAAATGTCACCAAATCAACATTTGGGCAACCACCAAACATAAATAATGTCTACTAGGCATACACATACGCACACTTATGAATATATGTTATAATCTGAATCTCACATAAACAAAAGAGAATTATGATACACTTACATACATAAAGCAATATTTACGTTTTTTCAGCTTCAAAGGAACGCATCGTCTCTTCTTGAGTTTAGATTGCCATAAATTATACTAATGCTGCTCAAAAAGTCAAATGCACATGAAACCTGATTAACCAATGAGAATCAAACAATACAAAAAGAAAAATACTAGAATTTATTTTTTCTCCATATCTCATTCTCCAATATATCTTTAATAAAAGTGAAACATGCTAAATTGATAAATTTTTTCTATTTGTTCTTTATCATATATATATATATATATATATATATATATATATATACCCAAGTATAAATTCCAATAACCAACAATTACTATTCTTAAAAGAGTGCTGTTTTCCATTTAACAGTAGTATGTTTTATTCTTTTCTTTTAGACTCCAAAAAAACTTGGATAATGAAGTCATGTATTTATAATTACTGCTATTAAGAGATTGCATATGCCCCTGCCAATGTTCCTTGAATGGATTCCTGGTGCTACCAATGTAAAAAAAATTATGTTTGGGTTTTCTAGAGTAGAGATTGTAAGTTAAATGGAAATTAATCAGGAAAGCTCGAACATGTAACTCACTATATGCCCCATGTTATGTCTTAACGAAAAATTTGAAATAATTAGATTTAAAAATAAGAACCATCTCTTAAATGAAAGATATGAACTAACCATTAACTGTAAACGCCATTATAAATTTAACTTATTATAGGGGTTGTAATACTTTCAATGATAATGATATGTCACTGTAAATTTAATAAGTTATTACTTTTATTACCTGATGGTCCTCCTGTTGATGTGGGTGTGTGTTAGTGTACGTATACTGTGTTGTTCGTGTCTGTATGTGTGTGTATGTATGTGTGAATGCATGTGTGTTTGTACTGCTGGATGTATATATATGTAAGTAATTTTTTTATAAAAAGTAAGAAGGTAAAAAGGAGGAGAAAAGGAGAGGAGGGTAAAATATATATATATATATATATATATATATATATATATATATATATATATAGATGTATTGTGTATGTATATTTCTATTTATGTGTACTTCTGTATGTATGAATATGTTTATGTATGTAGGGATACATGTATATGTGTGTGTATATATGTATATGTATGTATATATATGGTTGAATGTTTATGTGTATGTGCATATATATCTGTACTTATAATTATACGTATGTATATGTATGTATATATATGTGTGCGTATTGACACCTATCATGTGAGCTTATTTGTGCGTATGTGTAGGTATGTAAACTTTGGTTTGGTCTACAGGTACGGGTGTATGTGTGTATATATATGTATGTGTATTTGTATATATATATATGTATATATATATATACATATATATATATATATATACATATATATATATATATACATACATATATATATATATATACATATATATATATATATATATACATATATATATATATATACATATATATATATATATATATATATATATATAAAGTATGTAGTTCAGTTCAATTTATATTACATAAATCATTCATGCAAAAAGCAGATAATGAAGTTAATGATATAAATGGTGAGAATACATCTTCGCAAATAAATTTATTAAGATACATTAACCCCAAACCTGTAGATGAATGTTATGATGCCTGTTTTTAATAGATTCCAGTTGCATAAGGTCTTTTAATTTTGGAGCGTGCAGTCGCAACGCTGAGGTTGAATTTTTTTAAAATTTAAAAGAGAGTGCGTTTTTGTACTAATAATGGTAATAGGGGAATTCTTTTGTAGTAGTCGTTTTTTTTCAGTCGATGTGGCATGAACTAAATTGTTCCATAAATAGAGGAATGTCACAGTTATTATCCGAAAGTTGCACGTCGGGTCAGCTCTTTTAATATCAAGTATGCGGTGAAGTTCAATTTACATTGCATGAATCATTCATAGAAAAAGCAGATAGTGAAGTTAATGATATAAATGTCGAGAATACATCTAATAACAATAACACATTTCTAAAAAAACATATTTCAGATCACATCCAATTTTTCGTTGTCCCATTATTACCTGGATGTAAAAAAACAAATCTATATCCATACCTGAGGATGTCTGTATGTCAGTCCAATGCCAAGTTTTCAGCTTGATCAATTAGTGGCATGCCATAAAATGTGGACAGAATTCCGGAGCTCATCTCTGAAGATCATTAATTTAAATAATATATGAAATGTATTATCTATTGGCATAATGGTGTGTGTTCATTAGGTCTAGCCTAGAAATGTCCAATATTAACTCGTATTTGGAGAAATACTGCTTGTTCCAGGCTGCATAACTCATCATTTAGATCTAGGGTAACATTTACATATTTTTAATGTTGGTGTTTTTTGACAAACGTTGAACAATGGTTTTACAATGTTACCCATGTTTCAAGGCTGACCAAGTGTCATTTTAATGGCGAGTTTTCAGCGTGATC
The DNA here is from genome assembly GCA_964036315.1 of Acanthosepion esculentum. Lineage (NCBI taxonomy): Eukaryota > Metazoa > Mollusca > Cephalopoda > Sepiida > Sepiidae > Acanthosepion > Acanthosepion esculentum. The sequence goes on along the minus strand of OZ038519.1, from coordinate 32,625,418 downwards.
AATTAGTCTCAGTGTTTTTATTTTTTAATCATTTCACCCAAAGCAAGGCAATAATGCCACTAAGATGCAAGGTGCTACTGGCAGTGAAAGAGAATGAGAAGAATTTAGAAGAAGGGACCAGAAACCCAATCCTAAACAGGAAACAAGGGATAAACTTCTACTCCTGTTCAAAACAGGGGAAGGTGTGTGAACCAGGCAAACCTATAAACTCCTATTATATGCCATAAAATATGGAAAGAATTCACGAGTTTCTCCATGAGGATCATTAATTTAAATAATATATGAAATGTATTATTTATTGGAGTAAAGGTGTGTGTTCATTAGGTTTGGCCCAGAAATATTTCCAATATTACCTTGTATTTGGATAATTACTGCTCATTCCAGACCCCATAGCTCATCATTTTGAGCTAAGCTAAATATGCGCATTAGATGAACAGTTTACATATATTTTATGTTGACATTTTAAAAATGAAAAATGATCATCATTATATGCTCTTCCATTCCGAGTAGTATGCTTATCTTGGTTGTTATACTCCAACATTTTGACCATTGTACCTTTCAGCAATCTTCAGGTGTCTATTGTACTCAGTAACTTTCTTTTAATTTTGATCCAAAATTCAGTCCACAGGAGTAGATTGTTTTCATTGGTGATATTTTAAACTCTCATGTTTGTACAGTAGGATGAAAACAAAAGATACACATTTCTTGAAATGGTAATTGAGCCTTGCCTTGTTATAAAGACACAAGTAGGCTAACAGTAAGTCATGCTCAGCTAAGGTGTTTCGTCCTAAAAAAGGTTCCATCAGGTACACTTTCGTTTGATGATCTACGCTTGTAGATGTTAATTCACATTGGTTACTGGTGTGTTTATTAATACAAGTAGATTATTATTTTCTTCACAGTCATTACTATTACAAGTGAAAAAACTAAAATCCCATGTCGGCTGGGTAAATATCTGTTTGAGATCAAGTAAGCAAGACTGAATAAATATCTCTGCAAGGTGTTGAGTAAACTTGATTAAACAAATATATAGAATTAGTTTACTCACTCCTATCAAAAAAACTGACAGAAGTATTTCAGTAATTTCCCTATTGCATTAGTTATCTTTTCGGCTTGCTATGTTTCTATAGGTAGATAAATTTTTAAAAATATTTCATTTTTTTTGAGATCTTCAGAAATCTGTAAGTGACAATCTGTTGTCACTTAGTGATGTTTGTAAAGTTAAAAGCTTTTCATTTATAGACCGAATTGATTTCAAGCATTAGTACAAAAAGGGCGGAGAGAGGAAATAGATTTAATAAAAGGGAAAAGTAAGTTTGAAGAAAGAGTGAAATTAAAAGCATATCAGGAAAGAAAAAAATCACTGACATACATTCAGTTGAAATGGTGGAGATCAGTGCAGAGATTGGAAAACATCTTCTATGTGCTGTGTCCATTCAGCACGTTGACGGTAATGGCTCTCCACAACTTCCTGTCCTTTGTAGCTCTTAGTAAATTTTGTCTTTCCACTATCTCTCCTAATCCCTGTTCTGCAAACCATTTACACAAGCTCATTCTTCATTCTCTTGTATGTGTCGTGTCCCTTCAGGATGTTGGCATTTATGCCTCTCCACGGCTTCCTGTCCTTTTTAAGCTCTTAATTGTCTTTTTGCTATCTCTCCTAAAAGCTGGTCAGTATCTAGATGGGTGACTGCTTGGGAATACCAGGTGCTGTAAGATTGAATGTATGAGTGGTATCATAGTTAATGCCTTGGAAATATTAATTGGAGAGCCATGTTCCAGTTCCCTTTGGGTTCATTATATTCACTTACATGCAAATACCGTTGGGAAAGGTATGAATCCACCTCCTCTCCACCCAACTGTGGGTTAATTAGTAAAACTTTTATCACTAAATCATTATTATCTCCCCCACAAAATAAAATAATTCTTACAATCTAAAAATATTTTCTGGCTTTAAATAACCTGCAGGGGATTTATAAGCCATAAAAAATGAATCAAGCAATGTCAGCATAGAAATTACGGTTACATTTAGCCATTTCAACATTTTCATTTCAAAATTGTGCTTGCCAATCTTTTAATACTTTTATATATATATTTTTTTTTTCAACCAGGTATTGTTGAATTGCACATGCATTATGGCATGGAACTCCATCATGCTGAAAAATTTTGTTACCATTTCTTATACCATACATATGGACTATAATGGGTATGTCCCAGTCCTTATAAATGCAGTGGAATACACCGTATGTTGATTCACCTTGATTCACTTCTGGCAGTTGATTACTTACTACACACCGCTGGTGAATCTTGTATGTTGTTCCTCTTATAAATATTATCATTCCATTTCCAACCTCCATTTTGGTTATTCTTATTCAGTAAACTTTTCCTAGCTTACAACAAGCATACTGGCCTTGTTCAGATTGTTGATCCTGCCAGATCATGCACTCTCTCCCAGAAAATCTAACTATGGTCTGCTCAGTTGCAAATGCAAAAAGAGTAAATGCAAAAAGTGGGGGTGTTATACCGGTACTTATGGATGATAATGGGTATATCCAAATTCCTATAAATACAATGGTATATACTGTATGTTGTCTTTCACTTCACCTTGATTCACTTCTAGCTCACCACTAGCAGTTGATTATTTACTACACACTGCTGGCAAATCTTGTATGTTGTTCCTGTTATAAATATTATCGTTCCATTTCCAACCTCCATTTTGGTTATTCTTATTCAGTAACCTTTTCCTAGGTTACAACACTATTCTAATTAAGAATCAAGTTTTCCTTCAGCAATTCAATGTCTATAATACTATTTAAGTTTTCATTCACCTTCACCAACTTTCTAGAACCATTCTTTCTTTTTTTTTATATATCCCCAAAGCATTATACTTTGGCCTCCAAACTGTTTTTGTAATATATTGAGTTATTTCTTTTTCTTTTTGATTTTCTAACACATTCTCTCTTGTTAGAATGCGATTTAATTTTTATTTGATTGCTAAATATGGTTTTATTATTTTATTCACCGGAGCTAGCTCTGACATTCATGAATCTATCACACCAACCATCATGGTCCTGTATCAAGGTCAGAAGGTCATTAGAGTGGCATTCTGCGTCATAACATGTAGGTGGTTGCTGGGTGACCAACCCAGGTGTCCAGAGCAGTAGATCATTCACAAGTTCTTATTTTGCTCACCAGCTATGTCCTGCAATGCACATTCTGTGTTTGCATAAGATTATAGAAACATCAGGGATGTGTCCATAGTGCAATAATTTAGTTGGATGTTGTCTCCAAGATGTTAAGTATAGCTCTCAGCATCCAAGTGTCGGTTCCATCAAGCTTAGACTCAAGGGTTTTAGTCAATGTCCAAGCAGTGGTACCATACATTAAAACTGACTCTACAGTGGCATGAAAGAAGCTTTGTTTGAGGTTGTTGCTTAGATCAGATTTCCAGATTACACCCATTTTTATTCAAGGCAGCCCAGGCTTTAGCTATGCAAATTTTCACATGCTTTTTCAGTAGAATTTATTTCACTTCCTAGGTATGTAAAAGATTCAACAGATTTTATTAATTCTCCTGCTGGCCTTAAAATATTTTTTTTTTTTTTTTTTAGCATCTATTCACCCATCAATGCATATTCTTGAAGAATATATTTAGCAGTGTCTACTGACACCAAATTGGATCGGTCACAGTCACCCATCCGTTGTCTTGAAATCATTTTTGATTGATTTTTTTAACTGTCCTTTGTTGTAGTTTATGAAGATGACCAGATCATGATCGATTCAATGTATTTCCAGTCTCTCAAAACTTTGAAAGAACTTGAGAAACTGCACAGCTTAATATTCAAAGTTTTATAGCTATTTTTCTCTGGCTCACATTTGCAGACATTTCCACAATCATCATTCCGGTTTCTTTTGTGATTTTAGTCCTGATTTCAATTGATTAAAGAACTTTAATAATTTGTTAACATAAATTATGCTGATAAAATAACAAGAATGACGCTAAAACAAAACTTTTTATTATAGTTATTTCCCTTTGTTTGTAACATATACAACATGTTCTGAAACTTTTACATGGCCATTTTCTTAAGTTAAATATTTTTTTTCCCTTAAATGTTAATTTCCCAAAACACACTATGAAGTTTAGATGTAAATGACATTCGCAAAGTCAACATATCATCTGTGAAAAAAGGGATAAAAAAAAACATTAATTTACAAGTAGATAATTTATTGAAAATTTATTATATTCTAAAGCAACCTGTGACTTTTGCACAATACTGTATTAAGAGCTTGATCACTCCCCCTCACTTACTAATGAGATATTTCTTTGTTATAGTTATGAGGTATATTTGCATATTGGTGCCACATAATACCCCCCGTTAGCATAGCCAAATATCTCATTATGTAGAAGGGCAGATCAGGGTTAATGACTAATTAATATATAAAGTCACATTGTGTTCGAGGATGTGTGCATAGTATAGTGGTTATGTGTGTCTGAAGTGGGATGTCAAGTCCAATTACCAGCCAAGGGCCATTGCATTCACTTTTGCACAAATACCCTTTGAAAATCTATGAATCCATTTATTCTCCCCACAGCTTTGGGTTAAACAGCAGACTTGACTCTACATCTTGCTTTCATAAGGTCAACTCTGAATTCCAAACTGGTTGAGCTTAGAGCAGCAAATCTGCCCATAAAAACCTACTTGCTACAGAAACAACAGCAACGCCCGGCATGATGAGGCTGTAGCCCGATACTCCACAAGGGAGTCGACAGATTTAACTTATATAGATTGTGTTTAAAATTATAAATATTGTTTTTTTCATTTGATACTTTTTGGCATGTTACTTGACCTTTAAACTTCTTTGTCAATTGTAGAAGACTAGATTTGCCTTATTGGTGCACTTATAGTTTTTTCTAATTTCATCTCGTGACTTCTCTGTTAGTTTATATTTGTTTTTATTGATTTCACTTCCAACTCTCATCTTCTGCTCAACACGTCATTTTCCATAAGTTCAATTCTGAAAGCAATTCAGTTAACGACAAATCTTCTGGAAATTGTAGTTATTGCTGCCTCTCATTAATAGTCATAATGCTTTGTTTACACAACTGAAAAAATTCAGTTTCTTTCGGAAACACTTCCATAATTATTTAATTACAAGACTAATCTCCATTTCATGTTTCTTGTAACTACACCAGTATAAATGACTTCATTTTATTTCTATGGAAACTGCAACAGATATAGTGAGCACAATGACACCATTGGATAGAGCAGGTCTTTAGGTTCAAAACAGTATTGTTTCCCCACATAGTCACCATCATTGGCTATGCATTTCTGCCATCAATGAACAAGAGTCTGTATGAACATGTATTATTAATATCTGATGAGATATTCTGAATGTAATGCAGCACATTGATTTTCATTGAAACTACAACAAATACTGTGAGAACAAGGAGAACACTATTGAATAGAGCAAATTTTCAGCTCCAAAACACTTTTTCTACATAGTCACTTCCACTGACTACGCATTTTTGCCAGTGATTAACAAGAGCCTGATTTTTCTTTTTTAATCAAGTTCACGACAGTAAAGCCACTAAGACAACAAGGGGTTACTGGGTGTAGAAAAATTAGAAACAGAAACATTACTAAGGAGCGAGACCCAAAGAAGATTAATCAAACAGTAGATAGTGATTGATAATTGCATTTAAATTTTTGAAGATTAAAGTTGGCTGGAAAGCAAGGAGCCAGAAGGGAGTTCAACAAGCGAGAAGTGCGAGAAAAGAAACTGTTAGCATAGAATTTACAGTTACATCAAGCCGACTCAACTGTAAATTGATGAGATCTTAATGTCAGTCTAGTACTGTGCTTAAATTCAAAAAGTCTAGGTACCATAGTGAAGAGCTCGTCTGAACAATTTCCATGAAAGTATTTATAAAGAAAGGCACAGGGAGACAACTTTACAGCAGTGGGAAATTAACTGAAGCTGAGATAACAGATCAGGACCAATAATATTGCGTATTCTTTTTAGATTTTATCAAGGAGCTCTATATAAATAGCACCAGACTATATGTGGCAACAATATTCTAAGTATAGACGAATGGTAGCCTTATAGATATCTAAGATAAATTCTGGAGAGGAAAATTGTCTTGCCTGACACACTGAACCAACTTTCTTAGCAGCTGAACTAGCAATAGCAATGGATTCAACATAGTCTTTCCACTTCATGTCAGCCAAGAACATTAGCCCAAGAAGGTGCAACAAGTCATTTTCCTGGTGTGATGGAGGTATATGATATACTATTGCTATAGAATAATATGAGGAATGTTCCAGAAGTAGTGCTTCCTATTTATTTCCATGGAAACTTCTACAGGTGCCAGGAACACAATAACACCATTGAATAGAGCGTTTCAGCTACAAAAACATTATTTTTGCACATAAACCCCACAATTGCTGATGCATTTTTGCCAGCAATGAGCATGAGCCTGCATGCCAGTGATGATGACATATGATGCATAAAAATAGACTATTGTAACAGATATACAAAGCACAATAGCATCATATGATATAATAAGTTTACAGCTGTAAAACACTATTTTCCTCACATAGTCATTTATGCATTTACAAAGCTCTTCAAAACTTTTGTGTGTTGGCAGCTGTATAGGGTCATCTAGAATGTAACTGATACAAGGTCATGTGTATCTTAGGCAATCCAGTATGCATGCTGATCAAAATAGAAATATATATATTAATGATGTGGCCCTATTGGAAATGTATATATTAATGATGTGGCCCTATTGGAAATGCATATATTAATGATGTGGCCCTATTGGAAATGTATATATTAATGATGTGGCCGTAATGGAAATATATATATTAATGATGTGGCCCTATTGGAAATGTATATATTAATGATGTGGCCCTAATGGAAATGTATATATTAATGATGTGGCCCTATTGGAAATGTATATATTAATGATATGGCCCTAATGGAAATGTACATATTAATGATGTGGTCCTAATAGAAATGTATATATTAATGATGTGGCCCTATTGGAAATGTATATATTAAAGATGTGGCCCTATTGGAAATGTATATATTAATGACGTGGCCCTAATGGAAATGTACATATTAATGATGTGGTCCTAATAGAAATGTATATATATATGATGTGGCCCTATTGGAAATGTATATATTAATGATGTGGCCCTATTGGAAATGTATATATTAATGATGTGGCCCTAATGGAAATGTATATATGAATCTTGTGGTTCATAAAGAAATCTATAATCCACAGGGGAGCCTACAGAATTAACATATAAATATTGTCTTTTGCTATATGTCAATGTTACCTGATTTTTGAATTTCAGCTTTAAACTTTCTTGTCAATTCTAAAAGACTATAAGGACATGATCCAAATAGAATGGTATATATTAATGATAATTCCTCTTAACAAAAATCTCAATATAAATTATGCATTGTGCAAATAGGAAACTGATTATTTGACAGATTACCCATCAAAATAAAATAGATTCATTCATAATTTTTACACTCAAAATAGATACAAAATTGCATTAACTACACAATTAACTATAATAAGTACAAAGTTGGGGGAGTACAGTTGTATTTTTAGGTAATAAAATAATCCCCAACTTTGTGTCTAAGAAAATTAGCTTTATTTACATTATTTACTGTTGGACTAATATCCTCATCTTTGTTGTTACTATCACAGTGTCTCAGCTATTTCACTTACCAGATTTCTTCAGATGTCTTTCAATCTGGCCATCCTTCAGGGAATTTCAAAATGAGTCCTTTATTTAATTTTCTGAAATAGATTGCTCCTATTTCATTGTCCGTATCTAATGATGTCTTGTATTGGTTAATTGTTCAGTTATTTCTAGCCCTGGCAACAGTACTAGCAATAACTGAGCAGTATTAAAAAAAAAAGTACAAGATGAGATATCCCTAGACATCGACAGCAGAACAAGAACAATCCTCCCCTATAGATTAAATAAAGGGTTCAATTTGAAATTCGTTGAAGATTACCCTGATTGAAGAAGGCCAGCGGGCACAGTGGCTGAAACATTGAGACAATAACAACAACGATGAGGATATTAGTCATAATTTAAATAAAGATAACTCCTTATCCCAGAGATTCAAAAGAAAATGAGCTTTGTCTCGAAATAAATATAGAAAATAAATAAAACATCTATTTGTTTGTATCTTTTTAAAGGAATACATGAAAATAAGGATGCTTCTTTTTCATTTGTTCAGACAAAATTATGCAAAAATTTTATTGTAAATTGTCTTTTATTCAGGTGATGATGCCTCTCCAGAAATCTACCAAAGTGTTGCCAGGTATTTTGCGAATGAACAGAATTACTTATGGGCTGGAAAATTCTATCTTCTTAGTGACCAATATTCTCAGGTAAGGTGCACAAGACAACTCGGTGCCACAACTTTCAAATCAATCCACAAACCTTCAGTTTAGTGTTATAAAAATTATTTTTAATAAAAACGATAATATTGAAATAGTATAAGATAAAGATTAAAAATTTTGAAGCTGTGTAAAAATACAGAAACTACTTTTAGTAAAAAAGATAATATTGTATTAAAAACTAACTAATTAAGAAAATTAGAATGTTACTAACACAGTTTCTTTGGAAAAGAAACCAGCTAAATGAAGCCAAACAATTTATACAAAAAAAATAAAAATTATGAATGAAAATTGATGTGTAAAGATGTGAAAAAAAAGGAGTCTCGTAATTGATGTCATAAAAAAACCTGCCAAAATGAGAACAGACAGTTTAAATTTTCCAAAGCAAAATTTTGCAGGATGGCCCCCTGCTTTGATGTTTCCAAAAACCAGCCAAATTTGAACTGAAAACAGGTGTAGTCTGATTGGATGATGACTTTATTTTTTTAACGAATGGGGATAAAGAGTATAGCCCCAGGAGGAATTAGTTTACAAGTCAGTTTTAATTCATGTATTAGCTAATCTGAAGTGCAAAGTTCAATCAACTTATAACAAGGTGACAAGAATTTCTGCCAGTAAAGTGTTCAATAGGTATCGAGCAATAATTATTTTATCAAAAGTAATTCAAGATCACAAAACTTTTATATATTATTTGCATCCAAAGAAATATATATACTAGCTGACATATCTGGTAATTCCCAGAAAAGTGGATGTTATCCCCAGTTCCTGTTCATATACCCTTTCTTCGGTTATCAGAAAGTAATAATAAAAGTATGTAGAACTAAAAAGGGCTTTTGTGTGTTCCCACAGAATAAATACCCAATTGTCGCCCCTAGGATTTTGGGGGGAAATGTCAATAAGTTATGAATACCAAAATCGTAATAACAGGCAAATCGGTTATCCGAAAGTAACAATTCAAATTTAGTAGCACTGAAAAGGATTTTGTGCATTCCAAGAGAATATAACCCTTAGGAGGGCTAGTGTTAAAATAAATTTACAACAGATATACAAATTGATTGACATATAGTTTCACAATAGACCTGCAAATAGATTTATATATAGATTGACAAATAGAATAACACATAGATTAACAAAAGATTTACAACACTGACAAATAGTGCAGTTAAATCATATACACCTAATGATTGGGTGTTTCTTATCAAGTTTACAGAGCCTCTTGATAAATAACATTGATGGTCTTTCTGTGTGGGGTATAGATAAAGAAATGATTGGGATTGCCGACCCTTAAACATCGCAGATAAATTTTGTCATGGGAGGAAATCAGTTCTGCAAGGTTAAGGCCGACCAAATCCAAAGACTGCCCCTGAGCTTTATTCATGTTGATTGTAAAACTCAGTTTCACCAGGAATTGCAGCCGCTTGCACTGGAAGGCATATCTAAGGGAATAAGTGGAATTTTAGGAATAAATACAGCCTCACCACTTGCTTTGCCAATCAAAATTATCGCCTCCAAGACTGTTAGCATCATCTACGTAATTGTAAGTCGTGTGCCATTGCAAAGCTTCGAATACCATGTATCTTAGCAGCATCAATGGTGCGCCAATCTTGAGGTACAAATTGTAAGGTGGGAGGCCTTCTGGTGTTCGGCTTTTCAAAAATTCAACTGGATAATTCACAGCTTCATTGGCATTTAGTATTGCGTCAATGGAATTGTAGCTACGACACTCAGCTGTTTGATGTTCAAATCATCAACTGCCACATTCTTTGGACCTAAAATGGCACGGGTTTTCAGCCAGTTGTGGTTTGTAAACTGATTCCTTAAGTTAGGAAACCTCCTAGTCATTAGTACCTTTAAATCAGATACCATATCTCCAAAAGGTAAACTGACTCAGCCATCTTGCTTGCCAACCAAAGTGCCATTACCAACATCCAATAGTTACTTAGAAAAAGTACCAGCTCCCTCATCACCACTGAGCTGCACTCTTATGTTGGTTATCAGTCTCAGCTTTTTCACACTGCTCCACAGGTAGGAAGTCTTTATACTGGCATTTACCTCATCAGCTCTTGTCCCTTTCGGAATCACTGGAAGGGTTTGTCTAAAGTCTCCCACAAGCAAGACTGTTGCACCTCCCATGAGCTGTGTATTGTGTATAAGATCCTAAAGTGCCATATCAAGAGCCTTGAAAGAACCCTTATGGCTCATTGTCGCCTCTTCCCAGATAATCAATTTGCAATCACTGACGAGCTTCCATTTATAGAAAAGGTCCAAAGGGAATTTGAAGCACAAATGAACTGTGCAGCCACAGCTAAGCAGGGTTGCAGGTATTCCACTTGATGCCACTGCTAGAGCAATATATCTGGCACTATTTACATTATTCAGACTATTGTCCTCATCTTTGTCGCCATATTTATTACAACGTTACGACTGTTGTACGCTCCAGCCTTCTTCAGGTGGTTGGAATGTCGAACTGAACCCTTTATTTCGCTCACTGGGGTAGACTGTTCTAGTTCCACGTGCCATGTTTAATGGATGTCAGTTATCAGTTATCTCCTGTTAATTTTTCCCCCTGAAAGTTCTCCACTGCCTTAACCGGGTATTGAACTCACACTCTTTGGGTCCTATCACTGGATCTAACTATGTAAATAATGTACATGATACCTCATCTCAGAAATATAGACAGATATATCTGGCACTGTTTAGCCAGAAGTAGGTTGATGATAAATGTCATGCCAGTTCCACCAGGGGCATTGAGGAAGAATAGGCTTTTACCTTCAATGCTCAAAATAATTGTGTTATAAACACCCAGTTGGTCCTCCGTTAGTTTGTGTTTATTATCTGCTATATATGCCATCATTTCCTCAGTGCTATCACTGATCTCCCGCATGTACTCAATTGCGAGATTGTTTGCTGCCTGCAGCCAGGTGAGCGTCTGCTTTTATGTCTGTTTGTTCTCAGCTACTCTCTGTGCAGTTAGTCAAACGTCTCTGTCAGCTGCCATCTCTGCTTCCCTCGCCCTTCTATGGGTTGAACTATCTGCAGCCAAGTGAGCTTCTCTCTCTACAGCTGCCACCTAAGTAAACAAAAAGATAAATCATTTTGCTTGTGAGTTATTAAATGACATGCCTGTGAACACTTTTGCTGCAGTTTTGTTTTTGAATTGTAATTATATTCTTTACATTTGTTCATCTGGACTCCTTTTAGAGGCCCTAGTGGTCCCATTATAGCTTTTATAAGAAGGATGTCTATTTCCACAGCTAGATTTTTTGCACAGATGGTATATAGCATAGACGTGTCCTTCAAACAGGCAACAACCACAACCACAATATACCCTGTTATGGGTAGGTTGAAATATGAGCTTAGTTTAAGTTTCTATTCACAAATAAGCTCAATTTCAATGTTATTTTATGTTTAAATGACCAAATGGATCGAACCAATTTCTTTGTATTTAATAAATTCAAACCTGGCAAATTTAATGATGCACATGGTGAAATTTGAAATGAATTAATTCCATATTAAATTAAATGCTAAACAGAGAACTGTGGGCATATGACCTGGCAGTGAGCTGCTATCTAGAGATCCTAGTGGTCCCATTATAAATTTTTATAAAAAAAACAATTAGCCTAGTAACAAACTGGATGTTAATTTAACATGTATGCAAAGTTTTATCAATATTGGAGTGGGAGACATTTATTAAATAACATAACCTGTGAATGCCTTTGCTGCAGTTTTTATGCACATAGAGGTTGAGATTTGCTCGCTTTCACATTGATATTGCAATCTTGTAGGTCAAAGCTATTATTTAACTTCTGTTCTTCCATACAATAACTTCCCCTAACATAAGCTGTCAGTACATCAATGAATCCATCATTCACACCTCAAAATAACAACCACCAGACAAGAATTGAAAGGAATATCAAAGTCACTCCGACTTCAAGGAAAAGTCTCCATCTGATGTGATTTATCTTTTCTTCACAGTTACCACAAACTTTACTTCAAAATTTGTACCAATTCAGAGAAGTATTTTCTCCCTCTTTACATTTTGTATGTAGCTAAATTTTTTGAGGACCTTCAGTCAGAATTTTTTTTACTGGGTCGGGTGGGGAATCAATTACAGATATCTTTTTAATGAAACAACCATCGTACCAGTCAGATGGTGTCACTCGAATGTGTAAATTCGAACAAACATCCAAATCTGTTGGGTATTTTATGATTTATTTTGATCCCTATATTAATTTAATTTAGGTGTACTTTTGTAACCATGGTAACGAACAGTTGGCTACAAAGAAAGACTATGCAGAATTAGGGGGTCAAATAAAGTTTATTTTAATGAAATGACCTTTGCTTCGATTTGATCGTGTCTCCCAAATGTGTAAATTGAACAAAGACCAAATATATGTCGGGTTTGTATGGACTTTGGGGCCATGTGAACTTTCCAATAGAAATTTTTACATAGATCAGTTTAGCTGATCATGCCAGTTGCTAAAAACATTTTCTAAAAAACTACTGTGATGTATTGAAAATATTTCATAGCTCTCCCTAGTTTCCCTTCAGCCTCCAATTTCTAAGAAGAAATCCTAAAAAAGTGTAATTATATTTATTTTTAAAGAAATCACATCAAATTATATTTTTGCAATGTAAACACACCACGGAGATCGTAATCAAAGAAAGATTATGCTGAATTAATGTGTTAACTAAAGAATTTATTTACAAATAACGTGCAATTCATTCAGATGTTGTCCCCTTAATTTTTTAAATTGAACAAAGATCCATATCTCTCTGGAATTTTAAGCTTTATAATCTTTTTATTATTTTATATGTATCTTCATTTCTATTAAGTTTTTGAGACCAATTATCTCCTTTGCTTAAACACATTGATAAACATGTAAACAGTGTTTCACATAAGACCCGGCAGCGAGCTGCGATCTAGGGGACCTAGCATTCCCGTTATAGATTTTTATAAAAAAAAACAATTAGCCTAGCAACAAACAGGATTAACATGTATGCAAAGATTCATCAGTATTGGTTCATGGGTTTAGGTGTCAACTTGATTCAGACAGACAGAAATTGCCATTTTTATATATATATATATATATATATATATATATATATATATATATATATATGAAGAAATATAGTCTTAAGATGTGCTATATTTATGGGATAAAGTGCTCAATATCAGAGATAGAGCGTGTGTAAATATAAAAGTGAACATAGAAGTCAACACTTAGAGGCGACAATCTGTTTCATTGCTAGATGGAATCATCAGGCCTGACGATTGCAGCTAACATGAAACAGACTGTTGCCTCTAAATGTTGACTTCTATGTTCACTTTTATATATATATATATATTTTCATTTATCAGAATAATATTCAAGAAATCTTTTCTTTAATAAGATAATATAATATATAATTTAACACACACACACACATCTATATATATATATATATATATATATATATATATATATATACACACACACACACACACATACACATTTTATATACACACACACACACATATATATATATATATATATATATATATATATATATATATATATATATTAGAAAAATTTGTCACTTAACTGATAAATGTTACATTCAGCACCTCAACTGTAAATCTGCCTTGCTAATTTTAACTGTACAAGGGAAAGTTTGTGCATAGCCTATATTTTAATTTGCACAATTTGTATATTGAGGAATATATTTTTGTCATTGTAATAGATGTTTTTTTTTTGTTTGCGCCATACTTGGGATAAGAGATCTGATGATCTCTCACTTTTTAGTGTATCTCATTAGTAACCTTTATCTTATATTCTACAATAGCTTAGCTTAACCTGCCACAAGGCTATGATTACTGAGCACCCGGTAAGAATTGAATTCACTGCAATAGTAATGAGTAACATGAATTGAATATTTTTATGATGCATTTCTCTTGCAATACTTGAGTAATTTTTGCATTGTATGACTGTTAAAAGAAAAAGTGATATAGAATGTTAAAACTGTGATAAAATAGCAAGAAAACTAAGATGACAAAAGAAAAAGAAAAAACTCAAAGAAACTCAGACAACATAAAAGCTAAGAGGAAAACCAAACTGTTCTATTATCCAAAGATTATCTGAACAACAAAGAGAAAAATAAGATAAATTGTTACCTGAATCCCAAAGAGATATCAAGTGATAAATATGAGAGCAGACTACCATTCAATCTATTCAATTAATAGCCAAGTGCCAATCATTTACCAGCTTTTATGATAATGGATTATTCTTTGAGCCTAAAAAAGACAAAATATCTATATAAACATTTGTAGCTTGTAATTTTCTATTTTCCAGGCCCTGAGATATTTGATACAATGTAAAGAGGAAGACCATGGCGCCATTGATCTGGCTATACAAGCCGTCAGGAAAGCCGATGATCTACAACTGACTAAACAATTAACAGATTATCTCCTTGGAGAGACAGATGGCTTACCAAAGGTATTATATTAATTTCTGTTCCTTTTCTTCATGATTATTTTCACTGCTTCTGTTATTGCTGATGCCTTGATATTACAGTGTAACCCGGATATAAGAGATTTTCTCAGGTCCCCAATTAGAGCCTGTGTTAATGTATATATAATAGACCAAACCCGGATATAAGAGAAGCCCGGATATAAGAGACTTCTTCTCCGGTCCCGACAACTCTCTTATATCTGGGTTACACTGTATCATCTTTGTGAATCAGGAATAGAATATCTGTGCACTTTGCCTTGCATCAATGTATCACATTCCCAGCCTTCGAGGATCAGAGTGTAATACCAGTTCACTGTAAAAATTGTTGCATATAAAAATGGTTCATATCAGCCAATAGTCTCTTGGTCAACATTTCAGATTTTGATGAAATTTTACTGTGATGCCCATCCTAGAGAAACGGAAAACCTGAAAATAGAAATTTCATTTGCGCCATAGTTGCTTGAATTTTCATTTCAGATGTTGGGAAAACGCTTTGCCAAATTAAGCATTTTGTAACTTTGTATCCTGAGAAGATATCTGACTGAAATTTAGTGTTCCTATAGACCAGTGTTTCCCAATTATTTTCTTCTGGGTTGCATTTTCAGAATTAAAATTTGCTTACTCCTCATCAATTTTTTGTAACAAAAAGTACATTTAAAAATAAAAAAAAAAACAGAGAGAGTGTTAAAGGGAGATAACCACAGATTCAAAGTCAGAACATTATCATTGATAACTCTCTCCTCCAATTTGCAGACCCTAGTTACTATATTGTTAATACTTGATATAATGTAAAAGTATCACAATGATTAAATCAGTCAATAATTATTTAAAACTATTTATACTGGGACTCATGCATGCAATTACAAGTAATCCATAATAATATTTTAAATTTTGAAATCATATTCATGTTTGGCATATGAATTTTTTTTTCATAGATTGACTTGTGCAAAACATTAAAATATTGTCTTTACAAGAATTAAATAATTCCTGGTTGATCAAAATATAGAACCACCATAGTTAAATGTCAAATTTTTGGCATTTTTTTAACGGTGTGAAACAGTGTGTATATAGCTGTATTCATGAATAAAATTTTACTGAATTCTATCTCAAACACTATTGTATGTATATATATATATATATATATATATATAAATAAAAGTGAAGTCAACACTTATGTTCACTTTTATATTTACACACGCTCTATCTCTGATATTGAGCACTTTATCCCATAAATATAGCACACTTTAAGACTATATTTCTTCATATATATATATATATATATATATATATATATATATATATATATATATATATAATTTTAAGGTATGCTATATTTATGGGCTAAAGTACTCAATATCAGGAATAGAGTGTTTGTAAATATAAAAGCAGACATTGAAATCAACACTCATAGGCGACAGTCTGTTTCATGCTTATGGTCTGACGATTGTGTTTAAATATCAAATAGACTGTCACCTCTGGGTGTTGACTTCAATGCCCACTTTTTTATTTAGACATATAAATATATAGGTATACCTATTTTTATATATTTCTAAGTTAGTTTTCTTAAAGTGCTTCAGTTTGTTTCATGTTGAAACACAGGTTCTCATACATTCGCCAATGCCAAGCCTGGTCAGTACCTAGATAGGTGACCACTTAGGAATATCAGGTGCTGTAAGCTGGAATGTGTGGTTGGTGTTATAGCTGATAGCTCAGAATTGGAAATCAGAGTTCAGTTCCAATTCCTGTCGGGTTTGTTACAAATATCCTTTGTCTCTTCTACTCCCAGGTATGGGTTAATTAGTAGGTATTGTATCAGTAAATCACTATTATGTCCCAAAAATTCTTACAGTCTAAAAATATTTTCTGGCTTTAAATAACCCGTGAAAAGTTGATAAGCCATAAAAAACAAAGCAATCTTTAGCACAGGTCTGAGATCTATCAGCTTGACTCTTGCAACATTCATGGAAAATCAAGCTATGATGGCATGATTATTGTTTCACTTATTCAACATTTAATCAAAACTTGATTTTTCTGTCTCTGTCATTTTCCCTCATTATTATTTCAGTCTGAACAGCAAGGCTATGTTATTAGTCTTTATGAAGCAAGCAAGTTTCAAAACGAGGCCTAAATGTGCCTCCATATGAAAATTTTGCACAGGATATGCAATATTGTAATTAAACCCAGTCTTGATAATACTTGATATTCCATTGACAAAAGCTCCTGTTCTCATTACCATATTTCACAATCATTGGCTTTTAATCTCAAGATCCTATTACTTTATAAGTCTGTTCTGAGCTTTTATGAGATTTGCATTGCCTAGAATTACAACAATGTGAAACCATGCCTTTGTCTTATTGTCATAAATGTCAGTATTGCCAGTTACTTGTAGTAACCTTGCCTCTGTTGAGAGCCTTAATTCATATTGTTATTGCCTTGTTGATATTAATAATATGTTCAAACAAGTTCTCAGGAACTTCATTGTCCTGTAACATGCAAACTGGTCAATTTACATTCAACCATTCTACAGCTTTGTTACTATTATCATTGTTTCAATCTATATTTCATGGATTCTGTGTTAGTTTCTACAAAACTGATCAGATGCCTAGCGCATTGTGCACATGTGTATCAGCTCTCAGGTTGATCTATCTAAAATGGTTAAGTCAGTCATATCCATTCTCATCATGATAGCTGGTACCGTTGTGTCTATTTAAATATTTAATTGGTACTGGTTGACCAGGATCAATGTATCAACAGATGCATGGCACAATTGCAAATATAAAATGCAATCATCATCCAAGCTTTCCACTAACCAGCCAACGATCACCCCCCATTGCATTCCAATCCTTGATCTCGTCAGTGTTCAACAAAAGCTGGGGAAGAGTATGCTGCATGCTCACAAATGCCATGTCAAGAAATAACAATGTGAACACTGTTTTCCATATTATATGTAAGTGTTTTATTCAGGTTTTTGCCTGCTCATCCAGGTGGGTAGGTAAGTGATACTTGGGACAATTTCTGCTAGGTCTACTCATCCTGATATGGTGTTTGGTAATATGAAATGGAGGCTTTGGAACCACAACTCAGACACATCCATCTCCCTCCAAGGGCTGACCAGATCTCTCTATGATCCCAATTATGACTGTTAATATAGAGCAGCACCTGGATATAACCTATTTCCGGTTTTGTTGCCACTTGATCCTCATCGACCACTTTACTTTCCATTCCCCTTTTGTTAAAGTGGATGCCGCTTAGAAGACTAAACATAAAAAGAAACCATTTGCTGGCCTATCAGACAGAAACATTTGAAATTGAGATAAAACCACCTCTTCTCTTTTTGTGTGGATGTCACACAATATTCTGCATTTATCTGGGATTTATCCAGTGTGGTTGTTATATCAGAAGTGTCACTGTTCCCATGAAACTGGTACCAATCTTGCTATGACTTTGCATTTTTAAATGACACATTTAAACTAGTGATCAAGAATTTCATAAACTTTTACTCTTCAAACTGACCAGTTCAAGTAGTTTGCCATTTTATTATGCCTATGTAGGTATTTAGTCAATGCAACCAGTTTCTATGAACTGAATTCTTCTAAGATACCTGGTACATTGAGCTTTCATACCAGTTTTTAATGTAGGCTTTCTATTGTGCATTATTCATGTGACATCAAACACATTTAAATTAATGTTATATTGAATACATTCAAAAATTAAAAGTGATTAATGCATCGTATTTAAAATAGAGATAACATGTCACAGGACTTGAATTCTTTACAGTAGCCAAAATTGATACTGAACTCCAAACACACATTGGACGAGCAAAAGATGCCTTCCAAAATCTAAGCAAAGTGCTGAGAAACAAAAAAGTTTTGTTCGAAACAAAGAAAACAGTACTGGATTGCTATGTGATATCCATGGATGCTGGACAACCTCCCCATGAATGCGAAAAAAACTGGAAGCAACAGAAATGTGGTTCTAGAGAAGGATACGAAAAATTCCATGGATGGAGAGCAAGTAAACAAGAAGAAAGTCTTAAAGAAAATGGCAACAGAAAGAACACTTTACTCAGAATCAGTAAAAAGGAGCTGAAATTCCTTGGACACATAATAAGGAAAACACTCACCGGACATATTGAGAGCAAGAGAGATAGGGGAAGGCAGCAAGCCCTTTACCTGATGAGCTTGTGTGAATGGACAGTGGAACAGAGATGGGAGGGTTAGCAAAGGGAGAAAAACTGTTAAGAGCCACAAAGGATAGGAAGTTTGGATAGCCATGATTTCCCATATCTGGAAAGGATGTGGCACATAGAAGAAGTGATTGAAATAATTTGAAAGCTCAAATGACTTCTCTTCATATTAATAAAAAATACCTTAAAATGAAATAAAATGTTTCTGCAAAGAAACTGAAATGAAATAGATATACATCTAGGATACCTGTCCTCTGACTTGTTGGTTACTGCTACTGTTGTTTGTTTTCATTTCGTTGATCCATCATTCCCTGGACCAGTGCTACCAAAGACATAGTATTCTTGGCATTGCTTTTTATCTTCACTGTTATCGTATATTGACATCAGCAAGCTGGGAAGTAACCAGGTTCTTTGGGAATTTCATTCAGTGGTCATTGTGATTCTGTGGAGATTTTATGTCTTCGTCCATATGCCGTGTCACTTCAGGAGGCTGGCAATTATGGCTCTCTACAATTTTCTGTCTTTTGTAGGTCTTAATAAATTTTGTCTTCTTGTTATCTCTCCTAAACCTTGCTAGGTAAGTTATATGTTGTTTTCCTCTGCCCCTCTTGTCTTCAATCTGTCCTGTGAGTATCAGATTTTCTAAGCCTTTTTTCTTCATTACGTGCCCTAGAAATTTCAACCCTCTCTTCCTGATGTTAAGTGTCCTTTTTGTTTCAATTTTCTGTAAAACTTCATCGTTAATCACATGTTCAGTCCATGGTATTCTCAACGTCCTCTTGTTGAACCAGATTTATGTTGTTTCAAGTCTTTTTTTTCATCAGTGAGGAGATTACCATATAGGAGGACTGATATTACATGACAGTTCAGTACTCTTTGTTTCTGCAAAATTTTTCTGTTTCTTAATACTTTGCTTAGCTTTTAGAAGGCTCTTTCACTATCTCAATGCACTTTCAGATTTCAGTGTCACGCTTTCTATCCTCTGTTAAAACCCTTCCCTGATATCTAAATTTTTGTACTTTTTTGATTTTGGTATCTCCAATTTCTAATTTACATGTTTACATGTTTTTTTTGCTAAATTGTTTATTAAACTTCTAGACTTTGTCAATTAATATCTCTGAGTGGGGGTATGTGGCTTTGAGGGCTTTCTCCAAACGTGGATCTCCATTATGAGTGGATATAAGATACTTTCTGTCTTTTCCATCTTGAGTGGAACACACATATATTTCTGTCATCTGGTTGTCCTACATGTGCACATCCCAAAGACACCCGAGTTGACCACATGTTTACAAGGTCAGTTATGGTTAAATAGCACTGAAAACACCTGTTCTCATTGGATCACCGAAGTTAAGCAGTGTTTAGATGGGGACCACTTGGTAACACCAGATAGTGTAAGCGACCTTCTAAAATCCCAAATATGTTCCAGCTTTAAATAGCACACAAAGAATTGATAAGGCATTAAAAAAGATGACCTAATTACATGTCAGGCATGAATTTTTACCTGGTGGCTAGGAGGTCACTTTCCAGGTCAACTCACTGATACACCTGGCTTTTCTTGTGCTCTGGTGTAACTCGTCATGGGTATGGCAAAAAACTACATCCAGCAGCAAGACCTCTGATAAGGAGATTTTGAGGGGAGTGTGAAACAACTTCTTAATTGCTGTTGATCCTGAGACCACCCTTACCCGGGGTAGTAGCACCTGTTAGGGTCCCAGCTATGGGCAAATAGTAAACCCCTAAACTGGGATCAATACATTATGAAAATATAAAATCTATTTTTATAGTAAAAATGTCTGCAATATATTTTCATAGTAAAAAAAATTACCAGCAATACAGTTTTGAAAAAAAAAAATTACCAAAGCTCAAAACAATTAAATTTTGGCATTAAACAACTCATAAGGAGTTGATATGCCATTAAACAAACCAAACCTCTGGTATAACATTTAGTGTAGAGACTATTTTGGTATCATTTAGGGCAAGTTCCGTACATATCGGGGTCATCACAAATCAACTCCTCTTGCAGATAAACTTCTCTTAGAACAAAGGTTCCTTATTGACATTAAATTCAATTCAAATCATCTAGTATTTCCTGGCATGAATCACAAACTACCCATGATTGTTTCCTGTTTAAGTATTTTTATATGAAATCTATTTTGGTATCATGCTGGGGTGAGTGAGCACTATATATTGGAGCCCTTGCTGATAAACTCCTCTTAGAACAAATGTTCCTTATTGGCATTAAATTTGCTTCAGATCATCTCATATTTCTTGTTGTGGGACACATGCTACAGCAGTTTCTTAAAGGTTTTCCTCTTTTAAACTTTTTGGATCCAATTTGTATGCCATCAGCATTTTTAGGTGAGAATGAGTAAATTGTATCTTTATCAGATGCAACCTTCTCATTTGACTTCATAATCCTGTTCTTGATTAATGCTGGAGTGAGTTAAATTGAGGTCATTGAAGATCAATTTCTCTTTGTTCAGTCACCTCTGGGTTTTGTCAATTAACATCAGTGTAAGGGTGTGGTGCTTTGTGATGGAGGTCGGTACATGGATCTTCTTGTGAGAATGTGAGAGACTATCTATCTTTCCCTCTCTGGTGTAGTGCCTATATAACCATCTGGTTGTCCGACATACGCACACCCTGCATTGCTCATTCATCTCCGGGATTTTGTCAATTAATATCATTGTAAGGGTGTGGTGCTTTTTGGTGGCATCAGTACATGGATCTTCTTGTGAGAATGTGAGAGACCATCTGTCTTTTCCCTCTCAGGTGAAGTGCTTATATATCTTCCTATCATCTGTTCATCCCACATGCACACATTCTAAGTAGAGATTGGTTTATTTCTGGTTTATATGTTCCTTATTGATATTAAATTCATTTTAGACCATCTGGTATTTTCTGGCATGAATCATACTATATTTGTAGAGATAAAAATGTTTTCATAAAAGCAGTTAATGTGATTTCTTTCTTGAAGCCTGTTATCATCATCATACTCCTTTGTTGATAGTAGTACCAGTAGTATCAATGGTCTCTTCTTACAGTCTTATGAAAATATGTATAATTCATATTAGCTTATAGTAGTTCATAAAAAATGTAGTAACAAAAGGTATTTTTCAAGGTAAGTCCTTATTATTTCATTAAAAAACATCTTGGTGAATTAGGACTGACTTTATCAAAATTAAATTTTCCATTTTAATATTGTTATTTTTATTTTATTGTCTTCCAGGATGCAAAATATTTATTCCGATTGTATATGGCACTAAATCAGTACAAAGAAGCAGCACGTATTGCAATCATCATTTCCAAAGAAGAGCAGAACACAGGTGAGTTTTTTTTGTCTATAACTTTGTGAAAAGTCATTAACATTTTTCAAAATTTTGTTCAGACAGTTGAACTTGTCTTGTTCTTGATGCTAGGAGAACTGCCCCATTGTGTATAGATTAGAATCACCTAGGTACATTGGTGGTGGTAATGGTTTTGTCTGTGTATCCAGTATTGCTGTAATGATTAGCTGAAAGCTGATATATGAACAACCATTTCTTTCTTTTTTTTTTTACCTGATGTATTCAGAAGGAAAGAGAAATAGTATTAGATGGACTTGACTTTGTGGAATGGTTGAAGGGGGGGGGAATATTCAATATGTCCACAAAGAATCAAAAAAGGAAAAGGAGAAAGCAGGTAAAGTGCAAATACAAAATGTTTATAATTAAAAATAATGTTGAGGTGATTTTTACAGAATTTCTTTTTAGTCTAGTTTCTTAATATGAAATCAGATTTCATATGACGGGGAATAGACTAGACACTGGAAGATTTCTTAATGACTCCTCTTACTACTTTGACTTGTACATTTTCTAGAATTTCTTCCTCTCTTCTTTTGTAGAGTTTTCATATGACGGGGAATAGATTAGACATAGGAAGATTTCTTAATGACTTCTTGTCTTATAGGAATAAAGTGTTGCTGCCAACACTTGTTTTTGAACACAGATTGCCAGAGAGCAAGCACAGTCAACCTCATCTTGAAATAATATGATCATGTGACAAGTAAAGGAAATATATATATATATGGGAATTAGTGGCGTCTGACTGAGTATTGTTCTAAAATGTTACTATTGTTGTATCTGTGATATATAAAGTCTCTCCTACAAACCTTCTCTTATATTCTTCAATGCATTTTCTTGTATTTATATCTAGTGCATGATGCAGTGTTAAACACAAGAATACTGGAACTGAAAACTGCTTGACAATTTGAATGTTTGTTACTTGAGTATAAAATTCCTAATAACTATACATTCTTAAAAGCTGTGTACTTATGTTTTTTCATAAATTATGAGTTAATTAAGCTTTATTTTACGTTTGTAAACACTTAGTTGGGATATTGTATCTAATTAATCATTGTATCATCATAGTCGTGTTTGATGTCAAGACAGGGCTAGGATTAAACTTGCACAAAGCAAAGTGGGGGTCCTGCCTGACAAATGATCTTAGTTTACCTTTCCACAGACGCCTGTCACTTGCATCAGCTAGTTCTAGGCCCAATTTTTTCCTGTCTTTCTGAATAACATCTTCCCAAGTCCTTTTGGACCAACCTATGACAAATCGCAGTCTGTAACTGATTCATTAATAGAATGTGTTCTAATAATGTGTCTGCTATAATTTCAATCTGTCTAATTTGTGTGTTTTGCCAAATCTTAATTCATATGAATTTTTAAAGCTTTCCTTCACAAACACGACAGCTTCATAGATGACAAGAGAGTCTTGTCCCATGACCAGGTGCAAATGCAGAACAGACCCCCCACTTCTGGCATCACCAAGAACAAGTGTCGGCATCAGCAAAGACAACAATAAGATCATGATGGTAAAGCACAAAAGTAAAGCAGCAGAATAACTCTTCAAAGAGGTGAACTCTTTCACCTGCTTGGCAAGTGTGGCTGATGCACAAGAAAGAACAGGTAGAGATGCAAGAGCAAAAGTAGACAAAGTGTAAATTGCATTTCTAATCCTCAGTTTTGAGCATGACAGAAAGAGCCATCTGAGAATATCTGACATCAATGCAAAAGCTGTGCTTCTTTATGGGTTGGAAACATGGAGCAGGAGAAGTATAATAATTTGTAAACTCCAAACATTCATCAATTGCTGTTTTTGAAAACTCCTCCATCTCCACGGGCAGGAGAAAATAATCCCTAATGAAAATATATAGAAATGAGCAAAACCAAGAAGCAATCATAGCACAGATGCTGAGAAGAAGGACCTTGGTGACAAGGTCTCATCATTTTACACTTGAAATAGCTGCTAGATGTAACCATAAGTTCTATGCTAATAGTTTCTTCTATTGCACTTCTCACTTGTGGAATTCTCTTTTGGCTTCTTGCTTCCCAATTAACTATTATCTTCAAAAATTTCAATGCATTGTCAGTCGCTATATTCTGTTTTCTTAAGTCCTGTTTTTTATTGTTCTCTCTCATTAATGGTATTTTTTTATTGTATTCTCTAACACTCTGTAACCCCTTGTATCTTAGTGGCTTTATTGCCTTTTTTTGGGTAAAATGATTAAAAAAAAAAAAACAGTAACCCTGACATTGAACTGACAAGGAAAGAGGAAGTGGGGAGAGCTCAGGATTACATGGAGCTGAGGCAGAAGTGAAGAAACGCCCACACCTGAAGGGATCTGGAAAAGATTACTCAGAATTGAATGTATTGCCAGTGGCCTGCACTCCTCATGGGACAAAGAGTTTAACTAACTATACACCTGATGAAGGCTAAAGAATAGTGGTTGAAGCATTGTGGTAACAACATCAACAAAATCAGAAAGTTCAATTGTCCAAATAAAATTAGAACAGCAGATTTAATTTTATTGACCAGAAAATGATAGGCAATTATGCAATTGTAGTAGAGAACACAAAGAATTAATATAAAAATATTGATTAGTACATGATTAAAAATTATCCATTATCTACCATAATAATAGTGAGTACAGATATTATTATTATTATTATACATTAAGGAAAATAAAATGATCCCAAGTTAAAGTTACAAAATAAGGGGGTGCTGAAAAATTCTTGTCCCAACCCAGTTTCCAAAATCTGACCAAATATCCAAATTTATTTTACAATCCTGACTTGGTAAAAGCCAAGAATTTTTCAGCACTCTTTAGGAAGGCATGAGTCCAAATATTATTGTACTTACTGTAACCCAATGCTAAATCATTTTGTTAGGCTCTTTGACAGTCAAGGTGAATGATAGAAGGAGAGGATGATGCAGTGCAAGCAGTTTCTAATATAATTCTATGTGAAAGTATTAATCCCCTAAGAAGATTTAGTCTCTAGTCAGAAACCAACTCAACAATAAGTAACACCATATTTGTGGAGAGTATAAAAAATCAAAAGTCAAAATAAGTGACTTCTAATATATTTTAGTAATTTTGTTTTTTTGTTTGTTTTTTTTGTACCAACAAAGTAAACAATACAGTTGTTCTTTTCTAAAATGTCTCCTCTTATAAACAACCGGTATGTATGTATTAATTTAGTGTTCATGAATGATTGTGTTGTGTCCCTGGAGGGTGCATGCACATTCATGATAGAAAACCTCATCTCTACCTTCTCTGAAACAGCTGAATATATCCAATTCTAGTGTCGACAACAGCTTCTAAAATCATTTTAACAATGAACTGTTGTTTCATATGTTTCATGCATAAAGAAATATGGATCACAGGATGTACAAAAATAACTTATATTTATACATTGTAAATATAAGAATAAATGGGCTGGGGGCACATATACTTAAAAGTTATACTCATGCATTTTATATACAAAAATAGGTTGTTGTATCATCTATGAAAATAGGTTCCTATTTTCACCTATAAAAATAAGCAATTATATTATTAAAAAAAATTATATCCACGATTTTTACATAAAAAGGTAGAAGTTTATATTATGATAAGTTTATATACAGAAATAGAAAATTATGTGCATGCCTTTGTGTGCAACAATAGAGGGTAGCATTATACATGAAAATTACATGCAGCTTTTTGGGTCACATTATACGCAAAAATTCTGTTTATGCCTTTCACCTGCAACAATAGAGAACGTCACATTATACATGAATAAATGAAGTAAGCTAGTTTTTCTTATTAACTTTTTATAATTGTGTATTTCATTCTTATGCAAATAATTCAGAGGACTGATTATATTCCAATTTCGATCCCTTTCTGTTAAATATCCATTTTTGGCTTTATTCTTCTTTTTCGTTTATGTCCTGTGTCTCTTCAGGCCAATTTTCTCTTTGTAGCCCTTAGTAAAGTTTGTCTTTTTGTCATATCACCTAATTCCTATCCTGCCAACTTGTTTGGTAGGTTATGAGCTGTTTTTCTCTGTCCCTTTTGCCTTCAACACGACCTGTGGGTGTCAAATTTTCTTAGCCATCTTTCCTCATTATTTGCCCCATAAGTTTTAGCTGTCTCTTTCTGATGCTAAGTGCAACTGTCTTTTTTTGTTTCCATCTTCAATATTTATTGTTACTGAATGTCATAGTGGTTGTTTTCTCATCTCTTATAAAATCAGTAATGATAGCAGCTGTAATCAAAAAAATTTCCACTTGAATAATCACTGCTAAAGAAACAATATGCACAGGTACTACTCTTCCAGTAGTATCTGTGCATATTGTTTCTGGAATACTGAAAGGGCAATTCGCATTCTAGTTGTTGTTAAATGTATACATAAAACTTGCTCACAAACGTTACTTGTTTATCAGCCCAGTTGATGTTTTCTTTTATTATTCATTGCTAAATCATAAATAAGGTTTCCAATATCAGGCAGTTTTCTCCTGACATTTGAATAATGTTTATGACTCATATTCATAAAACTTGCTTCTTTTTGGGGGGATGGGTGGCGGTGTTGTTGCTCTTTTTTATTTTTGTTTTTTTCCCTCTGATACAAGAAGCAAATGTCAGCCGCTTATTAAGAAAGAAATTTCTTGCGTTCAAAAAGCTGTCTGGTTGAAATGGGATTTGAAAAAAAAAAAATCAAGGCTATTATGAGAATTGTCATCTGTAGAAATCTTTAGATGATGATATTTCCACATCTAAAGAAAAAAAACAAATATTGCTTGAGGCAGCAGTTTTAAATTCTGAAATAAAATGCTTTAACAGCCACAGTGTGTGCGTTTATTGCATGTTTGCAATATGTTGAGGTGCAATTGTGGCATAATGGTTAGCAGAATGAAAAATAGAATTGACATTCCAAGTTCAAATCTTGTCTGAGGGAGCTAATCTTCATTGTACTCTTGTGCCCTTCTTCCTACAGCTTTCTTTTCAAGATATCACTAGATATCTAGAAAACAATGGTCTTATTACTGGCATGACACAGTGGTTAAGAGAAGAGTATGGTTACATGAGATAACTTGCTCTCCCTTATCTTATGGACATATTACTTTGAAACACCAGTTCTTGTACAAGCCTGGTCAGTATCTAGTATCTATGCAGCAAGTTTGGATGTGTGGGTGGTGTAAAGGATAACAGCTTGGAATTGGAAATCAGAGAACCGAGTTCCAGTTCCAGTTGGATTCATTTATATTCACTTACGCGCAAATACTCTTTGAAAAGGTATGAATCCACCTCTTCTCCTCCAGCTATGAGTTAATTAGTAGAACTTGTATCAGTAAATAATTATTATGTTGAAAAAAATTCTTACAATCTAAAAAATATTTTCTGGCTTTAAATAACCTGCAATGGATTGATAAGCTGTAAAAAAAAAATTTTCTGCTCTCCCTTAACTACCTTATTTTCCCAGGTAACAGAGCAGAATGCTGTTACTCTGATAGTCAACCTTGACAATAATGAATTCTGTTTCTTTTTTTTATTTTTTCTTACTTTTACTCAGGCAACTATCGCCATGCTCATGATGTTCTCTTTGGAATGTATCAGGAACTGAAGGCACATAAAATCAAGATCCCAACTGAGATGTCAACAAATCTAATGATTCTACATAGTTACATTTTAGTCAAGGTAAAATCTCTTCTTTTTTTCACTTGCATTGCTGGTATTTAATTTAAAATGTGTAAGATAATGGCTTCATTATAGTTAAATGCTGTTGTAATAGTCAGTGACTATTAGTATTTTCTGCTGTCATGTCGTCATGGGCATATGATAAACAGCTGTCATGTAAGCTTAGACTTCAAAGTGACATGGTCGAATTTTTCATCAGAATAATCAAAGTATAAAAATTGAGTCACTTGGTTGATATCTTGTCTAGTGGCAAACAAAAGTATGAATAAAAATTTGAACTTAGTCTTGGTTTGGTTAACGCTAATAACTAATACCATGACTTAGCTGATCTTTTAAACTTACTAAGACTCGGATAAAAACAATACGCAGTTTGTGTTCTATAAACAGGATTTGATTAAAGTGCTTAGCTGTGCAGATGAAAAGGAAACCAATAGATTCTACTATCAGGAAAATGGAGACATGAAGCCACTTTTCAGGTTTTGTATTCTCTCTTGGAAAACTACAGTTATGTGACTGACAGTGTCATGTCGCACTTTTAAAGATTTCCTCAGAATATTTTACCATCTCTAGAATCTCATATTTAAGAAATGTATGTTGATACTGTAGCATGAAACTGAACTAGATATTTGAATCTATTTTTAGAATATTGCAATGCAAATTCTTTTTTTTATTCAAAATTAAAATGTTTGGGAATACTTTCATTTCAAGGGATCCATCCAATCTCATTGATAAAATTTTTAAAATAGAGAATCCGAGTAGAATACAATTAATACCATGAATTGAGTTTCCTTGATAGAGAAAAATTACTTCTTTTTTTTTTTATCAGTATTACCCCATGCAAGCCACTAGGACAGAAGGGGTTACAGAGTGTGGAAGAATTAGGAACAGAAACATTAATAATGACCAGGAAGAGGAAAGAGTAATCAGGAGGATAGTAGATAGCAATTGACATTGCATTTAAATTTTTGAAGATTAAAGTTGGCTGGAAAGCATGGAGCTAGAAGGGAGTTCCACAAGTGAGAAGTGCGAGAAAAGAAACTGTTAGCATAGAATTTGCAGCTACATCTAATCAGCTCGACTATAAATTGATGAGATCTTGACAACAGTCGGGTACTGTGATAAATTCAAAAGGCCTAGGTAACATAATAAAGAGCTCATTTAAAAATAAAAGCACAGAGAGTCAACTTTATGTTAGTGGGAAAGCGACTGAAGCCAAGCTGCCAGATCAGGACCAATAATATTGCTGATTCTTCTTTGGATTTTATCAAGGATCTCAAGTTAAATAGCAGGGGCACTGGACCATGGACAAATGGTAGACTTATAGATACGTAAGATAGATTCTGGAAAGAAATATTGTCTTGCATGACACAGTGACCAAACTTTCATAGCAGCTGAATTAGCAATGGATTTAATATAGTCTTTCCACTTCATGTCAGCTGATAATATTAGCCTGAGAAGGCGCAACGAGTCACTTTCCTGGAGGTTAGCATCCGGCATGCTGATGGAAGACAGAGAGGGGTCTCTCTGATAATTAATGGAGAGAAGTTTAGTTTTGGCAGCGTTAGAATTAACGAACCAACTTTTGCCCCAGTTAACTATGAGCTTGAGCTGCCATTTTGACCTTGTCGGACTGATCAGCCTTAGTAAATGGTTGTGTCATTAGTGTAGATACCAAGTTGAGAGCTGATGTCATCAAGATTTTAATGAATTGTTTATGATTACCATATATGTTTGTGTATAAGCCAACTTCATGTACAATGCAACCCTTGAATATTATTTTAAAGAATTTCCAGAAAAGAATTTACATGTGTATAGTGCAACCTCTTCAAAAAAATTACCTGTGTATAGTGCGAACTACTTTTTTGAATTTTTTTTTTTAAATTGATCATAAAAACTTGCACTATACTCAAGTATATATGGTAATTAAATATGCTTTTTTGCATTGATATATTTGGGCTACCATATTTGCTGGTATATAAGCCCCCCCCCCCCGCCTGCCAAATATTAGAATTTCATATATTTCTAACAATTGCACAAAAAGAAACTTGTTTTGAACTGAGCCAAGTAGGGAACATACACAGTGTAACAGTTGATGTAGTGTCCAAAAGGTTTTTCTATAAATATTTCCTTGAATAATATAATTCCCTCATCAAATGTTGATTTTATTCTCATAATGTTTTAGCTGCTGAACCCTCCAGATTTCCTCAAGTACCATATACACTCATGTATAAGCCGGTCCTAATATAAGCCGATTCTCCTATTTTATATCTAAGAAATGGGCAAATATCCAAACCCCAGGAATAATCCGAGGCAGCTAATTAACAAATTATGCTCAGATGGCTTGGTTTTGAAAATTCCCATGAGTTGAGAATATTTTTAATATGAGAATATTTTTGTTATATTTAATATTTTGATATCTAAAATATGTTTAAATGTCATTTAGAGAATAGTTTTTTGTTCCAGAATTGCACAAAGATTTTTTTTTTTTTTACCATTTCATCTGTTTTATAAAATTTCAATGAGTTTCTTAAATTTTTGTTTAATTCCTTTTGGCAGACATCTATCACATAATCTATCACATAATCTTGTGAATGTAACAGGATTTCATTTAACATTCAAATTGAATGAAAAACCTATGTTAGAAAACTTGGCAACAAAATCGATGTATTTTTGCAAATTTATTACAGCTTTATATAGTGAATTTGTTAGTCATATATTGTACTATCAGAAAATAAAATCTCGTACGAAAAATAACTTTGATATATAATGAGAAATGAAGACATAAATAAAAGCTGTGAGTACTAAAAATATTGTGTTAAAATGCTTGTAAA
This sequence comes from Acanthosepion esculentum, assembly GCA_964036315.1. Taxonomy (NCBI): domain Eukaryota; kingdom Metazoa; phylum Mollusca; class Cephalopoda; order Sepiida; family Sepiidae; genus Acanthosepion; species Acanthosepion esculentum. Next base: position 32,594,478 of record OZ038519.1, on the reverse strand, counting down.
ATCTAAGCAAAACAGTGCTTCATTATAAGGCAATCATTTCAGATATTTTGGCACTTTTTATTTTTTTATGTAGATGTTGAAGTTGGTGAAAATTGGCAAAATATAAGCTTCCCATATTTTATCATTAATTTGTTTTGTCCCATATTTCTTGTCTTATATACAAGTATCTACAGTATGCAGAAGAAAAAATGTAAAGTTTCAAATTATAACCAGGGAAAGCTGCAGTATACATGGGCTGAAACATTATGATGGAAAAAATACAATGTCTACAATTGGGACCATGAAGATCAGATAAAAATTAACATTTATATTCACTATACAGCCCTTGTCCCAATCAATGGTTTCCCATTGAAAGAAAAAGAAAAGGAAAATGCATCCTGCCACTGTTTGAAAGAAAACACCCAGCCACTACTTACAGTGCCAACTGCTAGGCACATCTCTTGACTTGCTGTTGCGTCCATGTCTACCATTTAAAAAGTATCTAATCATTCTCTGCATGACTGCCATGTTCTGCCACTCCATAAGAACAAGTGGTAATTCTTATTTTCCATGGTTTATCATGGCTTCTCATATCTTCTCATATACTGGTAAGTATTAATTGACCACAATTTCTTTCAAGCGTGGATGACTGAAAAGTGATATGTGCAAGAGGATGCAGTATAAAGAAATGTATGTACAAGTGTTGTGAATAAACAATCAGACTGTGAGTATCTGCTAGTCTGTCTGTCTTTGAAGGGCTAGTTCTTATAAGGGTCTATGACTTAAGGAGCCCATGACTTAAAAAAGGCTAAGAACTGCTGATCTAGATCAACATTTCTCAACAGGTGTGCTAAGGTATGCTAATGTGCCTTCAAAGATAGCCGGGTGCACCTCAAGTTAACAGAAAAGTAATTTATGAATTATTTTTATGTTTGAAAAATCTTTGTTTTCTTTCAAGTGGGTCTGGCTAAAAAGTGATATGTGTGCAGTGAACATGAGCAAATACTCATACAAGTGGTTTGGAAAAACAATCAGTCTGCCAGTATCTGTTTGTCTGTTGATCTGTCTATGAAGGGCTAGTTCTTATGAGGGACCGTGACTCAAAAAAGGTTAAGATCTACTCGTGTACATTGACCAGAATAAATCAATACATATTTAAAAAAAAAAAAAAATCCTACAGGCAAAACTTTTTCTCTTTTTTTTTCTTCTTTTTCTTTCAGACTCATGTGAAAATCAAAGAATACACTTTGGCTGCCCGCTTACTGATCCGTGTGGCTAACAATATCAGCAAATTTCCATTACGTGAGTAGATCAGCGACTGAACAAAAACTCCAGAATCTTTAAGAATTCATTAATTACATTGTTACCTTTTTCACACTAGTTCCCTTGGGGAAGGCATGAAATATGAATTCCTTTCTTTTTCCCTAGCTATGAGTTAAATAGCAGAGTAGATGGAGCTCTAGCCTTAGTTGTAAGGAAATCTATGAGAGAGATTACTCAATCAATGGAGAGGGCAATGGCAAACCAATCCACTATGTCCCAAGGAGCCGTGGTAATTCACAGATAATAAAGGGACTCTATGGATCACTGGAAGGAATCTATGGATTAATTAAATAAAAAAGGGAATCTGGATAACTGGAAAATAAAGGAATCTATGGATCTGAGGGAAATCTATGGATCACTGGAAAATAAGGGAAGCTGAGGATCACTGGGGTAAAAATGGAATCTATGGATTGTTGTGAAAAGGAAATCTATGGATCATTGGAAAAAATTGGTTTTATTAAAAGTTACCTTTTATAAATCTTAAATAGTGAGAAATGAGAGATATTCAATAGGGATTTTGTTTTGTTTTTTTGTTTTTTCCATTGAATGTTTTTCTCTGAAAGGAGTCGGTTTACAATGCTTAATGTTTCTTTTAACAGTACTGAAAATCATACATGGAGTCTTAGATTTTCTAAATCTTTTTGTTACAAAATGGTTAACTGTGTCGTGCTAAGCAATTTTTCTCTCCAGAATCTATCTTACATATCTGTATGTCTACCATTCGTCTATGCTTTGAATATTGCTACCACATATGGTCTGGTGCTCCTGCTATATATTTAGAGATTCAGTATTTACATTAGTCGGACTATTGTCCTCATGTTTGTCGCCATATTTGTCACAACGTTTCGGCCGACTAATGTAAATACTGTACATAATACCTCATCTCAGAAATATAGACAGACTCATTTAGAGATTCCTGATAAAATCCAAAGAAGAATCAGCAATATTATTGGTCCTGACCTGACATCTCTGCTTCAGTCACTTTCCCAACACCATAAAGTTGCTTCCCTGTGCCTTTTCTATGTAAATACTTTCATGTTAATTGTTCAGATGAGCTCTTCACTATGGTACCTTTATCAATTTAAGAGTAGTACTAGATTCATAAAGCTGACTTTATGAATGTAAGTGCAGTACTATATTTCCAACAAGGTCTCATCAAATTGGCTAGATGTAAGCATAAGTTTTATGTTAACAGTTTCATTTCTCACACTTCTTACTTGTGGAACACACTTCTGGCTCCATGCTTTCCAGCCAGCTTCGATCTTCAAAAATTTAAATTGCAATGTCAATCATTATCTACTGTTCTCCTGATTATTCTATTGCTCTCGCTCCTTTATAATATTTCTATTTTCTAATTCTTTCACACTCAGTAACCCCTGTGCCTTAATGGCTTTACTGCCTTGCATGGGGTGAAATGATTAAAAAAAAAATGTGCAAACAGAAATATTTGCTTTTGTCTTGTATATACTGATAGCCATCTTATTGACAAGGAGCTACGGCATTCTCCAGTGAGAATCTTGGAGTCATCATGAATGAGTGTGTTGAAAATGTCTTCTCTTGGACTTGTCTGAAGCACAGTGACATTCTCATTTGACACCAGTGATTGTCAAAGTTTTAGAGCAAATCAAGAAGAAAACAGGAATTTGTTCTATTTGTAAATATACAATGCAACTAGCACTCAAGCTTTCCACTGACGGGTGAATAATTTCCCCACTTGGCATTTTAATTCTCCATCTCGTTGGTGGACGCCAAAAGCTAGGAAAGGACCTACTGCTTTGTTCCCTAAGTAATATGGATGGAAAGCAAACCCCATGTTGACAAATGAAAACATGGATCATGTTTCCAATATTATATTTAGACATGTTATTCAGTATCGGCTCTCGCTCCAAACCTTCTGTAACCCCCTTGCCTTGATCGATCCACTATCTTTCTCCACATCCTCTCCTTTACCACTCCTATCTGCCCTTCCTCCAAACCTTCTGTAACCCCCTTGCGTGCTAGTGGCTTCCAGCCTTGCTTGGGGTGATATGCTTAAAAAAAAATAAAATAAAATAAAGTTTCATCTGGGTGGATAAGCAGTTGACACTTGGGAAAACTAATTGTCAATCTCATCACTCAGCTCTTCTCCCTACCAATACCTCATCCATCTAGGCATCCTGATGTGTGGCTAGCAATGGGTAGCTTCAGAACCATGCAACAGATAAGTCTGTCTCCCACCAAGGGCAGACTAGTACTGCTTCCTTGATCCCAAGCTTGACCTTTAATATAGACTAACACATGGAAACAATCAATGTCTGGTTTGTTGTCACTTAGCCTCCAAAAACCCCTTATCCACTCCTTTACTTCTCTGTTCTCCTTTGGTCATAATGGATGCCATTTGCTGGCTATAAACCGTGATAGTTGATATCAAGATAAAATCCCCTCTTTGTTTGCTACACATTAAAATGAGGTTAGATTTTGCAAAGGTTTCTGGTGAGAAATCAATTTAAAAAATATTACAGTGATTTGATGTTGCTAGCAAAAATTCTGTTTTCTTATAAGACAGCCTTGAAGTTGGATTTTGTGAAAGCTTCTGATCAGAAATCAATGGAAAATATTGATTTTGGTGTTGCTTATCAAAGTTGCTTTGATTATGAGACACCCTTTCCTGGGAAGGAATAATAGCATTGCAAGCAAATATTTACAAAAGAAGTTGTCTGTAAACCACTTACAACATGGATATAAATAATTTTTCTTTAACACTTTCACTGCTGCGTTGTTCTAGCATTGTTGCCTGGCTGTACTGGCCCATTTTGGGGAAAAACAGGAAATTGCTGTTTACTGGAGAAAAATGATTATCTACACTCCAGAGGAACAAGACACTGTGCCTTCTTAGCTTCATGTTTTCCACTGATTTTTTTTTTTTTTTTTAAGCTTATCACCCCAAGCAAGGCTGGAAGCCACTAGCACGCAAGGGGTTACAGAAGGTTTGGAGGAAGAGCAGATAGGAGTGGTAAAGGAGAGGATGTGGAGAAAGATAGTGGATCGATCAAGGCAAGGGGGTTACAGAAGATTTGGAGCGAGAGCCGATAGGAATGAAAGGTGAAAGGATCTGGAGAAGGGAAGTGGATAGATCAAGGCAACTGGAGATGTCGATTGACGTTACACTTAAATAGTTGGAGATTGTATTTGTCAGGCAAACAGGAATAAGGAAGGGAGTTCCACAGGCGAGATGTGCGAGACATGTAGCTATTGGAGTAGAAGAGACATCTACATCTAACAGTTTCAACGGTGAAGGGGTGGGAACGGGAATTGAATCAATAGCTGCATCTACTGCAAAGAAAATTGGGTTACTGTGTTGTGCCAGAAAATTTTTCTTGTCAGAATTCATCTTGCACATTTACAAATTTACCATTTGACTGTGCATTGAATACTGTTGCTACTTATGATCTGATGCTCCTGCTGTACATCTCGAGATTCATGACAAAATCCAAAGAAGGATCTGTAATGTAATTGATCCTGACCTGGCATCTCGACTTCAGTCTCTTTCTCATTGACATGATGTGGCTTCCCTCTGTCTTTTTTTCCCTGGTGCCCCAAATACGCAAATTTAAGCGTGCTACTTGATTGGTACCTAGGTCCTACCCTTTTAATGTTGGAATAGTGTTGTGGAGTTATTTCCACAATAGAACTTGTAGTCGGACTAAATGCGTCCTAAATGGGGTAAACGTACAGAAACGTTAGGAACTTGTAAATAAGTGTTATGCAGAGTAATCGAGTTGTGGTCGTTGATAACTTACTCCTCCCTCGACTACCTACTGACTCCTACTTATAATAGGTGGGAGAGTCTATTATCTAGACAAGGTGTCTTCCACTATAACAAATAGCTAAATGCAACTCCAACAGTTTCTTTTCTCACAGCTCCCACCTGTGTAACTCCCTTCTTTCCCTGATAACTAGAATCTTCAAAAATTTAAATGAAACATCAATCGCCATCTTCTATCTTCTTGAATACTGTTCATCTTTTGTTCTTTCCTCAATCTCCCCTATTCCCAGTCTCTTCTCGTTCACTTCCTGTGCATTAGTGGCAATCCCGCTTTGCTTGGGGTGAAATGATTGAGTGAAAAAAAAATATATAGTGATGACAATTTCCCTACCATTTTGTTTTAGATCATATACTCTGCAATACAGACTAAACTAAATGCCCCCCCCCCATGTACAACACACATAATGAAAATACATCACAAAACAGGTCATATTGAACGGTACTATATATCTGTGCTGGTTTGGAAATACCAAATACAGCTGAACACTTAGCCAGTTCCCTTCACATACATTGTTGACAGCTGGAGATATTTATTCATGTGTAGTGTGTCTTGGGCAAAGTAGACCTAGTGGGGGTCCATTTCTCTCCCGGTCACAGTGAAGGTGGTATGATTGTAGTGATATTAAAGATAGTAGCAGTAGCAGCCTAAATAAACCTTGTATCAGCAGTATCTCAAATATAAAAAACATGTAAACCCTAAAGTAACTCTCTTACTTCTGGGTTCCCTCTTTCAAAATTGCTGACATGAACTTTCCACGCTGATGCTACAAGTTCTGTGAAACACTTCACCCATAAAATTCACCAACAAAGTAAGTTTCCACTTTAACAGAATTAATGAACATTTTGTTGTGTATACAATTTACATCTAACAAAAGAAACTCTTGTTTTAAAGTTTACTTTTGTTAATTTTGTTTGCATTGCAAATGAATCGGCCTGTTATTTTGTGCATGTACTCTTTACACTGCCATTATTCTATATGCTGTAAAATGTTCCTGTAAGAAAACTTACACATTTAATTATTGATGTAGCTAATCACTAAATGATTTTCAAATTTGGAAATGAACCAAGTTTGAAATCAATTGAGAAAGTAAAATTTTCATATAAACTTGCAGGAGACAAATGTAATATAATTATTAAAATGGTTAATAATGCCATTCAACTTTTATTAAGCAACCCATTCATGAAAAAAGATAAAGGAATCTTGGATTTAAAAAATGTTAAAACATCAATTTTTTGGCAAACTACTGACTTGCAATGTTAACAAATATGAAAAATCTACACCTAAAAAATAAAAGACGATGTTATTCAAACTACATAAACAATTTGCTTATTCTGGTGGACAGCATCACAAGGGTTTGTTTCAAGATGCACGTGTGTCTGGTGGTATTTTGTTTCTATGTGCTATGTTCCTTCAAGACATAGGCAATCATGGCTCTCCACATCTTCCTATTCTTGTAGCTCTTAGCAAGGTTTTTTTTTTTTTTTTTGCTATCCCTCTCACTCACTGCTCTGCCATCCATTTAGACAAGCTTGTCAAGAAGGTTACTCTCTGTTTTCTGAGATGAGAAGTTATATTCAGATTAATGTTCCCTTTTTTGTTGTTGTTATTATAACAATGGATGGAAACAAGATGAGATATCCGTAGACATGAAAAGCAACCCATTCATAGAAAAAAATGAAAGTAATCCTTGTTTTGAAAAATGACAGGGCATCACTGTTTAGACAAACCATTGACTAACAATGTATGACTTTGAAGCCATTATTGCATGAAATACTCCCCTATGAAATAGATGAAATATCCAGATTTCTAGATGAAATACACCTCTATGAAATAGGTAAAATATCCAGATTTCCAGATGAAACACTCCCTTATGTTGTGTTAACCAGAAATTAAAAATTTACACCTAAAAAAAAATAAATAAATAAATGAAACATTATTCACAAATTACATAAACAATTTCATCATCCTGTTGGTCAAGGTTTCATTACTTTGTTGCAGGATGCATGCGTGTGTGTGATGGTGCTACTAAAATTTTGATTGAAGTTTTAAAAAAGCAGCAATGTTTGTAAGATAAACAAAATTTCTGCCTGTCCAATGACGTGAATTGACCTTTGCTACCGAATTTAAGTTGTTACAGTAGACATCATGGAATTGAAACCAGGAACTGTTTTTCTAAATTTGATAGATATTGCAACTTTATTCAGTCAAGCAGCTGTCATATACCTCAAAAACTTTCATTTTCTATGATTGACAAGATCACAACCCTCTGGATTAGAAGAATGATCTCCACACAAAAAAAATCCCTTTTAACTTAAGAATAGTGATGAAATTGCAAACACTGAATATTACAATTTGGCAGAAAATTTGAATATTGATGTGTCGATTAATTGCTGGATTCAGTCCATGGCAAAATAGAAAACGTGAAAAAAAATTATGCATTTCTAGATGACAGTGTACAGAAGATTTTAGCTGCCAACAACTTTGATTTTGGAATTGTCCCTGTGTGGACAGATAATGCTTAAAAATACATTACAATTGGTACATAGTTATAATATCAATTAGTATCCAGAAAGAACCTAAATCTACTGTAAGTGCTAAAACGCTTCCCTACTAAAACAGATTACAACTGGTACATAGATTGTTACCGTATCAGTTTCCAATTCTACCCTGTGTGGTTTTTTCTAGTCATTTCCCTGCAAGCAAGATAATAATGCCACTAGAATGCAGGGGGTTACAGGGAGTGAAAGAAAATGAGAAGACATTAGGGAGGAGAAGTGAGGAAAGGACAATAAAGGAACAGGGTTCAGGAAGACAGATGGTGATTGATGTTGCATTTAAATTTTTGAAGATTGTAGGTGGCAGGGAAGCAAGACATAGGAACGGAGTTCCACTGGTGAGAAGTACGAGAAAAAAAATAAAAGAGGCAGTTGCATTAAAAACAGGAAAATGGTGAAACCTAGTTGCCAATTTAGTAGCATGCTTAAATTCATGTAGTTCTTTCTTTTTATGTGCCATGTCCTTTCAGGACATAGGTGATCATGGCTCTCCACCTCCTCCTTTCCCTGCAGCTCTCAACAAGTTCCTTCCCTCTCCTTCCTCCCCCAGTCCACGTTCTGTCATCCACTTGCTTAAGCCTGCTAGGTATGTTATGCATTGTTTTCCCTTGTCTCTCTTTCCCTTTATTCGACCTGTGAGTATCAGATTGTCTAGGCCTTCCTTCCTCATTATGTGTCCCAGAAACTTCAGCTGCCTCTTCCTGATGTTAATTATTAGGTTGGTGCAAAAATAATGTCGTTTTTTGACGTTCAACTTCATGTGAGAAAACGACATTATTTTTGCACCAACCTAATATAAGCCTCCTCCTTGTTTGCAACCTCTCTAAGACCTCATCATTGCTCACATGCTCAGTCCATGATATCCTTAGCATCCTTCTGTAGAACTCTACATCTCTGTCGCCTCGAGTCGCTTCTTCATCTTTGAGGAAATCGTCCAACATTTGCTGACATAAAAAAAGGACAGATGTCGCATAACAGCTGAGTATTCTTTTCTTTGTTACCAAAGAAATCCTCCTGTCTCGCAATACTCTACCCAGCTTTTGGAATGCGTCCTTGGCCATCCCAATATGTCTACAGATCTCAGTGTCACACTTACCGTCCTCTGTCAAGACGCTTCCCAGATATTTAAACTTCCACATCTGCTTGATTTTAGTGTTCCCGAACTGCAAATTGCATTTGTAGTTTAGTTGAGACACTAAGGAAAAAAAACTCATCAGAACAGTTGCCATGAAAACATTTGTAGAAAAGACAGGGGGAAGCAACATCATGTTGTTAATCAACACGTCTCCAGATCTACATGGCACAAGGTTGATTGAAGATTTTGCCAAACTTCTGAAGATTCTTCATTATCAGCATGCTGAATATTCTGTAAGGATAAGAAAAGCAGTACCTCATCAAATAAGAGCATCTGATTCTGTATATCAAACAGGTGATATTGTATATTATAAATGAGGAAAAGGCATCAGACATGGTGGAAAAAATTATTTGCTTATCTGCATGTCACATTTCATTGAAATAGGACAAGAATTTCAATGAAATTCTGAAAACGGTTCCAAAACAACAGAATCTCAAATTATCATTTTGATGAGGAAATCAGTGATGCACCATTATCCTTCACTGAACGAAAAAAAAATTGTCTACTGCAGATCGTGTTAGTGAATCAATAATAACACTAAAAATAAAGGATAGTGTGCAAAATATCTTTGAAATGAATCAAAACAAAAAATAATCAGAAATATCAGCAATGTAACTAACATTCCAAAAATGAAAAGTGACTTAAGATGTCTTCTATAAATTAAAGCAATATTTGGATTGGAGCAGAATTTATCAGAAGAGATTGTGATTGTCAAAAATCATGTATGGTTTAACATGTGTGATAAATTTGAATCTGCTATAAAAGACATAAAATATATAAGTCAATGAGAGTTCATCAACAAAAGTACTTCTGAAAAACAACTTCATCTCAAGAAAATATAGTCATCACATTAATACCTGTTTCACATCAAAGTGAACATTAACATTTATACAGTTAAACTTCAGAAGTATTTCAAGTTTATGAAGAAGTCTCTGGTAAAGGACAGCCAACTAGGTGGGTCAACCATGTAACCTCCGGAAGAGTGATTTGCCATGCCTTCTTGTGCTAATGTTCTTGGTTGACATGAAGTGGAAAGACTATATTGAATCCATTGCTAGGTCAGCTACTTAGAAAGTTGGTTCACTGTGTCATGCTAGACAATATTTCTTTCCAGAATCTATCTTACGTATCTATAAGTCTACCATTTGTCCATGGTCCAGTGCCCCTGCTATTTAACTTGAGATCCTTGATAAAATCCAAAGAAGAATCAGCAATATTATTGGTCCTGATCTGGCAGCTTGGCTTCAGTCTTCAATCTTACACATCTATAAGTCTACCATTCATCCATGCTTCAAATATTGCTGCCACATATGGTCTGGTGCTCGTGCTGTATATTTAGAGTACCTTGATAAAATCTAAAGAATAATCAGCAATATTATTGGGCCTGTCCTGGCATCTTGGCTTCAGCCAATTTCTCACCACCATAAAGTTGCCTCTCTGTGCTTTTTCTATAAATACTTTCATGATAATCATTTGGATGAACTCTTCACTGTGGTAATTTATGAGTTTAAGTGCAGTACTAGACTGGCATTGAGGTCTCATCAATTTACATTCAAGTTTGCTAGATGTAACAGTAAGTTCTATGCTAACGGTTTCTTTTGACGCTTGTGGAACTCTCTTCCAGCTCCATGCTTTCCAGCTAATTTTAATCTTCAAAAATTTAAATGCAATGTCAATCATTATCTAATGTCTTCCTGATTACTCTTCTATTGTTCTCACTTCTTAGTAATGTTTCTGTTTACTAATTCTTTCACACTCAGTAACCCCTTGTGTCTTAGTGGCTTTACAGCCTTTTTTAGGAGTGAATTTGATTAAATATATATATATATATATATATATATATATATATTTATGCTATTTGCAGCTCAGCTGTGGTCACTTTCCCACTGCTGTTGGTTGCCTCTCTCTGTCTTTTCTATAAATACTTTCATGGTAATTGCTCGTACGAGCTCTTTGCTATGGTACCTGGAGTTTTTTAATATAAGCGCAGCACTAGACTGGCATCAAGATCTCATCAATTTACAGTTGAGCTGGCTAGATGCAGCCATAAATTCTATGCTAACAGTTTCTTCTCTCACACTTCTCGCTTGTAGAACTCCCTTCTGGCTCCATACTCTCCAGCCAACTTTAATCTACTAAAATTTAAATGCAATGTCAATTGCTATCTACTGTCCACCTGATCACTCTCTTCTCATCATTAGTGGTTCTGTTCCTAATTCTTCCACACCTTCTCACTCTCTCTCTCTATCTATCTATCTATCTATCTATATATATATATATATATATATATATATATATATATATGTGTGTGTATGTATGTAATGTGAATGGTAATGGGTTAAGAGAAAGATTTTATAAATTTCAACTGATAGTAATGCTGTTTGATCAATGAATTTTGAGTGTTTCCTGTATAGAAGTGACTAATCTCACCATCATATATTATGGATCAAAATTATTATGAAAGATGATAGAAAAATTGAAAGAACTTTAAAATTTGGCAAAGTGCCAGATGTTTACATTCAAAGGCTGAGAATTCAACACGTGAATAATTGCATTGTTCTTGATCTAAATTCTTAATGTTAATGACCAGGAAAAATAAATTACAATTAATGCATTTCACACATCAAGAAAACTTGGTGAACCAAAAAGAAAGCTTTCTACTCTATCGTCTGACTGGTTAAATTAATTGGGCCACGAATCAAACATGTCCAGAATTCAGTTATGAAACTTTGGGATGAAGAAAAAAAAGACGCCAAAGTTGAAGAGATTCTTTTTATGAACGAAAGCGTTAAAAATCTTAAAAGTGAACTATGTGACAGTCTTTTCTCAAAATTTGATGAGATATCTGGTCTGGAATTAAGAGTGTACTATAATACACCTTATGCAAAGTTGATTGATTGTAAAGGTCTGAACTGGTAGAACTAAACTGCCTTGTTGTCAAATACTGGCAAGGAAAGTTCTCTTGAAGATGATTACTGTTGTAATAGGTCTCAACCTCAATGAGTACTCCACATTTGTGTCCTTGTGCCAGACTAAACTAACCTTAGAAAATGCCTACAGTTGTAGGTGATCAGTAGAACTGGACCAAGAACAAGATTTTGTTCTGGATAAAAATTTACTCCTGCAGAGAGAACCCTCTAGAAAAATGCAGTTATAAAAAAAAAACATCATATCAAAATTTATGTTTAAATATGTATCGGGTATATGGTTAGAAATCTAGTTTCAGTGTAGTGAATTGATCCAGCCTTGTTGGGTGGCATACGCTTGTGGCCTTGTGCCAGACTAAGTTAAGCTTACTACTAATAACTATAGGTGCCTTGTTGTCAAATACTGTGTATGTGTGTGTGTGTATATATATATATATATATATATATATATATATATATATACACACACACACATACCAGGTGTACCTGCAAAATTGTCCAAATCGTGCAACAGCAAAATTGTTCAACTGTTAGATTAAGCTTTGAACCGTTGTATCTTAGAAATGATTAAAGATATGTTACTGGAATTCTCTGAGGTTTTTATAATACTATTGAACTCTACTTTGAACAATGAAAATGTATTTAGCTCGAAGTTGAAATGATGATCCCGCTTCCTGTTGTGACCTGATGATCCAGTTTTCCTCTTTACTGTTCCCTCTTTTTTAAACTTATTCACCATTCTCTTGATGGTTCTTGAATGGACTTTGAAGATGGAAACCAGAGTCTGAATGTTTTTACTATTACTGAACACCTGAATGATCTTTTCCCTCTCACCATTGCTCAGTTGGGAAGATATAGTAGGGCTGACACAAAATGATTTTAACCTGTTCTCTTTCTAGCTGAAGAACTCAAAGGGCTTTTCAGTGGTTTTTACAGTAAATGGTGTCAAGATGGCTAAACATCTGAAAACCTGAAAAAAAGAAACTCAATTAGTTTAGTGGTTTTTTAGATATTAAGCATTTGGTGGGATGACACTATGAACCCATACTGTAACACCCGGTTAAAAATTGTAAAAAAGAAAATAATAGATTTAAGATCTCAATTCTGTGCAACAGTAGGATCACATGACTGTCAAATTCAAATTCCCACATTAGCATTTATTGACCAATCATTGAGGTTGTTTCAAACACAGCTCAAAAGCTTTGAAAAAGCTGACAACCATTTCTATGTTGTATGCTCAAAAAAATGAAAGCTCACATCCACTGTAAATTTTCGTTTTCTCAAAAAAAAATTATTGAGTGCTAAAGTTCCTTTTGTAAATTGTTACTCACTTTAAAAGCATTTTCAGAAACCAGTCTGCACAGTTTATATTACAAAAACAGAAAACATCATGCAACAAGTAAACAAAAACACAACATTGGGCTTAGTTGTCATTAGCTGTATTTGCATTGATATTTAGCTGATAGCCTGACTGTTGATACAATACGCTACATACACATGACATAGATTTTGGCTTTTCCCAGTAACACAATTCATGTTTTCTTTTGAGTTATAAAAAACAAAACATTTCCATATAAACTTTGCTTGTGAGGAACTTTATAATTTATTTCCTTCAGCTTAAAAGAAAACAAAAATTATTTTTACACTCAATGAAATTATTTGATTTTGTAGAGCTGTGTTTGAAGATTATTTCTTTTCTTCACTTTTCACACACTTTACCCCTGTACATATATATGTTCCAAGCTATGGGTAAAATAGTAGACTAAGCTCTCTAGCCATGCAACCAGTTTAGGAGAAGGAAAAACTCAGCAAAGCATAGTAGACTAAGCTCTCTAGCCATGCAACCAGTTTAGGAGAAGGAAAAACTCAGCAAAGCACATACTATGCCAAAGAAACGATAATGGGGTTCACAATGACACTGTGGTCCCAACTGCAGTCAACTTGATGGATGATAGATTGGGTATATGATATGCATGAAGATTATATCTAAAAACACATTGATTTATATGGCAAAATTGTAAGGTCATCTTTCATGACCCAAGATATGAAATCCATGAAGCTTCAAAATACTTATATTTCTTGCAATTAATAATGCTATTATATCATTGCAGATATTGTTCCCATATTGACATCAACCGTGATCCAGTGTCATCGAGCTAGTCTGCGCAACTCCTCTTTCAGTTATGCAGCCATGTTACTTCGAGACGAATATCAGGGAGACATTGATCCAAAGTACAGGAAAAAGATTGAAGGAATTGTTCGGTGAGCTGAATCTATTTTTCAATTAAGCGATACACGCCGTTCAGTATCTATCATAAAAGTAGCTCTAAAATGTACCACCCTGGCAGCTGGGGCTTCAGAATATACCAACTGCACTTCTGCAGAGGAGTAAAACTCTCCTCACCAATGAGGCCACCTGTTTGCCATGGGTGGTGACCTGTAATATCTGGGGATGGGGTCCTGGTGGTTGAGGGCTTCAGGGGTCAGGGTTAGTTATTTCTGATTCCTAACACACCACTTTGGCCCTTATTTGGACAAGATGGGCGGTTGGAGAGGCCTAATCTGATCAATCGGCTGGTCATGACAAGCCCTAGCACCTATAACTATATCAACTTATGGAGTACTTTATAACTAAATACAATACCCCAAATATACATCAGGATAAAATACCATCTCTATCTAATTTATAGGCGTTAGAAGGCAATGGCTGACAGCCAATTTTTTTTCGAAGAGAGCGAGACTTGGGCATGGCTGTGAATATGCCAGTTTGTACACTTATTTGGGAAATACAATGAATGGTTTAACTGGTGCTAAGAGTCTCTCTAGAATACAAGTATAATGGTTTGTGTAGCCCTGACAAGGTTACTGGGTTTCCCTCTTGACACGTCCCAATGTTGGGTCCTGAGGTGGGTGGGGAGCACAGGTAGTGAATCTTAATACACAAAAATTATGAATAATCAAAATAAAATAGCCCAAGAGATGTCTTTGAAACTCTGATTCTGAAAAATAAAAATTAATATGTCATTTTCAATAATTTTTGTGCTTAGATCCCTAGAAAAAACTCAGCTGGAAAAACATTCCCCTTTCTTGATTGAAAAGGTACTGTCCTAAAACAGAAAGTTGAGAGATGGCAATTTGCTGGTTGAAGTATAACATAGGAAATACGCCGAGAATATAATAAAGATAAAAACCTTTCATAATATCAAAATTAAAACCTTCCCTCATGCAAGACTACTTCTAAGGGAGTCATTAGAAGTAAAGAATTGTCTCTGGCCACAACTGAGGAAATTACATCTGCCTTAGGAAGCCAAGGGGTCAGCGATTACCATAGAATCTCAACTAAAAGAAAAGGGGAAACAATTATAACAGACACATATTTCCTTACATTTGGCACACCTGAAATCCCCACAAAAGTAAAAATAGGGTATAATATTGAGTCAGTGGAACAATATGTCCCTGCCCCACTAAGATGCTTTAGATGTAAAAAAGATTTGGGCATCATAGGGATAGCTAACAGGAGTCGCCCAACATGTGGAAAACGTGGCCAAAGGGATTCAGACCATACTGAAGACAAATGCCTCGATGAAATAAGATGTGCTGATTGCCAGGAAAGCCATCAAGCATACTCAAGAACATGTGATTTCTGGAAAAAGGAAAGGGAAATTGTTGAGGTAAACTATAAAAATAACATCTCATTTTCAGAAGCAAGGCAAATCGTAGAGAGTGACATGAAAGGCCCTTCCTATGCAAAAATAACAGAAAATAAGACCACAAATAATGCCAGTCAACCTGACAAATACAGAGCCCTCATTGAGAAGCTCATACACTTGGGAGCACATGATTGGCCCAAATTTCAAACTTACCTAAGAAGTTTATATTCTAAGGAGATGGTGCAAGCTGAACTGCAAAAGGATGACAATGAAAAAACTGAAATAATAAAGAAAGAAAAAACAAATAGCAAAACGACGGCTCAAACACAAACCACTCCTAATGAAAATACCAAATCTCCTACTAAACAAAGGTTACAGCGACCTCCTAAGCAAAACCAGTTTGACAAACTAGAAAAGATGGCGGTGGAAAGCCAGAACCCTCAAATAGCTAAAACCTCCGAAATGAAAATCTAGGCAAACGAAATGAAAACCATATAAGTTAAAGGCCTTTGCCGGTGCCTTGTCCCAGTGGGCATCATCCTCAACTTGTATATGTAAGGTGCAGGTTTCTCTGTAGGTCATAAAGACTTCTCTATTATCTCTTCATAGGTCTGTGAATGATGTAGGACCTGACGGTGTGCAGCAGCATACACAGCAAGAAGTACTCCTGCTGATTAGGGTGCATTGTGTACACCTTATTGATGGTCCTGATTCTGAAGACAGCATTTTCTTCCCAGCCCCCCCCCCCTCAACTTGTGCTCCTTGCTTGTGCCTGCTCCATCTATTGTGCACCCAGGTGAAGTAGACGGGCAGAGCCTCAATATACAGCAGTGTTCAGGCAAATGGGTCACTTTGACATACTTTGCAGAAAACTGTCAAAGTGGTTTCTGGTGAATTCTCAGCTATGTTTCAAGCAGTATTTTCTGTGAAATATACTGGCTGGCCATTTTCAAGATGAACAGCTAGATTCACCGCCGTTGGATGCTGCTCGTGGATTTCAAAGCCCTGGATGTGTCTGTGGTGAAATAAAAAGAAAACAGCAACCAGCGAGTAAATTCAAGCTCTCCCAACTGGTATTCCAACCTCTAGTCGTTCCTTCTTGAGTTCTGTCTCAAAATCGCACTAACAGACTTTTCCAGTCGCCAGCCGTGAACGTCACTCCAAGCATCCCCACTGGGAAAAACTAGTTGCTTTTATATCTGTCCATATACCCATAATCCCTTGCGTCTTCATGTGATCCCATAATTCATTGCGTCCCTGTCCCATAATGCATTGCATATTCATTGCGTCCCTGTCCCATAATGCATTGCATATTCATTGCATAAAAATGCGATGCAAGTCCCCCCCTTATTCCTTTATGTTATCTGGCCGAGGACGGATTACGGCAGAGCGGTAAGTGCTTTTTTTTCTCCTTCATTTCAACTGCAGTAGCTTTACATGCTAAGTAAATACGGGCTCTTTTTTGGCGGGGACAAGGCAAGTCGCAACCAGTTGTGCTCGTCCCAGGTTCTGCCTCATCACGTCTGCCACAGTATCCTATTGCCTTGTTAGAGGAGATATCTGCCCAACTGATAGATTATATATATAGATTTCAATATTGAATGGAAGGAAAGGTTTAAAAACAATTCTTTATTAAATTTTTTATTTCAGTTTTGCTTTTCAGTGCAATTCAAATTGATATCATTTTAGGGATCTCCACTAATTTGCCAAAAAAGAGCATACCATGATGGAAAAAGGCCCCAAACTTGATGAAAAAAATGTTTTATCACACAAATGTTTATGTTATTAAGAGGAAAGACCAAAGTATTTTTTTTTATTATTTTACTAAATTTTATTTATCCTTTTTTAGAATATTTAAAATTTTGATTAAAAACTTTCTTTTTTTTTGCATCAGCAGAATACCATTAAAAAGCATATCTTAACTACGGTGACTTGTTTTGAAGGTGGTACTCAATGTATTGACAGCTTAGATCAGAGGAGGTTATCGGACGGAAGAGCAGAAGTGACATAATTTTCTCGAATCTTAAGTGAACTAATTTAAATACACAGTAATTTTTTAAAATTAACAAATACTTTCAGCAATCTTATATTTCATTGAGTTTTTTCTTTTTGTTTTAGGTACTTTAGCTTTATAGCCTTATGTTTGAAGATGATTACTGGAAAAATAAAATTTAAAATACTAACAATAAAATAAATTTAAAATTTCATAAGAGAGGTACCTAATTTTTACGTACATCTCTTATGAAATGTTATGGTGTTATTTTTTATTTATTATTAATTTTTATATCTCAGTTATGAAAAACTTTCACAACTAAAATAATATAAAAATTAATAATTAAAATAATACCATAAATTTTCATAAGGTAGGTACCTAATAATTATAGGCACCTAATTATAGGTACCTCTCTCATTTTTATGAAATGTTATTTTTACTGTGTTAATTTTTCATTTTCCTTGTTTTTAATATTTCATTTACGTCCTTAGAATTGGAACTAAAAAAAGAAAATAACTAATAATTTCAGTATGTAAAAAAAAAAAACAAGATTTTTAACCCACATTTTGAATGTGCTAGAAAGAATGAAAAAATTTAATAAAGTAATAAAAAATACTTTAGTCTTTTGTCTTAATAATAACAAACATGTTGACAATAAAACTTTGTTTTTATTAAATTTGGGGCCTTTTTCCATCATGCTATGCTGTTTTTTTGGCAAATTAGTGGAGAAGTCAAACTGCTATAATTAAAAGTAAAACTTGAATGGTAAGTGGCTCATGCTGATTAAGATCATTTGGAATTTTAAAGAAGGATGTCTATTTCCACAACTAGACTATTTTTTAGGTAAAGTTTCTATTTCACAAATAAGCTCAATTTAATTGTTATTTCACATATAAATGACTGAATGGATCGAACCAATTTCTTTGTATTTAATAAATTCAAACCCGGCAAATTTAATGATGCACATGGTGAAATTTGAAACAAATTAATTTTTTTGCAATGTAAACACACCATGGAGTGCTTATTCAATGAAAGATTATACTGAATTAATGCGTTAAATAAAGATTTTATTTAGAACAATAACCTGTGATTTGTTCAAATGTTGTCTCCTAAAATTTTAAAATCGAACAAAGATCCATATCTGTCTGAAATTTTAAGCTTTTTAATAATTATTTGTTATTATTTCATAACTCATGTATCTGGATTTCTAGAGTTTGCGAGACCAATTATCTCCCTTGTTTAAATACGGTAAACAGCATTTCACATAAAAGCTAATGAGCTGCAATCTAGGGGCCCCTAGTGGTCCCATTATAGATTTTATAAAAAGCCAATTAGCCTAGTAACAAACTGGATATTAGTTTAACATGTCTGTAAAGTTTCATGAATATTGGTTCATGGGTTTAGACAGCAACTTGATTCAGACAAACAGACAGAAATTGCCATTGATATATATAGATGAAGAGAAAACTTTATAAAAGAAAAAAATCAATATATAGACAAACTTTAACTTGTGAGCAAAACTGTTCTAATTTTAAACATGTGTCAACAAACAGAGGAAAAGGAAACAACAACAACCTGGCAGCATGCGAACTGTCACCCTTTTTTTCAAGCAGAAAAACTCAGAAAAGTACCTAATTTATACAATAGTTAGACCTTTGTTGTATCATTAATGTTACCAAAACATGACAGGTCTTGTGCATTACATTTATTAATTTTTTTTAATCAATTTCATTGAATTTCCTGAAAATATGTACTGGTGTATAAAAAAAAAAAAATAAATAAATAAAGACTTTTTGTCTTAATTTCCATTCAAAATTTATTGTATTATGCACAAAAAACATGATAGGTGTAGGTTTTTATAGGATGGAGTTGCTAGCTCCATTGCCAACCAATTTTAAATTCAGAGTTGTTCTTCTCTTAGACTGGTTGCCGACCAAAGCTAGAGAGCTCCGTCTGCCCTGCTTTTAACCCCTAGCTAGGGAGAGAAAAGATTGATTCATGAATGTATGTTCTGAATTTGATGAAACCTGACATACCATGTACACTGGAAACTATAGGGGAATGAGATGCAACTGAGAGGAAATACACTAACATGGGAAATCTCACATATCAGTTGCAGAGAGATGTGCTCGTCATATTAATGAATTGTGTAGGGGGTGGAGGAATGTGTTTAAATTAGGATTTCTGTCTTTACGTTCAGCTTTTCTGCTAGCTTACTTTTTATATATTAAATTCAGAGTTGTCCTCTCTTAGACTGGTTGCCAACCAAAGCTAGGTAACCCGGTCTGCCCCACTTTTAACCCCTAGCTAGGGAGAGAAGAGATTGATTCATACCTTTCTAAAGTGTATTTGTGCGAAAGTGAATGCAATGGCCTCAACTGGAACTTGAACTTGACCTGCCAATCTTATTTTCTTTGCCCAACCCCTACACTATGTGTGCAACTGTTCTAAAATATATTGGTTAATTAGTCGAAGTACTGACATGCTAGAAGTCATTGGATATCAGTATGCAAAGTACCAGCGAGGTTTGTTAGTAGTGGCTGATCCCTTGTACTTAAGTACACCTCTTAGCATTAACCAAGTGAAAACTATAGGGGAACGAGATGCAACTGAGAGGAAATACACGAACGTGGGAAATCTTGCATATCAGCTGCAGAGAAATGTGCTTGTCATATTAATGACTTGTGTAGGGGGGGAGGAATCTGTTTAAATTAGGATTTTTGGCTTTATGTTCACCTTTTCTGCTGGCTTGTTTTTATATACAGTAATGTTTTTCGCTATAGCTAGCAAGAACATGTCATCCAGTAACTATCATAAAAGATGATTGTAGCTCTAAAATTTATGTTGGTTAAGTAATTCGTACACTGATGTGCCAAAAGTCATAGAATATAGTATGTAAAGGTAATGGTAGATGATGCCACTGTACCTTAATGTTATGGCAAGGCTCAGACAAAAGATTTCATTATCTTCGGTCTTCTTAATCCCTGTTCTTTTGTTGTTCTCTCTCTTAAATAGTATATTCTTCTCATATTCCCTAACTTTCAGTAATCCTTTGCATCTTAGTAGCTTTATTGCCTTGCTTGGGGTGAAAAAAGAAAAAAAGTGTGCTCTGATATTTGGTGAGTCAGTGTGAATGCCATCTAGGCTGCTTATAGCAAGACATGAATTATTGGAATTCAAATGGAGCGTGAGAGTGGATGCCAGACAGCCAAGACACTCCATTTCTGAAATTATAGAGGCATTTAACATCTCATGATCAATGATGTCATGTGTGTACCAGGAATGCCTGATGGATGACATTACTGTCCACGAGGAACAATACATTGGCTGACCCTGCAACCTAGCTAGAATTGTCTACAGTAACAGACAATTGACAAATCACATTCAATGCAGGTGGTACCAGGTGCATATCCAGCAATTTGGTTCAGCAACTTTTAAGTTTCAAACGATATGGAAGCAGAAAAACCATCAGGATACCAGACATAATTCTGCACCTAAGCTTGTGACATAAGTAATCGAACCCGGAAACAAAAATTGACAATATGAGGCAGGATCTAATGAGTCATGGTTCTTGTGGGCTGATGGTAGGGGTTGGGTGTAGCATAGACCTTATGACCGACAGTCTGCAAGCTGTCGATGGCTTCATAATGGTGTTGGGTGTTTTCCCATATGATGGGTTGCATCAGTTGTTCCGTCTGAATGTTGTTCATTGACTGGTAACAACTCCTGCTTTGTGATCCTTTGCTATCAAGTCAGCATGGCTTAACATCTCTTCCTCATGCATAAGTGAATGTAAAGAACCCAACTGGAATTCAAACTTGGCTCTCTGTTTTTTTTCATTCTGAAATGAAAATAGAGGAAAGAAAAGTCAAATATGAATAATAATTGACAATGCTTCAGTTAACAAATTTGGAATAATATTATAATTCCTTTGTACACTTAATTAGATAACTGCACATATATTCTTAAAAGATAGTTTATAAGTGTTTCATGCCCATTATATAACAATCAATGTACCATAAAATCATAATAAGAACTATTAACTATTTTTATTAGTTTTATTGTGTTCTGTAAGTACACAGTCTGATACATAGTTATTAGCTGAATTTTGATCTGAAATTATCATTGTATAATGTTCAATTTATGTGAGTAATATTAGCTACTGAATTAGATGCATTGACATGAAATGTTAAATGTAAATACTTGTGTAAAATACTTTTTTTTATCTTTAGGTTACAGACTTGAACTATAACTACATATATCTATCTCTCTCTCTCTCTCTCTCTCTCTAACAGCCACCTGAACTAATGCAAAGCTCTTCAGTAAAATGAATGGAGCACTTTGGCTGATTGGCATTTGTTTACATTTGTAAAAACAATACGCTAGATTTAGTTGTGTAACTCTACCAAGTGAAGATAGCTCTGGCTGACACCAAATTAGTTGTGTTTCAATCCTGGCTTGAGGCATTCGGATGTCTAGTCGCACTGAGGAGCTGTGATACAGCAAAACAGTACTGTCTGTGAATGACATAGATATATATATATATATATATATATATATATATATATATATATATATATATATATATATACACAAATTTACTGGAAAATTGATACTAAATAACAGCAAAATTGTCCAAATCATGTAAAAGCATGGGATAATTGTCCATCCCACAAAATGGTTAATATCTAAAAAAAAAAACACTGAACTAGTTGAGTTTCTTTTTTCCAGGTTTTCAGATAAGACATTTAGCCATTTGTCATTAGAATCACTGAAAAACCCTTTGAGTTATTCAGCTAGAAAGAGAACAGGTTAAAATCGTTTTGTGTCAGCCCCACTGTCTTCCCAACTCAGACGAAAAAGATCATTCAGGCCTTCAGTAACGGTACCAACATTCATACCCTGGCTTGCATCTTCAAAGTCCATTCAAGAACCAACAAGAGAATGGTGAATAGGGTGCAATAGAGAGGAAAACTGGATCAGGAGGTCACAACAGGAAGAGGGATCATCATAAATTAGAGCTAAATACATTCTTATTGTTTATTCAAGAGGCATCAAGAGAATGGTGAATAAGTTTAAAAAAGAGGGAACAGTAAAGAGGAAAACTGGATCAGGAGGTCACAACAGGAAGAGGGATCATCATTTCAACTCAGAGCTAAATACATTCTTATTGTTTATTCAAGAAGCATCAAGAGAATGGTGAATAAGTTTAAAAAAGAGGGAACAGTAAAGAGGAAAACTGGATCAGGAGGTCACAACAGGAAGAGGGATCATCATTTCAACTCAGAGCTAAATACATTCTTATTGTTTATTCAAGAAGCATCAAGAGAATGGTGAATAAGTTTAAAAAAGAGGGAACAGTAAAGAGGAAAACTGGATCAGGAGGTCACAACAGGAAGAGGGATCATCATTTCAACTCAGAGCTAAATACATTCTTATTGTTTATTCAAGAGGCATCAAGAGAATGGTGAATAAGTTTAAAAAAGAGGGAACAGTAAAGAGGAAAACTGGATCAGGAGGTCACAACAGGAAGAGGGATCATCATTTCAACTCAGAGCTAAATACATTCTTATTGTTTATTCAAGAAGCATCAAGAGAATGGTGAATAAGTTTAAAAAAGAGGGAACAGTAAAGAGGAAAACTGGATCAGGAGGTCACAACAGGAAGAGGGATCATCATTTCAACTCAGAGCTAAATACATTCTTATTGTTTATTCAAGAAGCATCAAGAGAATGGTGAATAAGTTTAAAAAAGAGGAAACAGTAAAGAGGAAAACTGGATCAGGAGGTCACAACAGGAAGAGGGATCATCATTTCAAATTAGAGCTAAATACATTCTTATTGTTTATTCAAGAAGCATCAAGAGAATAGTGAATAAGTTTAAAAAAGAGGGAACAGTAAAGAGGAAAACTGGATCAGGAGGTCACAACAGGAAGAGGGATCATCATTTCAACTCAGAGCTAAATACATTCTTATTGTTTATTCAAGAAGCATCAAGAGAATAGTGAATAAGTTTAAAAAAGAGGGAACAGTAAAGAGGAAAACTGGATCAGGAGGTCACAACAGGAAGAGGGATCATCATTTCAAATTAGAGCTAAATACATTCTTATTGTTTATTCAAGAGGCATCAAGAGAATGGTGAATAAGTTTAAAAAAGAGGGAACAGTAAAGAGGAAAACTGGATCAGGAGGTCACAACAGGAAGAGGGATCATCATTTCAACTCAGAGCTAAATACATTCTTATTGTTTATTCAAGAAGCATCAAGAGAATGGTGAATAAGTTTAAAAAAGAGGGAACAGTAAAGAGGAAAACTGGATCAGGAGGTCACAACAGGAAGAGGGATCATCATTTCAACTCAGAGCTAAATACATTCTTATTGTTTATTCAAGAAGCATCAAGAGAATGGTGAATAAGTTTAAAAAAGAGGGAACAGTAAAGAGGAAAACTGGATCAGGAGGTCACAACAGGAAGAGGGATCATCATTTCAACTCAGAGCTAAATACATTCTTATTGTTTATTCAAGAGGCATCAAGAGAATGGTGAATAAGTTTAAAAAAGAGGGAACAGTAAAGAGGAAAACTGGATCAGGAGGTCACAACAGGAAGAGGGATCATCATTTCAACTCAGAGCTAAATACATTCTTATTGTTTATTCAAGAAGCATCAAGAGAATGGTGAATAAGTTTAAAAAAGAGGGAACAGTAAAGAGGAAAACTGGATCAGGAGGTCACAACAGGAAGAGGGATCATCATTTCAACTCAGAGCTAAATACATTCTTATTGTTTATTCAAGAAGCATCAAGAGAATGGTGAATAAGTTTAAAACAGAGGGAACAGTAAAGAGGAAAACTGGATCAGGAGGTCACAACAGTAAGAGGGATCATCATTTCAACTCAGAGCTAAATACATTCTTATTGTTTATTCAAGAGGCATCAAGAGAATGGTGAATAAGTTTAAAAAAGAGGGAACAGTAAAGAGGAAAACTGGATCAGGAGGTCACAACAGGAAGAGGGATCATCATTTCAACTCAGAGCTAAATACATTCTTATTGTTTATTCAAGAAGCATCAAGAGAATGGTGAATAAGTTTAAAAAAGAGGGAACAGTAAAGAGGAAAACTGGATCAGGAGGTCACAACAGGAAGAGGGATCATCATTTCAACTCAGAGCTAAATACATTCTTATTGTTTATTCAAGAAGCATCAAGAGAATGGTGAATAAGTTTAAAAAAGAGGGAACAGTAAAGAGGAAAACTGGATCAGGAGGTCACAACAGGAAGAGGGATCATCATTTCAACTCAGAGCTAAATACATTCTTATTGTTTATTCAAGAGGCATCAAGAGAATGGTGAATAAGTTTAAAAAAGAGGGAACAGTAAAGAGGAAAACTGGATCAGGAGGTCACAACAGGAAGAGGGATCATCATTTCAACTCAGAGCTAAATACATTCTTATTGTTTATTCAAGAAGCATCAAGAGAATGGTGAATAAGTTTAAAAAAGAGGGAACAGTAAAGAGGAAAACTGGATCAGGAGGTCACAACAGGAAGAGGGATCATCATTTCAACTTAGAGCTAAATACATTCTTATTGTTTATTCAAGAAGCATCAAGAGAATGGTGAATAAGTTTAAAAAAGAGGGAACAGTAAAGAGGAAAACTGGATCAGGAGGTCACAACAGGAAGAGGGATCATCATTTCAACTTAGAGCTAAATACATTCTTATTGTTTATTCAAGAAGCATCAAGAGAATGGTGAATAAGTTTAAAAAAGAGGGAACAGTAAAGAGGAAAACTGGATCAGGAGGTCACAACAGGAAGAGGGATCATCATTTCAACTCAGAGCTAAATACATTCTTATTGTTTATTCAAGAGGCATCAAGAGAATGGTGAATAAGTTTAAAAAAGAGGGAACAGTAAAGAGGAAAACTGGATGAGGAGGTCACAACAGGAAGAGGGATCATCATTTCAACTCAGAGCTAAATACATTCTTATTGTTTATTCAAGAGGCATCAAGAGAATGGTGAATAAGTTTAAAAAAGAGGGAACAGTAAAGAGGAAAACTGGATCAGGAGGTCACAACAGGAAGAGGGATCATCATTTCAACTCAGAGCTAAATACATTCTTATTGTTTATTCAAGAAGCATCAAGAGAATGGTGAATAAGTTTAAAAAAGAGGGAACAGTAAAGAGGAAAACTGGATCAGGAGGTCACAACAGGAAGAGGGATCATCATTTCAACTCAGAGCTAAATACATTCTTATTGTTTATTCAAGAAGCATCAAGAGAATGGTGAATAAGTTTAAAAAAGAGGAAACAGTAAAGAGGAAAACTGGATCAGGAGGTCACAACAGGAAGAGGGATCATCATTTCAAATTAGAGCTAAATACATTCTTATTGTTTATTCAAGAAGCATCAAGAGAATAGTGAATAAGTTTAAAAAAGAGGGAACAGTAAAGAGGAAAACTAGATCAGGAGGTCACAACAGGAAGAGGGATCATCATTTCAACTCAGAGCTAAATACATTCTTATTGTTTATTCAAGAAGCATCAAGAGAATGGTGAATAAGTTTAAAAAAGAGGCAACAGTAAAGAGGAAAACTGGATCAGGAGGTCACAACAGGAAGAGGGATCATCATTTCAAATTAGAGCTAAATACATTCTTATTGTTTATTCAAGAGGCATCAAGAGAATGGTGAATAAGTTTAAAAAAGAGGGAACAGTAAAGAGGAAAACTGGATCAGGAGGTCACAACAGGAAGAGGGATCATCATTTCAACTCAGAGCTAAATACATTCTTATTGTTTATTCAAGAAGCATCAAGAGAATGGTGAATAAGTTTAAAAAAGAGGGAACAGTAAAGAGGAAAACTGGATCAGGAGGTCACAACAGGAAGAGGGAACATCATTTCAACTTAGAGCTAAATACATTCTTATTGTTTATTCAAGAAGCATCAAGAGAATGGTGAATAAGTTTAAAAAAGAGGAAACAGTAAAGAGGAAAACTGGATCAGGAGGTCACAACAGGAAGAGGGATCATCATTTCAACTTAGAGCTAAATACATTCTTATTGTTTATTCAAGAAGCATCAAGAGAATGGTGAATAAGTTTAAAAAAGAGGGAACAGTAAAGGGGAAAACTGGATCAGGAGGTCACAACAGGAAGAGGGATCATCATTTCAACTTAGAGCTAAATACATTCTTATTGTTTATTCAAGAAGCATCAAGAGAATGGTGAATAAGTTTAAAAAAGAGGAAACAGTAAAGAGGAAAACTGGATCAGGAGGTCACAACAGGAAGAGGGATCATCATTTCAACTTAGAGCTAAATACATTCTTATTGTTTATTCAAGAAGCATCAAGAGAATGGTGAATAAGTTTAAAAAAGAGGGAACAGTAAAGAGGAAACCTGGATGAGGAGGTCACAACATTTCAATTTAGAGCTAAATACATTCTTATTGTTCAAAGTAGAGTCCAGTAGTGTTTTAAAAACCTCAGAGAATTCCAGTAAGATATCTTTAATCATTTTTAAGATACAACAGTTCAAAGCTTAACCTAACAATTGAACAATTTTGCTGTTACATGATTTAGACAATTTTGCTGTTCCACACCGTATATATAAATTAGGGATACACTTATTTGAGTAAATGGTCTATTTTTTAATGAAATAATATTTAATTTACTCAAATATGTATATCCATAAAAAGTAACATTTGAACAGAGAATATATTAAAATATTTGTTGTATTTAATCCATTTCATATATTTTGTTTTTTCCTAAAAAAATAATGGATTTTTATTTATATTTTTATCAAGTAAACACTACTTTTAGTGGATACCCATTATTTTATTTGTATCAGCTCGCCTGAATATTTGAGAAAAATACACCTTTAATAAGATTTCTCAAATATTCAGGCTGGTAGATGAAAATAAATAAATAAATATGCTGTTTAATAAATTTAATGGAGCATCTACTCAAATATGAGTATCCACGAAAAATAACGTTTGTGATTATATATATATATATATATATATATATATATATATATATATGAAACGGATTAAATATGTGTGTGTGTGTGCACATGTTAGTAAGATGTATAATAGTATCCAAAACAAAACTGGAGATAATGGGACAATATGGAGAAGCTTTTTAGTAACATGTTTAAATGCAAAGCCTACAAAATCCGCAGAATAAGAATACACAAATAATAATAATAATAATAATCCTAACAACCATAACAAAAGTAGGCACATAATCCTACTTACAAATACCATTAGAGTCGCCATCAAAAATAACTTAACCTAAAATTTATCAGCACCACCTATAAAACAATAAGAGCTATAGTTAGCATCAAATGAGATAGCAACAACAGGACAGAGTCAAGAATTTACAAAATAGATAGTACAAAATGCCCCAATGGTGTACATCGATTAACTGTCTAGAAGTCTCACCAAAAGAGACTATATGAGCATCACAGAAATATGCCGCATAACAACACTTTAAATGCACTGGTGTTTCACCGTAACACATCTGACCACAATTTCAACTTAATAAATATCAGTCTGATCAGGAGAGAAAAAGATCTACTAACAAGGAAAGGCACTGAGAGTGCCCTAACAATTTTTATTATATATATATATATATATATATATATAATTGATTAAATCTGACAAATATTTAATATATCTTCTATTTATACATTATTTTTATACATACAATTTATTTAAGTAAATGCTCTGTTTTTAATTAAATTGTATTAATTACATTTACCAGCCTGAATATTTGAGAAATTTTGTATAAAATATACGTTCTCTAACAAGAATTGAACATATATTCCTATACAGAAATTGTCATTTGATCTGATGTGCTAAGCCATTTAGCTACAGAGAAGCATCTGATTAGCAAAGTCCAAATTACTGTTTTTAAATATATAATCTTCAACAATTTTTCTCGATCAATCATATCTGTTCACAAAACATAAACGACAACATATAATGAAATGGATTAATTCCGTCAATTATTTAATATATTTTCTGTTTATATGTTACTTTTATAGATACAATTTATTTAAATAAATGCTCTATTTTTAATTTAACAGTATTAATTACATTTTCTGGCCTGAATATTCAAGAAATTTCATAGAGAATATATGGTAGGAATACAAGTTCGATTCCTGTCGGAGAATGCATATTTTCTACAAAATTTCTCAATTATTCAGGCTGTCAAATGTAATTAATACTGTTTAATTAAAAACTGAGCATTTACTTAAGTAAATTGCAGCTATAAAAATAATGGATAAGCAGAAAGTATATTAAATAATTGTTGGATTTATTCCATTTCATTATATATATATATATATATATATATATATATATATATATATAATCTCCAAGTATAGGATTGGTATATATGGAATAAATTCCAATAACCAACAATTTCCAACCATTTATTCTACATTCAACATCATCACTTGATAAGACACCGGAGGTGTTGAAACAAAATGGCTATTTTTGTAGTGATTTTATAACATATTTATGTTATAATATTTAAATAAATAATTATATATATATATATATATATATATATATATATATATATATAGGTCATTGGATTTGATAAAGTCATTTTATTCATTGCCCCTCTTATCCTCAAAAATCCCAATGCATTTTCCTTACACACATTTTTCTCTTTCATTCCAACCTGAAGAAGCCAAATCTAACACACATTAGTGAAACACATTGTTAAAAAACATTTCCACTTTGTTTCATTATCTTTCCACACACACACACATATATATATATATATAAAATTGTATATTCTTTAAAAATTAACTTTGACAAAAGCATTTTCCCCTCAGGATCTGATAGCATAAACTTTGATAACTTTAAGGATATTTAAATTAATTTTTTTTAACCATTTCACTCCAAGCAAGGCAACGATGTTAATAGAACACAGGGGCTTACAGAGGGTGAAACTTAAAGAGAGTGAGAAGACTGTGAATGGGGAGGATTGAGGAAAAGACAAAAATTCAAGAAAATGGAAGATGCCAATTGATGTTGCACTTAAATTTTTTAATGTAGTTATCAGGGAAGCAAGAAATTGAAATGGAGTTCCACAGGTGGGAAATGCGAGAAAAAAACCTGTTAGAGTAGAAATGGCCATTGCATCTAGCGAGGTTAACAGTAAAATGGTGAGACCTAGTTGCCAATTTAGTAGCATGCTTTAATTCATGTAATCAGGGAACCAGAATAAAAAGTTTGTCAGAACATTTGCCATGAAAATATTTGTAGAAAAGACAGAGAGAAGCCACATCATTTCAGTGAGAAAGTGACTGAAGTTGAAATGCCAGGTCAAGTTTGATTATATTACAGACTCTTCTTTGGATTTTGTTAAGACTCTCGAGATGTACAGCAGGAGCAACTGACCAGATATGGCGACAGTAGTGAATGCACAGGCGAATGGTAGATTTGTAAATGTGCAAGATGGATTCTGATGAGAAAAATTGTTTGGCATTATACAAAGAACCAACTTTCTTTGCAGGAGACATAGCAATTGATTCAATTTAGTCACTCCACTTCATTTCAGTGGAAAATGTGAGCCCAAGCTGCCTTGGGCTCACATAAAGTGATGCTCTCCTGGAGCAGGCAGAAAAGATTATTCGTGGTGATTAAATGGAAGCAGTTTTGTTATTCTCAGAATACCATTATTAATATTAGGTTATTATGTTATTATGTTATTAAAAAAAACTTATGTCTACAGCTTAGTTTTTGCTTACATTTTTCTTTTTTTGAAATATATTTTTCAACGTAGTTTTATTTATGAAATTTGTGCTGATTGAACCAATGGTGGGAAAAATGAAACAGATTAATATCTACTGGCCTAGAGACAAAGTGTTGATCTAATCTGATCTGATATAATTTCATCAGGCAAATAGATTGATCACCCTCCAGTGGAAAAACCATGTTTATATAGAACTCAGTGGGCAGAACCCATTTCAACTGCAGGTGGAACAGGTCAACTTATTAAAGCACAACTTTGCATTAGCTGAAGGCTATCAGTTCAGTACTTGTGCTGAGTAACAAATATACACCTGAACTACTTAACAACTTAACACAAAGTCTTATTAAAGAAAATATGCCTCTTGACAGAAATTGAACCTGTATTCTCATTTTAATCCGAGAAACTATCTTCAAGCAAGGCATGTTTTACCATTAAGCTACAGGAAGCAATTACAGCAAAGTAAGTCTCAATTGCCCTATTTTAAAAAGGTTAGGACCATTTGAAGTTTATAGCTGCCAAGAATTTTTTTATCTAAAATGTAAACCAAATAATTTTTAAGTAATTCTTATTTTGGTCTCTAGGCTGGTAGATTTTAATTGCATTGTTTGAAAAAAGATGCATACCTATTATATATATTGTTTAGAGCAATAAGTAGTAATGGAAGATTAAAAAATCCCCTAATAAAAAAGTTGCTTAAAAGCAGTAATAACAAATTCTGAAGCTAACTTACTAAACACTGCTCTACATTTACTAAACACTGCTCTACATTTACATATTGGTAGTAGTTCTTCATTAATACATGTGTACCTTGTGTGGCAACCAATCTAAGAGAAGGAAATATTAGAATTCTAAAACATAGAAAAGACAACAGGAAACCACTCAACTATTTTCTCTAAGAATGCATGGCAATTCACAGATAATAAAAAAGGAAACTGTGGAGAGTTATGAGCGCCTGTTTTTGTAATTTTCAAATATTTCCTGCAGACTATTTTTCAGTATAATACTTTGAAGTTTATTATAATATTTGATATACTATTTTAAACCTTTTTTTTTATATTTATATGCACACTATTGTCCTCATCTTTGTTGTTGCTATCACATTTCAGCTGTTGTGCTCTCCAGCCTTCATCAGGTGTATGTCAATGCAGGTAACCTACAGGGAATTTCAAACTGAACCATTTATTTAATCTATTGCAACAACAACAACAACAAAGATGAGTAAAACAGTCTGCATGTAAATAATGTCGATAATAATAACTCCTCGTCCCAGAAATTTAGAAAAAATGCTAATAATACTTAATATTTTTTGTATTCTGTAAAAAATACTGAATCTAGGAAGCGAGACAAGACAGAAGAAGAAGAAAACTTGACCCCATGTCCTTACTGTGATTCTGTCATCCCAGATACTCAGTTGGTGTGCCCAGACTGTAAAACGAATATTCCTTACTGTATTGCAACGGTAAGTAATGTGGAATCGAGATAATAATTATGCCAGAATCGGTACAATTAACTTCTCATTAGGATCAAAATTTAATGATATTTATTTTGTATATGTTTAAATTATTTTGTGGCAACTGAGGCATTGCTATGTAACTTTAATGTTGAGAAATATATATAATTTAAAGTGTCACTGTTTTCATATTTTTGGTTATTGAAATCTAGTATAAAGCTAATAAATGGTATAAAACTTTTAATATATAGTACTTTGTCAAAAATACGTAAGAGCCTAATAGGGCAATAATTTGAAGGATCAGAAGGTTCCCCAGAATACTTAAAAAACAGGAACTACAGAGAATTTCCAACAAACTGGAAAACAAGAAGCATCAAGGCATTTATTGTAAAGTTTGGAGAGAACAAGTGCTGGTTCAGGAACACATTTATTTAAGACAATTGCAATGATATCCTCAAATCTACAAACCTTGTGGGAATCTACTTTAGAAATGTTAGTAGTCTGATTTGTAATTTTAAAAAATTCCCAGATACAACAGACACCTAAAGCAGGCCAGTTTGTATATCTGAAATGTTATGACAATCCAATTGAAGGCACTAGTTGATAATTTCTCTTCTCAGAAATTCAGACAGACATTGAATCTCATATTTCTGAACCCGCAGATGGAATCAATAGGATATATTTCATCCTTTTCTTAATTTAGTCTCTGCGTTTGTAGGATGTCTTATTATTTATTAGCAATGCGTTTTGCCAGACTGTCTGCTCTCTTTTCTAACCTGAGGAAGCCAAAGAGAGTAGATGCTCTGGCTAACTGCACAATAAATTTTCCATTTTATCTCATCATCAATTTAGTCTGTAATCTTGGGTGTTCATATTGATCTGAGAGTCGCATACAAGCCATAATCTCTGGTATAACCAAGCTGTAATTATTAAAATATGTGTTCTTAGTATGAAAACGACGAGGAAAATTAACAAGAATTAATTGAACTGATCTGATCAGTGCTTTTATCAAATGCCGAGTATGGATTTCTAAATTCTCAAGACGCTCATCAGAAATGGATTATTAGAATGTGTTTTGTTTGGATAATTGAAAAAAAATGTTCTCTTCATGTAAGGATAATTGAGCAAGTACCCTAGGTAATTTTTTTTTCTTAAATCACTTCACCCTCAAGCAAAGGCAATAAAGCCACAAATGTGCAAAGACTGATAGTGAAAGAATAAGAGAAAAACATTACTGAGGAGAGAAGAAAATAAAAGAAAAAGATTCAGAAAAAGACAATGATTACCGTTGCATTTGAATTTTTGAAGGAATTAATTGGCAGGAAAGCAGAAAGCCTGAAGAGAGTCCCACAGGTGAGAAAAAACTGTTAACATAGAATTCAGTTAACATCTCGCAATTTTCCATGATTTCAATTTTTATGAGTAAAATGAGACCAAGCTGCCAATCTAGTACTGCACTTTAATTCATAAAGTTATAATTTAAATATATATGTTTTTTGTCTGAGGAAAATTAACTAGAATTAATGAAACTGATCTGATCAGCATTTTTATCAAATACTGAGTAGAGTTTTCTAAATTCTCAAAACACTAGTTGGAGATGGATTATTAGAATGGATTTTGTTTGATTAATTGAAGAATATTTGGATGATTTCATTTTTTCTCTTCATTTCATGTCCAGATAATCAAAGTCTGGAAAATCAAAAGAATACTTTATTAAGAATTAACAATAATTTGGATTGTTTTTGGTGCCATTTATTTTAATTGCTTCTTTGTTATCATCCTTAGGGTTGTCATATCAGGAAAAAGGATCTTACCGAATGCCCAAATTGTCACTTTCCTGCCATCCATTCAGAATTTTCAAAGTAAGTCCATTTGTTTTCTTAATATGTTATGCTGGTACTTAATAATAACTACAAAGGTGTAATTCAAAAACAGGGAGAAAAATAATTACTTTGTCATTTTTAATAGCAACACAAAACAACACCCTTAGAACAAACGACATAAAGGCCAAGATAGATAAAACATGGGAAAACATCAAATGTAGATGATGTTCAAAGTAAATATAAGACAATGAATTCCATAATCAATGAATGTAGCATGTTGGTCTAGAAAGAAGCCAATACTAAGCATGACTGGGTCGGAAAGGTAATCTGCTGAGAACTGTGCAAGCAACTATTTTGATTATGCATGCAAATGCTATCAGCACAGGCCAGAATCTATTCTACAGAATGAATAGCATAAGATCTTCTGAGATTTTCAGATTCAACCAAATCACCTAATCCAGGCCAAAAGACTAGATCTGATAATCGTCAACAAAAAGAAAACATACCAAACGGTGGATTTCATTGTTTCAATGGATCACAAAGTAGATCTGAAAGAAAATGAAAAGATGGATAAGTGTCTTGGCTTTTCTAGAGACCTGGACAAGTTGTAGAATAAGATGACACACATGTTAGTTGTTATTGGGATACTGGCAACAGTCCTTGAAGAGCCTAGGCAAAAAATGATATAGCAGAGCCATATTTTTTGTTGAGGCAAGACCAGAATTAATCTCACATAAGCAATGTGGGTCTTGTCTGACAAAGGATCTGTCATAATGATTTGAGGTAAGGCTGAATGCTCTTCCTGATGCCAAACTCAGACACTCATAGTTGTCCAAGTATTTTAATCGAGACACCATCTCTAAGAATGTTGCTATTCAATGCTTCAATCAAGACCCCATCCTAGCCTATATATATATATAGTCATCCACAGACAGACTGTTTCACAGCTCATCAGTGTAGCTAGACCTCCAATTGCCATGAGCCGGGATCGAAACCCAACTGATTTGGTATCAGTCGGAGACACTACCCCTAAGCCATTGGCACATGGCAGGGATGAAGGTGAATTTAGATGTATTTATTTTTTATATAAACACACCAGTGACTGGAGAACTTGATTTGTCTTAACAAAGCGTCTTGCATCAGCAGCAGTAATAGTCACTGTTTACAAATTCAATTTTCTCCCTGAGAGCTCAACCGAAATAATTTTTTGGGGAGCATATTATCACTTTAAACATTATTTTTAGTCGATACTAATAGTTGAGTAGATGCTCCATTTATTTATTAAACAGTGTATTTAGTCATTTTTGTCTATCATCCTGAATATTCAAGAAATCTTCTAAAAACATGCACTCTATGGCCAAATTTGAACCTGCGTAAGCCTGGGCAGGGGGAACTATCATTAGACCTGGCATACTTTAACCGACTTGGCTAAAAAGAAGAATCTTTGCCGATCAAGCAAGGCTGAATGATGTCTTAAAGGGAAATCCTTCTCATCGTAGATTCTAAAAATACCATATCGGCTTAGTTTCGTATGCCGTCTTTTCCACTTATTTTTCAGCTTCTCTCTCTTCTTTGTCATCATCGTCGACATCATTGTATGTCATCCTTATCTTAATAATAATAATAAACTAATGTTTAAAGTGATAAAATCTGTCAGATTAATAAATTAAAAAAATCTATTACTTTAGAAATATATATATATATATATATATATATAGAGAGAGAGAGAGAGAGAGGATTAATACAAATATAAAATTTGCTGCTTACACGGTTGATGTTACCTTCAGCATCATGTCTCTCGAGTTTCGTAGATGGATCCTCCAGCATTTGATCCATCCACTCATCAGGGGATATTGGTTGTTGGCTCCTTAAAGAAGCTGGAGGAAGTGGAAATGGGGGGATAAGTGGGAACCATCCAGATGATGGCATTATCAAAAACAGTAATTATTATTGAAAAGAGTTGCAGTATTGAGAAGACTTGTAGGCATTTAATCCCCATTGTAAGTCATTCTTTACTTCTTATATGAGGACTGGATGAAGGAAATACGTTTAAAATTTCATGATAAATAATTCTTGGTTCTGTTCCCCAGGCTTTTAATCTATATGAATTTTCAGATTATTTATCATTAAGACTCTTTCTATCAAGCTGTTAAGAATAAATTATTTTATCCACACACACACACACACACACACACACACACACACACACACACACATATATATATATATATATATATATATATATATATACACACACACAGTTTGCAGCTCACATTATTAGCCAATTCATTAATAAATACTTATTGAAATCTAAAGCCTCATTTACTGATGGCAACATCTGTCTTTGTGATTAAGATGAAAACCAGTTTGTTCTACTCCAAGATAAACAAATCATGGCCATTTGTATGAAATGTCTTCAATTTTGAAGTCTCAAATTAATAAATAATTCACTAATTTTAATAATTTCATCCTAAGCAAAGTACTAAAGCCACTAAGATGCAAGGGGTTACTGAGAGGGAAACAACTGGAGAAAAAAATTATTGGAGAGATAGGGCAATAAAAGAACAGGATCAAGGAGACAGAAGATGATGGTCGATGATCACGTTTAAATTTTTGAAGATCAGGGTCGAGAAGAAAGCAAAAGCTTACAGTCACATCTAGTAATTTGAATAGTAAAATAATGAAGCCTAACTTCCTTCACTGGGATGTGTCATCTAGCAATTCAGTTCATTGTGTTACCTGTGAGAACCTCACGAACCGTGGATTTTTGTTGGTCTGGGTGAAAATTAACTGTTTGATCTAGATGAAAAGGGGTGAACCAGCCAATTGGAAGAAAATGACACTGTTGAAAAAATTTTAAACAATTCAATTAGAGGTGAAATGTAAAATCTTACAACAATAGCTATGGGGCTACTTCATCCCAATCATTGTTTCTCTACCCTTGAGGCGCTGAGAGACATCTGTTTATCAAGTAATGCTGGTGGTGCTAATGTCTTAGCAGTGAATTACTTTTATTGCAGACTTTTTCTAATTCACAATGTTTGAAGGAGGCCTGCCGGTTTTCTTTGGACAACCATCTCTCTCTGGTTGCAATTGTTTAACTCACTCTCTTGTGCGCATGTGTACTCTATATAGACTTTTATCTGTGAAATAGACAACATTAATTATCTTCTCAAACAAAGAACCTTCTGTTAAGTAAGCCAGATGGTTGTCTACAAAGTGCTTTTCAGTTTTGGCCAGGATCTGTAACATGCCTAATTTCTGAGATGAGGTATTGTAACTATTTACACTATTTGGACTGTTATATAAGTGTACAACAGCCAAAATATCATGAATATCACAATAAAGATGAGGACAACAGTCTGAACAATGTAAATAATTACAATAATTCATCTCAGAAATGGTTTGGTCCGCGGTGAGTTTTCAGAAAAGAAAAAAACAATAGCATAATTTCAATAATTTTTGCAAAAATAGCAGCAATAAGGAAGAAGATAAGATTCAAATGAAGCCAATTTGTCTTTGATATAGCCAGCCAGCCAGCCAGCAGTAACAAAAAAATTATTATCTCCAAAACATGCTGTAAGCTGGTGGGGATAAACCCCACTTACAAGTCATAAGCAAAAGGTGTGAAAAAAAATTTTGAACATTTTTAAAGGGCTTGATGTGGGGTTGGATTAAGTGAATTTAGATAATCCACAGTTTTTTCGCACATGTGAGAAGTCCAGACTTTGGTGTCAGTTCTTTGATTTTGATTTTTCATGTCTGTGAACTGTTAGTGAAAAAAAATTGAATAAATAAGAGAACCAATTGTTTTTTTTTTTTATCTTATCGTAGGCCTAACTTTAATACGGATATAAAATCATTACTTTTCATAAATTATAAAATAGATAAATAAATTGAAATAATTCCAATGCTTTAAGGATATCACATGCATTTGAATTTTTTCCGGAAATATCAAATGGAAAATTGAAAATTAATATTTTTTTTAAGTGCAGAAACTTTATTTAAAGTCCAAAAATAGCTATTTTTTTTAATTTACAAGTTTTCGCAGTAGTAAAACAATGCAATGTTTTATTTTTTGTTTAGATAGTTGAAGTTTCATTAAACAAAATAGACTAAGAATTAAAAGTATGATAACATTTATTTCAGTTTTGAAAAATGAAATTAATTTTATCAGACTTTTAATTCTTAGTCTACTACTTTGCTAATAATAACTTCAACTACTTAAAACAGAATTAAAAGACATTGCATTTTTTTATATTTTTAAAAGAAAAACAAACCGTGTTTCTGCTAACATGGCACTTAATTTATGACTCCTTGCTTGTTAGAATTAAAATAAATATGAAAAATACTGATAAATTATGAATTAAAAGTACAATGCGTTTTTTGTTTTTCTTTTTAAATAAAACAGAGGGTATATAAACAAAAACAAGTTATCTTTCTTTCAATATTGTAAAAAGTTTTTAAAGTTTTCCTGGTTTAAAAAAAAAAAGTAATGTCTTTGTTTTTTTACATATCTCCAGTTTTATTTTTAAAAAAACAAATAAATAAACACAATTGTACTTTTATTTCATAATTTATAAAAGAGGAGTTGTAAATACCACGTTGACAGAAACACGGAAAAAAAACCTGGCTTCATATGGACACTAGATTTTGAGAAATGGATAAAAATATTAATAATATCACTCTTCCTTTTTCCTTTATTTGTGAGAATGCGGGATTTAAAGGGTCCTCACAAGTGGAATAGGGCCTCTCATCATCTAAATTTTGTCCTGCACTGAACTATGAAGAAGTTTGTTGAAGTTCTTGGACAACTGCAGGTCTGATAAGAGCAAGTTAAGGATTTTCCTTCACCCATTTATGTCCTATATCAAGAAAGAAGTTCAATTCATTAAGTAAATTCATCTTTGTCAAGCTATGAAATCTAGGCATTGTATCAAAGAGGAAGTTTTGAAAAGATTGCGATTTTTTTTTGAAGTGGGGTCATTAATCAAGTGGTAAAACATGTTAGACTGAATTCTAAGCCTCCTTTAAAAGACATCCTAAAGGAAAATTAATGAATATTTTTTTTTTTTTTTTTTTTTTTTTTTTTAAGCGTATGACCCCAAGCAAGGCTGGTGGCCACTATCACGCATGGGGTTACAGAAGGGTTGGAGGAAGAGCAGATAGGAGTGGTAAAGGAAGGGATGTGGAGAAAGAGAAGGATGGAGGGTCGATCAAGGCAAGGGGGTTACAGAAGATTTAGAGCGAGAGCAGATAGGAATGAAAGATGAAAGGAAGTAGAGAAGGGAAGTGGATAGATCAAGGCAACTGGAGATGACGATTGACGCTACACTTAAACCATTGGAGATTGTATTTGTCAGGGAAACAGTAATAGGGAAGGGAGTTCCATAGGCGAGACATGAAGCTATTGGAGTAGAAAAGAAGTCTACATCTAACAGTTTCAATGGTGAAGGGGTGGGAACGGGATGCCAGCCTCGTAGGACGCTTAAATTCACGAGGCTTAGGGACAAGCGAAAGCAACTCCTCGGAGCAATTACCGTGGAAGTACTTGTAGAAAAGGCAGAGCGATGCAACATCGCGTCTGTGAGAGAGCGACTGCAGACGAGATGACAAATCGGGGCCAATCACATTGCATATCCGTCTCTGGATCTTATCAAGAACCCTGAGGCAACACGCAGGGGCCCCAGACCATAAATGGCAGCAATACTCCATGCAAGGGCGAATGGTAGACTTATAGACTTGGAGGATCGATTCCGGGGAGAAGAATTTCCTGGCTCGGCACAGGGAACCAACTTTTCTTGCGGTGGTTGATGCAACTGACTCGATGTATTTGTTCCATCTCAGATCAGCGGACAGCGTGAGACCAAGCAGCCACAGAGAGGAGCTCTCGAGAAGTTGCTCTTCAGACATTCTAATGGGATGCAGGGATGGGTCCTTGTGGTGGTTAATGGAGAGCAGTTTTGTTTTAGAGGCGTTAAAGTTGACCATCCATTTCTCTCCCCAGTCCACAACCGATTGGATGTCCTAATACATGAAGACTGATTTGTCAACCTTTTTTTTTTCATTACCAAATGCTCAGTGGACCAAATAGAGCTGAAGTTGAATAGCAACTAGCAGAAACACACCACTCACAAGTTTAGATATCAACAAAACAGAACTAATGTGATATTTAGGATGAGATTGTAAGCAGTGAGCCCATGGACATTTCATGGCAGCTCAAACAAATATTAATTTTTTTTTTTTTTTTGAAGGCACACACAGAAGCACGATTCAAGAAGAAGTGAAACAATTTCAGAAAGATTATGATTTTTTTATGCATGACAAAGAAGCCGAATGAACACTGTAATAAAATGAATTTCAAAGACACTTGATGAAGTGGCCAGCTTATTTGCTCAATCTTAACTGACTAAAAACTTATGGAGTATTCTAAAGATGAAGATTACATTGGTGGACAGTGATTAGCAATCAAAGACGAGCTTTGGAATGCTCTTTTGGATGCTATGCAGTCTGTTTCATATAAAGAAATACAACAGCTCACAAAATCAATGACTGGACAACCAAAACTAGTTTCAGAACATGGAGCTTACATTTCACATGAATGTTACTTTTATAATTTTGTCATCATTACATTGACATGTAATAGTTTACCAACCCGGAAATCAACATTTCATATGCAGAAATGTAAAGATAGCGTTTGAGGCTTAAAATTTAAATAGTCAGAAAATTAAAACCAGGTTTGGCAAATTCAGCACTAGCTTCAGGAGGGTATGAACTCTGGACCAGAAACTGGTAGAAGGGAATCATAAATATTGATAGCTGATAAAGTAAAGTTAATGTATTTTCAAATGCAGATATCAGTACAAAATGACTTTTCATCCAGAACAGGTGGCACTTGTATATGTTTGTTTTTTATGAACTCCACCTGCGTGGTCACAGTGTTTGTTTGAAAAGGCTTAGTGCAAGGTTTGAAAACTGGTATGGGTGAAATTAATTTGAAGGTAGGGGATAGAGTGTCTCTTTTCTGCGACAGTTATCTGCAGTCTTTATAATTATCATTGTTTTCAAGGCAGGAGTCAGAAATCCTTCACCAGTGAGAGGGCCAGCCAGTTAACTTACGGAAGTATGGAGATAATGTGTTATAAGCATTGTAAATTGTCATTTTCTGGGGCCTGGCTAGGTAAAGTGAAGTCATTAATCATTGTTATTGGGAAAGATTTCCCTATATAAGCCAGTGCATATTTCATTTGGCTGTCATTTTCCATGAGAAGAGGAAAAAAGATTAGGTTTGATGATACACTCACATTTCACCAAACGCACAGACATGGTGAATACAGAGGAACTTCAGACTTTCTTTTTCTCTTTACATTAAATTATGTTAAGTCTACAGAATGCACTTAGTTCATTTATCAAAGAATTTTTCTCCTCCTCAAGCCAACTACTGGCACTCAACCAGAAGCAATCACCAGGCCGTGCTGGAGATCAATTTTATTGATTTTCTCCAAGGACACTACGACAGAATTTAGGTCTAACTACTGCTGATTGCCGTCAAACAGAACGGTGGAACTGGGAAAGGCTTAATCTTTGGTCAAGTGAAACAGAACAAAGAAATCTATCAGCCTTGTTGACACTTGTTCCCGGGCATGATGTAGTCAGCTGATACTGACAAATTACCCAATCCACTCAATTACAGCT
Source organism: Acanthosepion esculentum (assembly GCA_964036315.1). Lineage (NCBI taxonomy): Eukaryota > Metazoa > Mollusca > Cephalopoda > Sepiida > Sepiidae > Acanthosepion > Acanthosepion esculentum. Next base: position 32,553,375 of record OZ038519.1, on the reverse strand, counting down.
GATGCAGCAAACCGAGTTGTAATTAAGTGTTGTGGCAAGTTGACCACACCCCAACCCACCCTGTTGTAGACAAATTTTTGTTCAAAACATTTGTAAATTTTGTACATATTTTGTAATTATGACTTTTAATGACAAAAATTTTTTTTTTTTTTTGAGTTTCAATAACTTGGCCAAGAATGTGAAACTTGGTAAATCAAGTGAAATTCATCTTTTTCTGCCACATCGTCTGACTATTAATCTCATTTCCTTTATATGAAAAAAATCATTAAATGAAAAATCCTGAAAATTAGTCAATGTTTCCATGAATTCCTTCATTTGTTTCCTAAATGGTAGGAAAAATTAGAAGTGGGTAATAACATGAAATACAATGTATTTTATTCTAGAAGAAAATATTATTTCACCATTTAGATTGTGGGAAATGGTTTCTTTGGATGATAAAATGAAAAAGAAGATACCCTGAGTGTTGGAGAAAAGGGTAGAAGCTGATGCTTCCTAAAAAGTCCTGAATTGCTATGTTTTATCGTGGCTCAAGGACAGGCTATCCAGAGAGCAACAATATGTAGATCTTGGATAGTACTCCCAGACACACAAAGAAGCTATAATTTGCTGATTTTTTGCCAGCAAACTTGTGGCTCTCCTTCAACTTTGACCTGAACCTGCTAGATTACACCTTGCTACATTACACACTGGACCTGGACCCAAACCTGCTAGATTACACCCTGGACTTAAAGCCACTAGATTATACCGTGTTGGTATTTTGTAGCAGACCACCAATTCCTCACAGCCCAGCATTAATAGCCTCAAGGCTACCATCAAGTCAAGATGTCCAAAGACTTGATGATTAAGAATTGCACAGATTTTGTAGATCATGTTAAAGATGCAATTAAAAATAATGAAAGATTTTAAATAAATGTTACATTTTGATATTATCTCAGGGTTTTATTAATATCATTTTTTCTTTTACTAATGTTCACCCTATACAATGCCCAAGGGCCACTCAAGGTAGAGATTACTGAAGGCAGTTGTTGTGTGAGAGTAAGTGTAAGGTGCACAGTTTATGTGGATGTGTGTGATAGATAACAGTTAGCCCTAGACTTGAAGAGGTTAAGATTGTAGTGATTGGGAAAGCATCCATCAGTTTTGGGGGGGAAGCTATCTGAGAGGAACTTACTCCTTACTAATGGAATACAAAGAGAATGAGGGTGGTTTGCCTCAATGTATATGGTGTGGCGGGTCTTAGCTGGGAGGATTAGAGTTGGGGAAGCTAAAGAATGTAGCTTGTTTGAACATTTTCCATGGAAATAGTGATTGAGTAACACAAGAGGCTTGCAACTTGTTTTTGGGAAAGGGGTTGTAAGGTAGAAAACAATTCATCACCCACAAGGCTGGAAAGTGAAGACTAAGAATCACTAGCCAAGATATGGCAGCAGTACTCTGTTTTCAGTCTGATTTGTCTCTTGTAAACATAGAGAATAGGAGGAGGGGCCCAGTACTTACTGGAGCTGTACAGGGAATCAAACCTTATTAATCAACCAATTTATGCAAAATAAGGGCATTTTGAGACTTTCCATTGCTAATGATTTTACTATAGGAATGCATTGGAAATGAGGAAGAAAGGGATTGTCAGTGGTCAGGAATGAATGCAAGCATTACTGATAGAACAGGGCTATTATATGTATAATGTAAATGCATTGCTAATGATTTTACTATAGGAATGCATTGCAAATGAGGAAGAAAGGGATTGTCAGTGGTCAGGAATGAAGGCAAGCATTACTGATAGAATAGGGCTATTATATATATATAGGAAATGCATTGCTAATGATTTTACTATAGGAATGCATTGAGAATCAGGAAGAAAGGGATTGTCAGTGGTCAGGAATGAATGCAAGCATTACTGATAGAACAGGGCTATTATATGTATAATGGAAATGCATTGCTAATGATTTTACTATAGGAATGCATTGAGAATCAGGAAGAAAGGGATTGTCAGTGGTCAGGAATGAATGCAAGCATTACTGATAGAATAGGGCTATTATATGTATAATGGAAATGCATTGCTAATGATTTTACTATAGGAATGCATTGAAAATGAGGAAGAAAGGGATTGTCAGAGGTCAGGAATGAATGCAAGCATTACTGATAGAATAGGGCTATTATATGTATAATGGAAATGCATTGCTAATGATTTTACTATAGGAATACATTGAAAATGAGGAAGAAAGGGATTGTCAGTGGTCAGGAATGAATGCAAGCATTACTGATAGAATACGGCTATTATATGTATAATGGAAATGCATTGCTAATGATTTTACTATAGGAATGCATTGAAAATCAGGAAGAAAGGGATTGTCAGTGGTCAGGAAGGAATGCAAGCATTACTAATAGAATAGGGCTATTATAAATCATTTTTTGCAATATTTCATAGAATATACCTTCTATAAAATAGTTGATTTTATCCTTTAATTGAACACAATGTTTTCTTGTTAACGCGGTTCTTTTGTATCATAGAATTTTCAACAACTGGATAAAAACCTCATCACTTGTTACTTTATATTTGTATCTTTTCACACATTTTGAATGAATAGTCAAACTGTCATGGAATAATTCTACTTTATAATGTTACTTTAATGAATAATAAAAATAATAATGATAAATAATATGGATATGTTTTTTTTTCTCACTTGCAGAATACTGGAAGCAGAAGAGAAATGTCCAATGTGTGCTGAGACAGTTTCAATTGCCCACCTGAAGAACATCAGTGATCCTAATATCTTTTTATACACTGAAGAATCCGGTGCCTAATTCTTGATTGGATGACATTTACACTTCACTCTTTGAAAAACCATCCATTTTAATCCCTACTTTCCTTCTTTGAACATTTTATTTCCATCCATTTACGACACCCCCCTCACTATTTACAAGGGTCAGCTGGAAAGTAACTCTGCCCACCTTCCTTAATTGAGAGGAACATTAAAGGACCCTCATATGAAGGAGAAAGTTACTTTATTTGGGCACATGAGAGAGTCAGCTGGAAATTTCATTGGCTGAACAAGATATAAATGTAAGTAGACACACCACTTGGCAGGCTAAATGACATGCAAGTGTACCAGAATGCAAGTGGAAAGGGAATGAAATCTAAAGGTTTATTTACTGAACGACAGCAATGTATAGTATATTTGCTTGATTAAGTATCCCCGCTCTCAAGAAATCATTCTTAAATAGAAATCCCCTCAAAAAAAAAATCACCTCTGCATCATCAGGAAAATCTGTGATTTTAATTTCAAATAAGTACCTGTGTAAGATTTCATTATATCAACTTACAAGAGCAGGACAAATTAAAAAAGACATGGTTTCATTTTGGTCTGACTATTTAAAGAATGGCTTACAGTCATTTCATGTTGAAACATTGGTTCCTGTGTGATCACCAAAGTTAAGCAATGTCGAACCTGGTCATTACCTAGATGGGTGACTGCAGAAAGCCGAGTTCCAATTCCAGTTGGGTTTGTGATATTCACTTATGTGAAAAATACCTTTGGGAAAGATATGAATCTACTTCTTCTCCTCCCAGCTATGGGGTAATTAATAAAACTTGTATCACTAAATCATTATTATCCACCCCCCCACAAAAAATTCTTGCAGTCTAAAAAAATATTTTCTGGCTTTAAATAACCTGCAAAGGGTTGATAAGCCATAGAAAATGAATCAGTCAATATGTAAAGAATAAAAGAAAATAATTGTAATATACAACAATGACCAGCTGTTGTATTCTGGTACACTTGCATGTTTTTAGTCTGCCAACTAGTGTGTCGACTTACATTTATATCTTGGTCAACCTATGAATTTTACAGCTGATCCTTGTATGTTAAATTATTCATTACCTGTTTTTTGCACCATATGCCAGGCCACAAATATCAGTTGAACATTGACAATAGTTTCATCGGCTGAGTCACAAGTCTGTGCTCCACAGGAAGAAGGAAATGAAGTCAGGGAACCTGTCAATAAAGTATTATCCATCCTTTAGTACTGTGGAGCAATGTCAGCGCATTAGCTTCTTCAAACGCCCCCATTTAAAATATAAATATATAATTTAGTTTTTAATTTTCTTCTTTCTATATTGTTTTTAGTGTTCTGTGTGGTTTTTATAGGATAAATAAAAATGAAAAGACAGTTTTTTATTTTGATAAATCTAATTAAAAGGCCAACGTTAAAAAAAAAATAAATTTCTAAGTTTCAAAAATTCAATCTGCAAAAAATAGGTTTCATTTTATTTTCAGTGTGATCTGTTAAAAATTATGACCAATCAGATGCTTTCTCAATTATGACCAATCAGATGCTTTCTCAATTATGATCGATCAGATGCCTATCTTTTTTTATTTTCATATTCCAAGCAATAAACAAAACAATCTTTACAGCATTAAAATACCCACAAGAGTTGATATGCTGGTAAAACAAACAAACCAAACTTTACGGTCATGTGCTTGTAATTCACAGAAATATGACTAAAACCGGAAACTCCTTGTACAGTTCAACCTCTTTATGTGGCACTCCATGGTCTGGCAACTTTTAAATCAGCCACCATTAATTTATTTTCAATATGATCTTTTAAAATAATTTATGATCAATTTGACACATTCTCCACTGTTATTTTTCTCCACTGAACAAGGTTACTTGTGGTTTTTGCAGATGTTTTTACTGCAATTATTACAGCCAGTCTTTACTTATGAGTAATATGCTTGTAATTAATAATAAATAATGACTATATCCAGAGTCTCCTTTTTAATATATATATATATATATATATATATATATATATATATATATATATATATATGTATATATATATACAGTGTAACCCGGATATAAGAGAGATTTTATCTGGTCCCAAATTAGAGCCTGTGTTAATAAAACAAAATAGACCAAACCCGGATATAAGATACTTCTTCTCCGGTCCTGACAACTCTCTTATATCCGGGTTACACTGCGTGTATATATATATATATATATAATTAGTATTTTGAGGTCTTCAAGCACCCTGTTTAAAATATAAATATATCATTTAGTTTTTAATTTTCTTGTTCTATATTGTTTTTAGTGTTCTGTGTGGTTTTTATAGGATAAATAAAAATGAAAAAACAATTTTTTATTTTAATAAATCTAATTAAAAGGCCAATATTAAAAAAAAAATGAATTTCTAAGTTTCAAAAATTCAATCTGCAAAAAATAGGTTTCATTTTATTTTCAGTGTGATCTGTTAAAACAACTTATAATTAATGTGAATCCGCAAGAGTTTTTTTTAATCCCCACCCCCACATTCCAAATGCTGAACAAGAAGGTTACTTGTATTCTTTGCAAACGTTTCTACCGCAAATATTATGGACATTCTTTACCTTAGGATCATTTGCTTGCAATTCATACAAGTTCGATGACTAAAACTCCCTGTAGAAACTTGACTCTGCCCAGAGAGTACTGCAAGACAGGAGGATTTCTTTGGTGACAAAGAAAAGAGTACTGAGCTGCTATGTGACATCTGTCCTCCTATACAGCAGTGAATGAAGAAGAGACTTGAGGCAGCAGAGATGTGACTCTACAGAAGGATGCTGAGGATATTATGGAGCATGCATGTGAGCAACGATGAGGTCTTGGAGAGGATGCAAACAAGGAGGAAGCTTATACTTGACATAAGGAAGAGGCAGATGAAATTTCTGGGGCACGTAATGAGAAAGAAGGGCCTGGAGAATCTGATACTCACAGGTCGAATAGAGGGAAAAAGAGACAAGGGAAAGTGTTACGAACTTGTAGCATATAGAATAACCACGGGTTCAAAAAGAAAACGGATCCTTTCTCGGTCTTCACTCAGAAATGAAAGCGACACAAGGGAGTCAACGAAGAACAGACGCAAGACGATGGTTCTCAAAATAAAACATTTAAAACACATGACATACCTGGTGGGCTTAAACAAGTGGATGACAGAACGTGGTCTGGGGGAGTTGGCAGAGGCATGATACTTATTGAGAGTCACAACGGATAGGGGGAAGTGGAGAGCCATGATTGCCTACGTTCTGAAAGGACACAGCACTTAAAAAAGAAAGAAAGAAATAACTTGACAGAGATTTTCAGAAAGCTGCTTGACTAATCATGAAAATTTTACTTCCCACTGCTTAAGGACCAAAAGTTGTTTATCAAATGTTCAAAAATCGCATTGTACTAATGGAGAGCTAAAAGATAATAACTAAGATGATAAGGTAATAAAGCCACTAAGATGCAAGGGGTTGCTGTATGTGGAAGAATTAGAAAACAGAAACATTACTAAGAAGCAAGAACAATAGAAGCATAATCAGGTGGACAGATCTCAATTGACATTGCATTTAAATTTTTGCAGATTAAATATATATATATATATATATATATATATGTGTATATAAATATATATATATATATATATATATATATATGTGTATATATATATATATATATATATATATATATATATATATATATATATATATATATATATAAATAAAAAGGAAAGAACAGTAAGATATAAAATCCGGTGTTCTTATAGATATTTTTATTTTTACACAATAGTGCTCTATGTAAATTTAAATTTACAGAGCATTAATATTATAAATTAATAGATTTAAAATATGGTTTTACCGCTACACAGTGATAACCATGTTTCAGAAATGGAAGCTAAAGCCCCTGAATTTAATTTTGTTATTAAACCAAAGACATTAGTTCCATGGAACTAATGTCTTTGGTTTAATAACAAAATTAAATTCAGGGGTTTTAGCTTCCATTTAAGCCCACCAGGTATGTCATGTGTTTTAAATGTTTTATTTTGAGAACCATCGTCTTGCATCTGTTCTTCGTTGACTCCCTTGTGTCGCTTTCATTTCTCAGTGAAGACCGAGAAAGGATCCCACGTTTTCTTTTTGAACCCGTGGTTATTCTATATGCTACAAGTTCGTAACACTTTCCCTTGTCTCTTTTTCCCTCTTTTCGACCTGTGAGTATCAGATTCTCCAGGCCCTTCTTTCTCATTACGTGCCCCAGAAATTTCATCTGCCTCTTCCTTATGTCAAGTATAATTTATAATATATATATATATATATATATATATATATATATATATATATATAGTCTTCAACCCATGCAAGGCAGTAAAGCCACTAAGGTGCAAGGGGTTACTGGGTGTGGAAGAATTAGCAGAAACATTACTAAGTAAGAACAATAGAAGTGTAATCAGAAGAGCAGAAGCTCGCAATTAACATTGCATTTAAATTTTTTCAGATTAAAGTTGGCTGTAAAGCAAGACGCCAAAAGAGAGTTCCACAAGTGAGAAGTGTGAGAAAAGAAACTGTAAGCATAGAACTTACGGTTACATCTAGCCAACTTGACTGTATATTGGTGTGACCTCATCGCCAGTCTAATACTGTGCTTAAATTCATAAAGTCTAGGTACCCTCGTAAAGAGCTCATCTGAACAGTAGGCATGGAAGTATTTATAGAAAAGTTACAGAGAGGCAACCTTACAGCGATTGGAAAGTGACTGGAGCCAAGTTGCCAGGTCAGGACCAATAATATTGCTGATTCTTCTTTGGATTTTAACATGGATGAATGGACACAGGCTGAGATCTGTATCCATGAGAAAAAGAAAAAAAAAAAGGGGAAATTGTGAAAAAAAGGTTAAAGGACTTTGAGTGTGTAAGCTATTTGTGGATACATTATTGCAATCGTTTGTCTCTTGCTGAAAAGAAAGGAAACTGTCTTTTCTGATTTTGACATGTTGGCATTTGGGACACTCAAAACACATAGCAATTTAGCAAGATTTTCATTTTTAAATGTATACCTCAAATAAGCCCCAGACACTTTGCAAATCAGCAAGTCAAATATTCATTACAAATATTCCAAAATTTGTTTAGACAAAATTAAACTTCTTTTTTTTTTTTTGTTTGTGTTGCTGAAGTTGTTCTCATAACATTTCAACTGGTTCATTCTTCCGGCTTCTTCAGATGTATAATCTGTAAGAAAATAGAAAATGGAAATTAACACACCAAATTTTATTTTTCTTCTTTTAAAGAAACTCACTCTCTTTACTAATCAGACACTACAATTAAGGTGTAGAATGAATTTGTCCAAATGTTATAGCAATGTTTCCCAAACTTTCCTCACTAACTGAGCACTCAATGACCTATTACTATAAATAATATATTTGATGGGTAGATGTGTTTGAGTAGACATTGCTGTTTTTTGGGGTTTTTTGTTTTTTTTTATAGTGGAATTAATGTCGACTGGCTTAAAAATTGAGAGTCCTAATAATGATAAAAAAGAAAATACTGGTTTGATTCCTGTTGGAAGGGGGGGGGCAATTTTTTTTTTATTATGACTTCAAATCTCTAGGTCTGTAAAAATTTATTTCACTGTTTAAAAGAAAAAAACACGTATGTCTAACTCAAACACACATACCCATTAGTGTTT
>OZ038519.1:32534898-32537398 GCA_964036315.1 Acanthosepion esculentum | reverse complement strand
GATTGTAGAAGTACCACATTCATTGCAGCTTCAGCAACAGTAGGTGTGTCTTAGGCAAGAAAGGCTTATGCTATCCACCCTTCTTTGGGTGCTGATTTTGAATTCAAAGTTGTTCTTTAGATTGGTTGTCTAACTAAGGTTAAAAGTCCCCATCTACCCTATTATTTACAAGGGTTTGAATTCAGAGTTTTTCTTGTATAAGACTGTCTGCTATCAAGGCAAGAGAGCTTGGTAGACTCTGTTATTTAATCCATAGCTGGGGAAATTCTAGGGATAACTCTAAGAGATAGAGGTCAAAATGGATCCAAGGACAGACTGAGATGAGGAAGTTTAATGAATCAGAATTTTGACTGAATAGTGCACTGTGTATACGAACAAAAGTGAGAGGAGAAAAAAAGCAGAATAATGAACAGATGAGAGACAGGGTTTGTTGATTGGATGCTTCCAATCTATTGGGAACAACTGCTAAGAATATCCCCTCCCCAAATTTATAGACAAATCCTTCAGATGCATGCTGGGATTTCTTCCCAATGCCCCCTGACCACAAAATGGAAAATTCTCAGTCTCATAACTTATTTTTGTTCTTTTTCTTGAAGTAAGAACCAATTGACTGTATCCCTTTTGTATATGAAAGGAAGCCGAGTGGTCAAAGCACACTGGTTCAGGTGATGGTTCCTCCTGCAAAGGGAGGATGCAGGTTCGAATCCTACTGGCGGGTATGTTTTCTTTTATTAAGTTTTCTTGAGTGCGTAGGCCAGTAGGTGAAATAAATACTGCTTAAAATAAATGGAGTGTCTACTCAAATATGGGTTAACACTAAAAATAGCATTTGAAGTCATATATATATATATATATATATATATATATATATATATATATAATATACACACACTTCATCATTTGGTGCAACTCTGCATCAGACAGTGACAAACAAAAGCTTATTTATTCTCAGTGTAAGTTTTATCTGTTATTTAACATAAGTGTGTGTGTGAATGTACATATGTGTGAGCATATATGTGTATATATATGCGCGTGGGTGTGTGTGTGTGTGCACATATATATAATATATATATATATATATATATATATATATATATTTATTACTGGTAGAAAAATGAAAGGAAGAAAAACTGATTTTTTAAGTAATGGAAGGAAAAATACAGAAAAAATAGTCTTCATTTTGATAAATTATTGCAAAGGGAGATAACCCATGATCATTTTGTTACAGTTTATTTCCCTTGATATTTGAAATTTGTCTGCTGTTTATCTTTAAAATATTTTATCCTGGGAGAAAAATGTTATATATATATATATATATATATATATATATACATACATACACTATCGTTCACCCGATACACAGTCGAAGAGCCACTCGAGGTAGAGGGTTACTAAATGATGTTGCTATAAAGGCGTTCAAGAAGGGAATAAGATGAGCATATATCTAGGATAGATAACAGATGATGTTAGTTAAGATCGTAGTGATTGGGGAAGCACACTTTCAGGGGTCTGTTCCACAAACTAACGGTACTTTGGGAAAAAACTGTCTGAGTGGAACTTCCTCCTTACCAATGGAATATGAAGAGAATGAGGAGGAATCGACCTTATTTACATGGCATGATGGTTCCTAGCTGTAAAGGTCTGAACTGGTCGCATGAACGAATGCAGATTATCTGAACATCTGCCATAAAAATGCCCTGGCCCCAAAAATGATAAACATCATTGTTTTCTAATGCATAATCTCTGTTCTTGAAAACCTCCATTGATTGCGAAATGAGAGCACCTGACCAGTTTCTTGCATATATTTTGGTTGAAAGCCAGAGGGATAGTCAATTATGACGTCACAATGTCGCCGTCAGTCACTGGGCGAGTCCACGGTCGATCCTTACAGCCAACCTCGGAGTTGGTTGCCCCGATCCTCAATCCCACCTTGCCTGCATATTTGTTTTAGATCACAGGGTCGGCAAATGCCAAGTCATATACTTAAAATTGCTGATCCAGTAGTTTTGACAAGATGACGTCACAAGGAACAAAGCAAGAGACCGCCGTGTAACACAACAACTTTATATCGGCAAAGGTTCGTACAATGAACGTTCTCCTCACTAAATTAACAACATGCACCTTCCCCCCTCAATACCCCGTGACACTATGTTTAGCCACGCTCGGTAAACCAGCACAAAGCTGAAGTCTCATTTCTTCCAGATCTGTGATTTCTTCGGGCTGACCATTCGGTTGTATTTGGTAGTCTGGAAGAAGGCCGGAGTCTAAGTTCTTCCTGCAGAAGCTACGCAGGGTTTGGCAAAGTCGGTCTTGAACCAACTGGCGACGCGTCCCTCTAGCAAACTGCGCTTTGAGCTGTCTGGTTCCTTCTTCTCGTCTCTTGCCTCATTCGTCCGTATTTATGGACCCTCGCGCAAACCAGGTGTGTGGCATGAGGTGGTTGGGAAATTGATTGCCTGACAAAATTTGGGGAGACCCCTTGCCCAAAGAGTGGGGGTGG
>OZ038519.1:32514898-32529898 GCA_964036315.1 Acanthosepion esculentum | reverse complement strand
GAGGAGATGAATATAACAATATTTACGAAATAAATTATAACCGACATAGATATTTCTTAATTTCTCATTATATATATATATATATATATATATATATGTCTGCCACGGCTGTTAGCAAATCCCCATTGGAGATGCTGCTCAACTCAAAGAATCCACCTGCAACTATGTTGAACAAACCTTAGTTACAGTTTTGGGGAGAGAGCACATAATCTAGTATGATTAATTACTTGAACAAGCCCAGCATGTGCTGACTCTCCACCATGACGACTTGCGACATATATATATATATATATATATATATATATATATATATATAAAATTTGTCACTTAGGATGATTGACAACACCCCGACTCCAGAGTTTCGTAAACTAACCTTTTTCTAATTGTTTGGTCCTCTTGTCAGGAGATTTCAGTGATTGACTACACACACACACACACACACACACACACACACACACACACATATATATATATATATATATATATATATATATATATATTCAAGCCTGTTTGGTTAAATAATTTAGATGTATTATGTCTATTATTTATTTTAGTTTTAATTCTTTCAAGTCCCCAAATTAATTTCTTGGTGGCTGTAGAAAATTGATGAAGAGAAGAAAATTATTTTGAATTTGCAGTGTTAACGCACAACACATCCACAGATATTTTAACCCCCCTGAAGATGGTCTTAATTATTTGAAAGAAAGGTTGGAATTTTTCTTAATCTATTTCCTACAGCCACCAAGAAATTAATTTGTCGACTTGAAAAGATTAAAAACTAAAATAAATAATAGTCATAATACATCTAAATTATTTAACCAAACAGGCTTGAATATATATAAAAATGCCAAAATCTAAATATTTTATACATAATTTTATGGCTTCAACTAAATATATTTTGAATGCAACCATATCCTTTCAACTAGAGATAAAATTTATTGCTGCTATTTTTAATATAAAAATATATTGTTGGTAATTTTTCATATAAAAATGTATTGCTGGCATCTTCACCATAAAAATGTATTTTTATTCTTTCATAGTGTTTTGTTTTTATTTTGGGAGGGTTCACTATTTACCCATAGCTGGGACCCTGACAGGTGCTACCATCCTGGGTCAGGGTGGACCTGAGAACAACAGCAATTAAGAGGTGGTTCTATACTCCTCAAAATCTCCCAATCAGAGGCCTTGCTGCCGGATGTAATTTATCATCATAGCCAGGGCTACACAGTTACAAACCTGACAAGTCCATATAGCTCCTTAAAAAGTCAGTTTTATACTGGATCAATATTATGAACAGCCACACCCCCCTCTAAAATTATGAAAAAAAAATCATTATTGTTCAATTCAGACAAATGTCGTGACTTGAGGAAGGTATAGAATTTAACGGTTGCGTGTTGGGTGGAGTATGTGCTTCTATGCTAACAATCAAAGAAGAAGCATACAAAGACTTGGCTTTTTACCACGGACCATTTATTCTCTTTTTTTATATAAACGGTATAAACAAAGTTCTCAATGTCTCTTGGGTAAGTCTGTTTTCTTTTTGATCCAGAATTTAGGGTCAGTAAGAATAAGCATTGTTATAATGGTCGAGCTCAAGTCAGACTTGCACAGAGTTGGAACGAGCAAATAAAAGTTTGTACTTACTCCATTGTTGGAGGGTTTAAGCTTGGTTATAATGGTCACACTGAAGTCAGCCTTGCATTGGGTTGGAACGACCTAAGAAAAGGTTGATTTACTTCATAGGTGGAGGTTTTGGAAGGTGAAAAGATAGTTATGTCGTCAGTGGACCAGGGAAATGAATGTGTGCAGCAGGGGCGCCTTTTTGCAAACTTTAACTGAGGTGAAAGTGTAAAAATAGGTACCAATAATATATTTTTGTAAAAAATTACCAGCAATGAATTTTTGAAGGAAAAAATTATTACCAGTAATACATTTTTTTCATCAAATGGTTATGAGGGTCCACAAAAAGACTTAAGAGTAAAAGTTTATTATTAGTTAATTTTACTTGTGTACATAAATGTTCCATAGAATTTAGTTGTTAAATACAAGTTTATTTTCATTAAATTAGTTTTACTTCAAAATAAAGCAGATATATTTACTATTTCTATAATACAATTCTTAAACTCATCTATTAGTAGAAAATAAAATAAGCTTTCTTTTCATCAAATGGTTATGAGGGTCCACAAAAAGACTTAAGAGTAAAAGTTTATTATGAGTTAATTTACTTGTGTACATAAATGTTTCATAGAATTTAGTTGTTAAATACAAGTTTATTTTCATTAAATTAGTTTTACTTCAAAATAAAGCAGATATATTTACTATTTCTATAATACAATTCCTAAACTCATCTATTAGTAGAAAATAAAATAAGCTTTCTTTTCATCAAATGGTTATGGGGGTCCACCAAAAAAAAAGTAAATGTGGTCCATGGTTCAAAAGAAAGGTCCTAGAACTTAATGATAATAGAATTTAATCTTGGAAGAAATTTCAACTCAATTTAAAAAACATACCCCTAACCCTAATCCTTAGTTCTGAGTAGAAATTAATTCTGCACCCCACGTAGACAAACGATCTATGACTTCTGACAGAGAAGTGTAAATAGTTTGGGGGACATCTGTTTTGCTTGTCAGGATGCAATTTCAGCAGAGATTGCTGCAGACAGAATCCCTAGATTTTCACATTTGGATGAGAAAACGAAGGAACTAAGAAATGCAATTAGTTTGATAGACTTGTGCCAATAAGAATGGTCAGAAGATTGTAAAAGTCGGAACCTGAAGCCATTGAAATTCAATTTTCCGATCTCCTTCAAGGACATTGATCACTAATTGAACACCTGCTAAAGTATAATTACTTTGAAAAGTAACATTCTAACACAGTAGTCTGGTGTCATCAAGATAATATTTAACAGTCAAAACATGAAAGATATTAACTCATCTTTTGTAAAATAATAATAATAATAATAATAATGATAATATATATATATATATATATATATATATATATATATATATATATATATATACACGGAGGAAAATGTTTGGCAGAGTGGAAAACGTTTTTGTGTGACACATTTCATCCTTTAGGATTTCAGCGTACTTTATGTCATATATTTTTCCTCAATATTGTTAATATATAAAAATTTATATAGTTATTTATTTATTTATATATATATATATATATATATATATGAACTTTGCTTAAATGTCAAAGTCTTCTGTGGTTGAGTGCTCTAAAAGCAGACTGGGGTTAACAGTGATTCTCCCAACAAGGGCGACGCTGGTGGGGAAAACACATTATCTTTATTAAGACTCTCGGATGCACAGGCCAGCAGACATAGATTTACACTGTTTAAAAATAATGAATGTCTGCTCAAGCACGTAACAGCTTAACATAACGTTTAAAGCAATACTCATATATATATATATATATATATATATATATATGTATGTATTTTAGTATATTACACCAAAAACATGCCAAAATCGCTACACAATTGCAGTCGTGTTTTGATGCGTATCAATGCATCTCATCAGGCGATTTGTAAATTACTGTCAATTGAACGATTTATTTAGATTTAAAAGAAAATATAACCTCTTTTTACGAAAAAGAAAATAGGTGGGGGGGGTCATAAGGTTAGTGGGCTTCACTCTGATCAACCAATCAAATATATATAAATATACACACACACACAAGTTTGATTAAAAAGAACTGACAATGGTGGGTTCCAGATATTGTATTATTGATTTATTCAAGTACTTTCGACCATCTCAGTCATTTTCAAGAATCAAAGTTGGTTCTGTGTAGTAGATAAAATTCTTCTGTCTACATCTGTGTATTCTTGGGAAAGTTTGAAGTCTGAAACCATCTACGATGACGTCATGTGTAACGGTTATTGAGAATGAGGTCGTACCAAAAAGAATGTGACTTTTTTGTTTTTATTTATTTTATTTTTTAATATATATTACACAACACTAGAATGCTCAGGAATTAATGACGACAGAATATGTCTAGAAAACCGGAGGTCAAAATAGCTACAATTGAAAGAAAAGAGGAAAAAGAGAGAAAGAGTTAAGGCGTGAGTGTAAATTTAAAAAAAAAAAGGTACAGGTCAAATAAGCTTGACATTCTACATTCTGTAGATGAGCACACACCCACCCACCCACATACACAACTGAAAACCTTGCACTATAGAAAAGTGCATATAAAAAAGAAAAATTGAGAATTATAAATAGTCAATTGCTGATATCCACTGACGAATGGACGGAGTGATTCTCGGAGGGTCCGTCTACAAAACTCTGGAGTTGGGATGCTGCAGGTAACATCAGTCAACTAAGTGTAAAACCTTTTCTTCTTTTATGTGCTGTGTCCCTTCAGGACGTAAGCGATCATGGCTCTCCACCTCTTCCTGTCCGTTGTAGCACTTAATAAGTTTTGTCTTTTTGTTATTTCTCCCTATAAGAAGCTATTAACATTAGCAGCCCACATTAAATAAAATATTCAACACAGGAGACGGTATCTTGGAGAGCATTACACACACACATATATATATATATATATATATATATTTGTACCAGTATTAAATGATATTTTATTTATGTTGGATTTTTTGTTTTTTAATTGTGATGGCTTCAAGAATTTGTAAGCGTTTTTTGCATTTATTTTTGCAGGTGATAATGAGTGTGTTATCTCGCGTGATCAACAATGTGAACAAGGCCAGCACGCTCAAGATCTCGGTCACGATGACTTGTGAATTTGTGCTGGCACAACTATCAACAAACCCTAAAGGTTCTGCCTACCCAGTTTCACTCACAAGGCTTGGGTCAGCCCGTGGTAGGGTTTTCAGGCACTTTCCAAATGTGTTGCACGCTGAGATTGACCACTCCAGTAACATATAATAATAGCTGACCACTCGTATTCAAGGATACCTGTCTACTAGGGCAGCTAGCTAATCCCTATTGCAGACGCCTGCTCTGTGGTTTATACTGTAACTATTCTGAGCAGACCATAGTCACAGTTTCTGGGAATCTAGTATGATCAACAATGTGAACAAGGCCAGCACTCTCAAGCCCTCATTCACGATGACTTTTGACTTCGTGCTAGCACAGTTATCGACGACCCCAAATGTTCTGTCTACCTAATTTCACTCACAGGGCTTGGGTCAACCGGTGGTATGGTTTTCAGGCACGTTGGGATCGACCCCTCCAGTCCGATAACAGGAAGTCTCCTTTCTGACAAATCGACCATGGTGAGATTCAAACTCGGGTTTCATGGTCAGAAAGCGAACGTTCTAACCACTCGGGCACGTAGGAATGTGTGCGTGTGTACAAGCATATAAATACAAACAATAATAAATATAAAAATATTTATAAACCTAACCTCCTACAATTAACACATAGATACCACCAAACCAAATAAGAAAACGAAATAATATCCAAGTGAAGATATATATATATTTATCGTTTAAGTATTAATATCAATCATTTTTGTAAAAAACGAAATACAACTGTCCTAGCCCAAACGCTCAAAAATCATAAAATTAAAAACGGTGGCATGTCTAGACAACATACTGGAAATAATTGACTACAAATGGCTACAACTGAAAGAAAAGAGAAAACAAAGAGAGAAAAAGCTAAAGAGTGAGTATAAAGTGGGGGAAAAAACGAAGAAAATGACAAATCCGCATAGACGAACGCACGCACATCCGCACAGACGGGCGCACGAACACAAAAATACGGAGAAAAAAAACTTACACCAATGATAACTACATAAAAAAAAGAAAAATCAGGAAATATAAGCAGTCAACTGCTGATATCCCCTGAAGAGTGGACGGAATGCTGAAGGAAACATCAATCAGCTAAATAACAAATTTTTTACTTATATTAATTCTGTATTGAAATTGACACGCATTTACACCCCAAGAAAGCAAAGCCAGTGTAAACAAAAGCAAACCTTAATACAAAAAGGAATTATTCACCTGTACACACAGGAGACCCTTAGATGTATACTTGTATATACAAGACATAAACGTATAGACAGATTGAATAATAAACAGGCTCCATTTTTATTCTCGTGCATGTGATATGGATGTCAATATTTCTTCAGGTATGTTATACAGGTCAAGTATCCTTTAACCAAAATTCCTAAATCCGAAGGTTTTTCAGCTGTTGACATGCTTTGTAACAAATGGAAAATTTCTGAAAGCAACATGGCTACTCGTAGCATGATTATTGCGTTGTAGCGTAACAAATAAAATGCTGACTTTTTCAGTTTTCATTACATTTAGCAAAACATTATTTTTACGTGAAATCTTAATTTCTCCACTTAAAAATCCGTGTGAGCATTATATGACTAGCGTCATTACCTATAGCTGTATGTATACAAAATTTATTAAACTTTATATAAAACTACTTTCAGGGTATATGTTATTTATATAAAACTACCTTAGGGATATATGTATAAGCTGTGTTATGAAATATAAAAAGATATCATGTTTATGTTTGGGTTCCATTCCCAAGCTGCCCCCTTTTATAGATGCAATATATAAATTAAGTAGCTTGTACTCCAGAATCCGAAAAAAATCTGAAAACCGAAGCACTTCCGGTCCCAAAAATTTCGGATAGAAGATTCGCAACCTGTAATAGAAATATGGTATGGAGGACTTCAAAAGGCAAATACCTTCAACTGAACTTTTACTCTCTCAGTTAACGGTAGTTTAATTTATTGTTGTTATCAATCATAAGAGGAGACATTTTTATATGCATAATTAATTACTTTAATCCTGTAAAAATCTATTCTTGTACCTAAGAAAGGAACTGTCACGAAGTACGAGTCTAACTTCCTAGGAAGTTAGACGCGTACTTCAGTGTACAACATCATGTCTACAACGACTAAAAAAAGGGAAAGAGAACATAGTACTACCAGAGAATTAGCAATATGAATCACACACAAATTACATTTAGCTCCAGCAATAATTTCTTCTGTCTACAGAGGGAAGGCTGATTGGACTTAACATATAGGGTTATATCATTCATTTTTATATTATCCTACTGTTATGGTAATTTACCCACGCACCCATGAACTCTCCCAGCTATAAATAGGAGCAAGTACTGCGTTTTGAAGAGGGAAGTATCCAGCAGTCAGCTCTGACAGTCGGACCGAACATTCTTGCTGTAACACATTCGTTTGTATATGTTTGCATTACTGTTTCTGTTAATGTATTCGTTTAGCTCAATTCCTCTCGTGTTTTTATTTCTGACCCTAACAAGGCCACAACACCTACATGAATTTTTCGGCCGTGCATATTATTAGAATAGATAGCATATATAACAAGTGGCCATCCCCTTGAAGAGGTTAAGATCGTAGTGTTCGAGTGGGTATTCTTTCGAGAGTCTTTTTCACAAAATAACTTCTGGAGAAGAAGCTGTCCGAGTAGAACTTCATCCTTACCAATGGAATACGAACGGAATGAACATCAGTCGGCCCTGTGTAGGTGGCATTGTGGGTCCTAGCTGTGAAGGCTTGAACCGGTGAAACTAAGAAATGTAAGTCGTTAGAACATTTGCTATGAAAATAACGATCGAGCAGCGTTTCGTTTGTGGGTAAGAAGTTGTTGGGTGAAAAATAATTTATCACCCACAAGGCCGCGTAGATGTTTTTGAACTCTATCAAGGTTGGAAAATGATGATTGGGTAGCAATACTCCATTTTGGGCCTGATCTGACTCTTGTAAAGATAGAGCATGTCAGGAGGAGTCTGGTACAAGGAAGCACCCAGCGTCCTAGGTATGACGATAAACTACATCCGGCAGCAAGGCCTATGATCAGGGTGTTTTGAGGAGCGTGTAATCACCTCTTAATTGCTGTTGTTCCCAGGTTCACCCTGTTTCGGGTTGGTAGCACTTGTTACGGTCCCAGCTATGGGCAAATAGTTAATACCCAAACTGGTGTCAACACACTATAAAATTGTAAAAATAGGTTTCTATAACATTTTTGAAAAAAATATATTACCATCAATACATTTTTGAAAAAAAAAAAAAGTTACCAGCAATATTTTTTGGAAAAAAATATTACCAGCAATACATTTTTGTAAAAAAAAATCATTTTTGAAAGAAAATATTACCAGCAATATATTTTTGAAAAAAAAATATTACCAGCAATAAATATCTTGTCGGAATTAAATAACCCATTGAGGTCGATATGCCGTAAAACAAAATAAACCAAACCGATAGATAGATAGATAGATAGATAGATAGATCAAAAATATTACCAGCAATAAAAACTTTGCCGGCATTAAATAACCCATTGATGTTGATATTCCGTAAAACCAAACAAATATATACTGAGATAGATAAAAAATATTATCAGCAATAAAAATTTTGTCGGCATTAAATAACCCATTGAGGTTGATATTCCGTAAAACCAAACAAATATATACTGAGATAGATAAAAAATATTACCAGCAATAAAAATTTTGTCGGCATTAAATAACCCATTGAGGTTGATATTCCGTAAAACAAACCAAACCAATATATACTGAGATAGATAGAAAGATAGATAGATAAAAAATATTAACAGCAATAAAACTTTTGTCGGCATTAAATAACCCATTGAGGTTGATATTCCGTAAAACAAACCAAACCAAAACAATATATACTGAGATAGATAGACAGATAGATAAAAAATATTACCAGCAATAAAAATTTTGTCGGCATTAAATAACCCATTGAGGTTGATATTCCGTAAAACAAACCAAACCAAAACAATATATACTGAGATAGATAGAAAGATAGGTAGATTAAAAATATTACCAGCAATAAAACTTTTGTCGGCATTAAATACCCCATTGAGGTTGATATTCCGTAAAACAAACCAAACCAAACCAATATATACTGAGATAGATAGACAGACAGACAGATAGATAGATAGATAGATAGATAGATAGATAGATAGATAGATAAAAAATATTACCAGCAATAAAAATTTTGTCGGCATTAAATAACCCATTTAGGTTGATATTCCGTAAAACAAACCAAACCAATATATACTGAGATAGATAGAAAGATATATCGATAAAAAATATTACCAGCAATAAAAATTTTGTCGGCATTAAATAACCCATTGAGGTTGATATTCCATAAAACAAACCAAACCAAACTAATATATACTGAGATAGATAGACAGATAAAAATATTACCAGCAATATCTTGTCGGAATTAAATAGCCCATTGAGGTGTTGATATGCCGTAAAACAAAATAAACCAACCAATGGACCAACCAGAATCTTTAGCGATGAATCGTATTTGAGGTCTGGAGTGAACTTGTCTCCAAAATGTCCATGCCAAAGAGGCTCATTGTGAGTCTGTTCATCAGGAATGGAGAAATTTTAGCGTCAACTCGACCTGGACGAGTTGTTCAGAAGTCAACACAATCCGTGTTTAATTAGTTTAGGCGTTTTGTGTTTTTAGTTAGTTTTTTTTTTTAAATTTAGCTAGTGGGTAAAGCGCATCGGCCCTTTTATTTGCTTCCTTTTTCTTTAGCTTAATTTCCTAACTTCTATGCGCCGTGTCCCTTCAGAATGTTGGCGATCACAATTTCTTCTCTTTTGTACCTCTTAAGAACGTTTATCTTTTTGCCGTCTCTCCCATACACTGCTACGCCATCCATTAACCCAATCTCGTTAGGTAGGTTATACGTTACTTTTCTATCTCTCTTACCTCTAATCTGTCCTGTAAGTATCAAATTTTCTAAGCCCTTCTTCCTTATTATGTGCTCCAGAGACCTCAATTGTCTCTTCCTGATGTTAAGTGTAAGTATCCTTTTTGTTACCATTATCTCTAGAATTTTGTCATTACTCACATTCTCTATTCTCAGCGTCCTTCTGTAGAACTACATGTCTGTGGCTTCAAGTCTCTTCTTCATCTATGAAGAGATTATCTAGCATTCACTGCCATATAAGAGGATTTATATTACATAACAGTTCAGTACTCTTTTTGTTTCTGTTTCTTCAAGTCTCTTCTTCATCTGTAAGGAGATTGTCCAACATTCACTGCCATATAGGAGGACTGATATTACATAACACTTCAGTATTCTTTTCTTTGTTTCAAGTCTCTTCTTCATCTGTGAGGAGATTGTCCAGCATTTACTGCCATATAGGAGGACTGATATTACATAACACCTCAGTATTCTTTTCTTTGTTTCAAGTCTCTTCTTCATCTGTGAGGAGATTGTCCAGCATTTACTGCCATATAGGAGGACTGATATTACATAACACCTCAGTATTCTTTTCTTTGTTTCAAGTCTCTTCTTCATCTGTGAGGAGATTGTCCAGCATTTTACTGCCATATAGGAGGACTGATATTACATAACACTTCAGTACTTTTCTTTCTAACGATATTTTTCTGCATCTTAATACATTGCTCAGCTTTTCGAAGGTATCTTTCCCTATTCCAATTCGCATTGGTGACAGCTTTAACTTCTGTTGTAGGTTTGGGATGCTTCTCATGTTTTTTGTTTTTTTTGTTTTTTTTTTCGTATTTGTTATTGTATCTGAATGACTGCGAGTTTATGTCAGGGATTTATTTTCCTGTTTAAATTTCACGGTTTATCGGCTAGTTAACCGTTATTAACGATTAGGTTTTAGGGGGAGTTGGATAATTGAATAATAAAATAGAAAAGCATTTTATGTAACGATTTTCGTCCCTTAAAAGGATTTCATCAAACTAAAATAATATTCTTATTGATGGAATTATATAAACTAGAAATACTCGTGAAAATTTACACGATTTTCCTGTTGGAATTTTCTGATGAATCTTAATTCTTAAGTTAATGATTGAATAAGCCCCTTGCTAGTTCTACGACTATAAAATATCCCTGAAATTTTCTATGTTGCCTGGGTAGATTATTTGAGGGTAACAACTTTAAGAAAATATTACAATAGCAATCATAAATAAATATGAAGGCAGGTCATTATTTCAAGAAGCAAGAGAAAGGAAAAGATTAGAAACGGATGACAAGGTTTTTCATTTCACTGAAGCAGACGTTAAACAATTTAGTATGTTAGCGCCTATTCTTTCTTTCTTTTTTCACTGAAACAAAACAGCATCTCTGATGTGTCCTTTCCGTCTTTCTTTGCGATCAAAACGGAATAGTCCATTAGTTTTTTTTTTTTTTTTTAGGTATTGGCGGTTCGAAATAAATAACTTGAGAACATGCATAATTATATGAAGCGATTTGCATTCAGCCAATCATAAAACTCGTAATTTCTTGTCAAGCCGTTGCTTGGCGGTATTTTTAAGCTATCCTACTCTCAATTAATATTTTAGTAGTACAGTGTAACCCGGATATAAGAGAGTTGTCGGGACCGGAGAGGAAGTCTCTTATATCCGGGTTTCGTCTATTTTGTTTTATTAACACAGGCTCTAATTTGGGACCAGAGAAAATCTCTCTTATATCCGGGTTACACTGTACATAATTCTGAGGATTACAATAACGAAGAAGCAACGTAATTACATTTTGAAGATGCAAGATTGATGCATTTTGGGTAAGTTTTCTTTTTTTCTTTTTTGCTTATGAATAGCTTGTTAAACAAACTTGCAATAATTATTTATATATAAAAAAAAAACCCAACAGAGTGTGCATCACTCTGTTTAAGTGTCACCTCGTGATTTGTCACTGGGTGTAATTCGTTGAAAGAAATTATTTCATTTTGGGCGCCATTGTTTAGTTCTGTTTCTGACGCAATCCTTTTTTTCTGTCTTTTTTTCTTTTCAGTTCCCAAAGAGGTAAGTCTAACATTTTTTTTTTTCTATTTCTGTAAGCCGACTTAATGTATAGTGCGCCCCCCCCCCCCGAATTGTTTGCCATCAATTTTAACCCCCTCCAGAAAAAAAATTACTTATGTATAGTGCAACCGGTCACCGAAAAATGCATGATTTTTAAACTCTTAAAAAAAAAGAAAAAAAAAAAACACTAAACTCTGGCGCTATTACACTTTTGCCCCCCCCCCCCATCCGCCATCTTTTCCCGCGATTATTTTATTTCTCTGGTTACGTTTTCCTGTTTGTTATTTCTTATGCATCATGTTCAGAACATCAAACACGGATTTTTAAACTCTTTCCTGTTTTTCTTTATCACTCTGATGGTGGTTGATGAAATACTCAACGTGGCACACATCACGGCAAAACTGATTCCAGTCAACCCCCGTGTTTGGGCTGGAAATTTCTAAATCTTTTCTTGGTGTTTCCACAGCTGATCCTCGGCCTTTTCCGAATACTCATTGCCTTACGGCAAGCTTCACCTCTTCCCTACAACGGCTGTTGCAAGCAATGTGGTCTATACTGACTGTTGGGGGCAAGGGTGCGAAAGTGTAATAGCGCTCAAATTCGTACTCCATATATATATATGGTATTTTCTTTTACAGATTATTAAAAATGTAACCTCGATGATAGGCACTATTTACTGAAAGCTGATTGTCGTTCTCCTAACTATTTTCAATAGGTTACTGTAAAATTGGGGAAAACTTTAATAGATTCTCAGCACATTAGCCAACTTTTCTTGCCACCAATACATCTTCCTAAGGTTGTCATATTTCGTTTCAATTATGCAAGCATATCGCAGTAAATATTAATCACTTTCTATTGGATCATAGACGACGTATATTTTTTTTCTTCCGTTATCAATGTAACTAGGAATGCCGGGTAATTTTAATAACACTTTAAATTTAAATCAATGTTAGTTGCTATGGTTAACTTTGATAACATTTTGATAAGCCGCCAACACAAGTGCTGGAAACCAACTCTTAATAAAATTTAGGCGTCGTCATTTTTATCAACACCAGAACGTTTTCTCAAATGAGAATATCATCTCGGTGTTAAAATGTTTTATATCGAACCGAGCTTAAGCCTGAAGAATATTCAATTAAAATTTTGTACACTATTTTATCATTCGGACTATTGCCCTCATTTGTCGCCATATTTATTACAACGTTTTGGCCGTTGTACGCTCGGGCCTTCTTCAGGTGGTTGGAATGTCGCGTCGAACCCTTTATTTCGTTCACTGGGGTAGACTGTTCTATTACCACGTACCAAGGACACATGGCACAGTGGATAAAGGCGTTAGTTAGCGGTTAGCTCCAGGGACAGGACCCAAAAAGAGTGAGTTCAATACCAGCTTAAGGCAGTGGCGAACTTGGAGAGGGGAATTAACAGGAGATAACTGACAACTGACATCCATTAAAACATGGCACGTGGAACTAGAACAGTCTACCCCAGTGAGCGAAATAAAGGGTTCAGTTCGACATTCCAACCACCTGAAGAAGGCAGGCGCGTACAACGGACGAAATGTTGTAATAAATATGGCGACAAAGATGAGGACAATAATCCGAATAATGTAAAATTGTAAATAGTGTACATAATACCTCATCTCAGAAATATAGACAGATAAAATTTTGTAGAGTCTGAAAAGGCATTTTCGAGTGTATATCCAACGTATACACCAAAGGTTAAGCAACGTCGAGTATCGTTAGTACCTAGATGAGTAACCACTGGGGAAGATCGGGTCTTGATGTGTGGGTGGTGTAATCGATAAAAGCTCAGAACTAGAATTTGGAGAGCCAAGTTCCAATTCGCTTCGGGTTCGGTATATTCAGATAAACACAAATACTCCTGGGAAAGATGACTCCGCTCTTCTCGCTCCAGCTAAGGGTTAAATAGTGGAACTTGTAAATAATTATCTAGAAAAAATTCATAAAATATTTTCTAGTTTCAAATAACCATTAAGTGTTGATAAACTTCAAAAACAAACAAATGAATTATCTATCTATCTATCTATCTATCTATCTATCTATCTATCTATCTATATTACCTACCTACCTATATATATATATATATATATTTTATCTATCTATCTATCTATATTACCTACCTATATATATATATATATATTTTATCTATCTATCTATATTACCTACCTATATATATATATATATATATATTTTATCTATCTATATTACCTACCTATATATATATATATATATATTTTATCTATCTATCTATATTACCTACCTATATATATATATATATATTTTATCTATCTATCTATATTACCTACCTATATATATATATATATATTTTATCTATCTATCTATATTACCTACCTATATATATATATATATATATTTTATCTATCTATCTATATTACCTACCTATATATATATATATATATTTTATCTATCTATCTATATTACCTACCTATATATATATATTTTATCTATCTATCTATCTATATTACCTACCTATATATATATATTTTATCTATCTATCTATATTACCTACCTATATATATATATATATTTTATCTATCTATATTACCTATATATATATATATATATATATATATTATCTATCTATATTACCTATATATATATATATATATATATATATATTTTATCTATCTATCTATATTACCTACCTATATATATATATATATATATTTTATCTATCTATATTACCTACCTATATATATATATATATATTTTATCTATCTATCTATATTACCTACCTATATATATATATATATATATATATATTTTATCTATCTATCTATATTACCTACCTATATATATATATATATTTTATCTATCTATCTATATTACCTACCTATATATATATATATATTTTATCTATCTATCTATCTATCTATATTACCTACCTATATATATTTTATCTATCTATATATATATATATATATTTTAGCTATCTATCTATCTATCTATCTATCTATATTACCTAGCTATATATATATATATATATTTTAGCTATCTATATTACCTAGCTATATATATATATATATATTTTAGCTATCTATATTACCTAGCTATATATATATATATATATATTTTAGCTATCTATATTACCTAGCTATATATATATATATATATTTTAGCTATCTATATTACCTAGCTATATATATATATATATATATTTTAGCTATCTATATTACCTAGC
>OZ038519.1:32439598-32504598 GCA_964036315.1 Acanthosepion esculentum | reverse complement strand
ATTATGTTGAAAAATAATTTTTGATTTTGTCGAGTTCAGTGTCCTGGAGAAAGGTAGCTTGACTAAAATAATTGCCGAAAGCTGGAGTTGATAAACGGTGCTGCTAATTACTATAGCGAAGGGAATTTGAAGAAAGAAAACGAAATTCTAACAAGTAATAATTTGAATAAGATAACTTCACCTGTTGTACGAGATCTGCCTTCTTCATTAAGTAATTCATATCCAAATTCAACATAATATTTAAAGTTGTAACAAAAGTTCAACTATGGTGATCCGATTGTTCAATGGGGCCTGTGTACTTATCAACATTATTGTGATCAAAACAATGTCTGTAACGAGATTAGCTCTTTAGTCAATTTGGCTTTTATTCCATTTATTTAGTCAACGTGCAGCAGAACCATGGGCCTGGTAAAGAATAATCAAGTCCAAGATGAGAAATCTAAGAACCTTTTTTTTACAAGATTAGAATTTAAAAAATCTAAAGTTCTTTAAATGAATCTGCTCTGGCTTTCTCGATAGTAAATATATTTGTGTAAAGTAAAAAACAAAACAAAAAAAAAACACAGCTTTTCTGTCATTAAAAGCATGTTTTTTTTTTTTATACTATTACACCATCAGTAATTATTACTATTATTACAGTACACACCCGACTGACTCTTAAACCTGCTAAAAGTCAGATTCATTCAAAAGTCAAAACAGAGACAGATGTTATAATAAGTAAAACCATTAGTAATTACATTGTACAAGTATATGTAGCTTTGTTTTACTTATTGAATGTTGTTATTCGAACTTACAAATTAAAACTGATTGCAATTGAATAACAAACATAGAAAAAGACGGTCCAGAAAACTGACATTTTTCCACGCACTGATTTGGTAAATACTTAATCCAAAATTTTTTTTTTTTTAGACAACTCGATAGTAGGTAGAAAAATAACACAGAAATAAATACAACCTGAAGAAATTGTAACACCACAACTCTTTGTTTACGTACGATGACGAATTCTCTAATGAGACCAAAACTGACTTCCCTCCATTTATGTTGGTACTGGACATGTTTTGCTTTTCGTTTTTGAAGCAAAATATTTACTCTTACTTAAATGACACAATGGATTCAAATTTCTAAATTCTTGGTGTACTTGTCGAAGTATTGCCTTTTTATTTTAATAAGTTATATGCGTCCTGGGTATGACAAACTATATCTGGCAGCAAGGCCTCTGATTGGGAGATTGAAGATTTTGAGAAGCGTGGAACCACCATTTTATTGCTGTTGTTCCTAGGTTCACTTTGACCCACAGTGGTAGCATCAGTTAGGGTCCTGGCTATGGGCAAATAGTGAACTCCCAAACTAAAATTCAACACTATGAAGGTATAAAAATAGCAGCAATAAGTTTTCATAGTCCAAAAAAAAAAGAAGAAAAGTTACCAGTGTGGTGAACATTCCTTCTCTCTCTCTCTACCCATCATCAAAAATAGTCTGTGTCTGTTTATAAATAGTTTTGTTTGTACTAATTCTATTGTGCAGAATAAAGCCTAAATTAGGTTACTTTGTTCCGTGTCTTTTATTACAACCAGTAATCCATGTTTGTATTCCATTTATTCAAGTCGGTGTATACCTCCAGGACTGTGTGCTCCATAAACGATAGCAAAGTCAAAGCTATTTCAGAAACATTAACAATGGAGGAACACAAAGAACTCCAATATTTAGTCAATACATTAAACTTAACAACAGAACTGACAATGACAAACTACTATAATCTACAGATTTACTCTTCTGATCAGTATACTTGTTTTAATTGTCATGTTTAAGCTTTGGCCATTATGTTAGCCATCATATTTGTTAATCTTATTGGAATTTTGAACGAAACCATTTATTCAATCCACATGGCAATTTCATATCATTCCAAAGAATAAGAAATAATTTAAATCTGATAACCTTGCCTGTTGTTGTAGTCGATCCACCTTCATTAAGTAATTATATATTTAACCTAATTACAGTTAATAATAGTAGATAAAGTTGTAACAAATGTTCTATTCCAGTTATCCAATTACCTAATGGGGGCCCGAGATGTACTTGTCAAAATATTGTGATGACATTACGTCACTATTTTAGGCCATTTAGATGACTATTTTAAGCCGTCTAACTCGGGAACTAAGAGCCAAGTAAACGATAGATGAGAATAAGGTAATTTTTAAAATTTTTTATTATCTGTCTATATTTCTGGGATGAGGTATTATGTACATTATTTAGACTATTGTCCTCGTGTTTGTCGCCATATTTATTACAACGTTTCAGCTGTTGTATGCTCCGGCCTTCTTCAGGTGGTTGAAATGTCGAACTGAACCCTTTATTTCGCTCGCTGGGGTAGACTGTTCTAGTTCTATGTTTAATGGATGTCAGTTATCTCCTGTTAATTCCCCTCTCCAAGTTCTCCACTGCCTTAATCGGGTATTAGTATTTTTTTTTTTTTTTCATATTTGTGATCTTCTATAGCAATTCTAAAAAGAAATTTTGACAAAAAACAAGTGTCTATTGTAGAAGTCCAGTATTCAATGACAGTGTGATCATCTTGGCTGCTATGTTTAAGCTTCAACCATTGCATTCTCCAGCCCTCATCAGGTGTTAACCATTGCATTCTCCAGCCCTCATCAGGTGTTAGCCATTGTATTTGGAAACTTAACTGAAATTTTGAACAAAACCATTTACTCAATCCAGATGACACTTTTTATGCTTAGCGATCATTTCAAATCTGTTAATGCTCAACAGTTTTGTCCATTTCATCTATTATACCAGACCCAGACTATTATAACAGACTTAATCTACAAAGGCTGTGTCTCCCTTTTTAAATAAAGGTTTTGGCTCAAAATTCCGAGATGGTTTACATGTACAAAGATAAACACCTGAAGAAGGCTCGTGGGTACAACAGCCAAAATGCTGTATGCATAACAAGTAAAATCGGAATGCTGATATCAAAAGCAAATAATAATCTCCGAAATGCAAACCTAAATTGAAATGCTTCTATTTAGATTCCGTTGTTTCTTCTGTCAACTTCTCGGCACAGCCAGATCCAGAGATTGAACTCACAACTACCAGGGATGTTTTTTAACCTACACTTTAATTCACTAGATCATGTGTCTTTTGGACTAAAGTATAATGAAGAGGAAAATGCTAGTTTGAACATAATACTAATAATAATCAGCAGTTAATTTAGGCAGATGAACTTTTACATAATTATCAGTTACTTAGTATTGCAGATTTATTTTAGTATTTTGGGAACACAAATATATATATATATATATACAGACACACAAACAAAATTCTCAATCATTTTTTGTTAGTCATATTCAAAGTTGGAGGCAAAAATCTAACCAAAATATGTTAGACTGAATTTTGTGGTTGGGGCCCCAAATGTGCCTGCAAAAGAATGTTTTTTTCCCCCCCCATGACACCACTAATATTTTAATTATCTTCACACTTCGGCAATGTTTGTTTTAAAAACTGATAATTAGAATTTTAACAAAACCTAAATATTTGAAAGTGAATTTATTCATTCTCTTTGTTCTTGAGAATTGACAGCAAAAATAAGAAACGCTATTTATTTATTAGATTGTTTATTGGAATGGTGTTCCTTGGAGTTGGTTCACATATTTTAATAATTTAGTAAATGTTTATAAATTTATGAATAAGAAAATTGTTCCTTTCTTTTTAATTTGGTAAATGATAAATATGGCAATAGTTTTAATTGTATTAGTTTTTAGAATGTTGTAAATATGAAATTATTTCAGTAAATAAACAATCTAATAAATAGTATTAATTTTTTTTCTTTTTAAAGAATTTATAAAAATATTTACATTGTTCGGACTGTTGTCCTCATATTTGTTGTCATTCATGACGTTTCAGTTGTATGCTCTGACCTTCTTCAGTTGAATACAATTTTTAACTGAACCCTATTTGAAGGGATTATTGGAAATAGTATGAAAGATCTGTGATCC
Organism: Acanthosepion esculentum; assembly: GCA_964036315.1. NCBI lineage: Eukaryota > Metazoa > Mollusca > Cephalopoda > Sepiida > Sepiidae > Acanthosepion > Acanthosepion esculentum. The sequence goes on along the minus strand of OZ038519.1, from coordinate 32,500,606 downwards.
ATATAACATCAAGATGACCTTCAAAAGTAGTTCAACACTTTTCAGACACCTTCCAAGTAAGCCCCCCACCCCGCTGCAAAATAAGTGACTGTGTGTGTGTGCGCTGCACCATCCTATGCAGCTGTATTAAGAAATATAAAGGAGAAACAGGCCACCACAAAAGGAAATAGAAAAATCAGGCATAGCTGACCATATATGGCGGGAAAAGGGAGACCACCAGGCTCCTATGGGATGAGGTTAAAATAATAGAGAAAATCACTGCAAAATATGAAAACTTAATCTGCACATATACTAGGCCATAAAAATCTCCCAAGGCGGCCAAGCAATATGGGAACCAGTAATCTGGAGTGCTATAAAGAACAATAAAAAGAAAATTGTAATATGAGCTCCGTTAATAAAATAGTTACTGAGCCATTAGGTTCATAAATTCCAGAAATTCATGCACAGATGTCCTCAAGGACACTTAACCCAGATAAAAACATTGGTTGAATCCAGTGCAAGTTCAATACCTGGCTACAACTGAGGTGAACAAAAAAAACAAAAAAAACAAACTTGGAGAGTTGAATCAAAGGGAGATAACTGATATTGAGATATATGGAAAAGGCATGGCACGTGGAAGTAGAATAGTTTACCCCCAATGGATGAAATAAAGGGTTCAGTTCAAAATTCCAATCACCTGAGGAATGCTGGAGCATACAATGGTCAAAATGTCATGAATATGGCAACCAAGATGAAAACAGTCCAAACTATGTATAAATTCACTTCCATATGTTTAGGATTTATCCCAATTCTAATCACCACTTTGTAAAACAAACATTTGCAAGGAGTGAAGATAGTTAATAGTAAAAAAAAAAAAAAAAAAAAAAATATAGTGGTGTGAAGGAGAAAAGTGTCCGTGTCAAAAGAAGTTACAAATTTCCCCTTTGTAATTAAAAAAAAAAATTTAAACTGATTTGTGCTGTCAATTGTTTTCTTTATAAAGTGGAAAATGATAAATTGCATTAGTTTTTTTTAGAATGTTGTAAGTAAACAATTTAATAAATAGTGCTTAATACTTTTTGTTGTAAATTCTCAAGAAAGAAAGAAAAATGTATAAATTCACTTTCATCATATGTTTAGGTTTTATTCCAATTCTAATCATTGCTTTTTAAAACAATAAATGTTACCAAGGAGTGAAGGTAGTTAAAATAATAGCAGTGTAAAAAAACAGAAGTCCTTTTTGACAGTCTTATTGTGGACATTTATCCAAAGAGTATCAAATGAAGCAGTTCTTTCACTTGTAGCATTAATTCCAACAAGATTCCATTAACTTTCTTTGCTTATTCTGCCTCTTGTTGCAATGTCAATAGAAATGAAGACTTAAAAGTAGATGAATAAATGTGCGACTTTTGATTGACATCAAATGGTCACCATGTGACACTTTGGAGTCTAAACACAGACCATCAGGATTTCAGAACTGGTCTAATTTCAAATGAGATCACTTTGAAAATGTCCCAAAAATGCCACATGCGGTAATGCCCACTCTATACAACTGATAGCTGTTGTACCTTTAGTTTCAAAACCAGATCAGATTAGCCATTTTCTACCAAACAACAAATTGATTAGATGATCTGGAAAATATTGAGATCGTTAGAAAGTTTAATTTTACATTTGTAAATTAATGCACTATTTACATTATTCGGACTAATATCCTCATCTTTGTCGCCATATTCACTACAACGTTTCGGCCGTTGTACGCTCCGGCCTTCTTCAGGTGGTTGGAATATCGAACTGAACCCTTTATTTCGCTCACTGGGACAGACTGGTCTTGTTCCACATGCCATGTTTACCACTGCCTTAACCGGGTATTGAACTCGCACTCTTTGGGTCCTGTCACTGGATCTACCAATGCCTTTATCCACTGGCACTGGCGTTGGTTAGATCCAGTGTCAGGACCCAAAGAGTTTGAGTTCAATACCCGGTTAAGGCAATGGAGAACTTTCAGAGGGAAAAATTAACAGGAGATAACTGATATCCATTAAACATGGCACGTGGAACTAGAACAGTCTACCCTAGTGAGCGAAATAAAGGGTTCAGTTCGACATTCCAACCACCTGACGAAGGCCGAAACATTGTAATAAAGATGAGAACAATAGTCTGAATAATGTAAATAGTGTACATAATACCTCATCTCGGAAATATGGACAGTGAATTTAGTGGTTAGAAGTTAGAAATTCAATTGTTCATTTGGAATTTTGTTTGCATTAAGAGTTGTTGGTTATCAGTCCCTGGGAAATCGTTAATTATTGCACATGCATATGTGTACATAGCAATCATTGGGAGTAGGACCAGTATGCTGCCAAGGTTGTTGCATTTACTTTCACATATTTATGGATTCTGTCACTTATGTGCCATGTGTGATACACACTTAGGCGTGCTCAATATCAGGGATAGAATGTATGTAAATATAAAAGTGGGCATTTATAGTTTTTCATGCTTAAACACAATCTTCGGGCTATGAAGATTGACCTCACACACAATGTGTGCGTGCATGTAATATATTGTGGGGAAATAAAAAGAAAACAGCCACCAGCGAGTAAATTCAAGCTCTCCCAACTGGTATTCCAACCTCGAGTCGTTCCTTCTTGAGTTCTGTCTCAAAATCGCACTAACAGACTTTTCCAGCCGCCAACGTCACTCCAAGAACCCCCCACTGGGAAAAATTAGTTGCTTTTATATTTGTCCATATACCCATAATCCCTTGCGTCTTCATGCGATCCCATAATTCATTGCGTCCCTGTCCCATAATGCATTGTATCTTCATTGCATAAAAATGCAATGCAATTCCCCCCCTTATTCTTTTACGTTATCTGGCCGAGGACAGATTACGGCAGAGCGGTAAGTGCTTTTTTCTCTTCATTTCAACTGCAGTAGCTTTACATGCTAAGCAAATACAGGCTCTTTTTTGGCGGGGACAAAGCAAGTCGCAACCAGTTGTGCTTGTCCCAGGTTCTGCCTCATCACGTCTGCCATATATAGTGTGTGTAGACATTATTTCCTTATGCATTCACATAAGAAAAAAATTTTCTTTGCTTCACAAACAAAGAAGTGATGGTAAGAGTAACATATGGTCATGGTGCCACTGTTTGTGCAACTTTCCGTGTTTGCTATGCTGTCGTCATAAATTATGGCAGAGTATACATGGGGGTGTGTTAAACATTGACTGGATATTTACAGGGCGGGTTTGAGTGTGTTGAATATTAAAGGGTTACAAGTGGTTGGGTTATTACTTACTGGAAAATTGGTGGTGTTTATTGTAGGTGGAATTATGAGATTATATTTTGATTTTCGGAAAGGATTTAAAATGAAAGGATTCAACATGTGAATCTTGATTAACTTCAAATCATGACAACTTGAGAAATACTTGGAGTTAGAATGAAGAGGAACCAGTTTTGACATCCTTTTAGACGAGCTGTATCTCTTCGGGGGGGGGGGGGGATATTCCCAGAATGCCAAATATCCACTTGCAAGTACAGTGTTCTTTTTTTGTTTTACTTTTTTTTTTACATTATTAAAAAAAAAAAAACAAAGAAAAAAACCAAAATAATCATTGTCCAGAACAAATCCTTTATTGGCTCCCAATGACCTCTGTCCAGTGTTTGTCCAAAGGTGGACAAACTTTGGCTTACTCATCAGAAAATTAACTTTTTATTAATTATGTAAAAATTAAAACAGGTAGGCAAACCATTCATGTCAAAAAAAAAAAAAAAAAAAAAAAAAATTACCCAAAAAGAAATAGCAAACTCACCTGCTGTTTATCTTTTTACCTGCAAACTTAATGCATTAACTTTGATCAGAGTTACTTACATGTAATCTGAAGATAATCCAGTCTCATTCCACATTGTCTAGAATTTTTTAAGACCATTTTTTTTTTTTTTTTTTTTTTTTTAACATACCTAAGATTGAATATGTAGACTTGTATACATAAAAAAAAAAACAATTAATAAAAATCAAGAGTTTCAGATTTACTTAAATAGAGGTAGAATATTTTTAAGAAAAAAAAAAAAACCCCCCCAACAAACAAAGTTTGTTGGAGTTTTAACATACCTAAAATTGAACAAGCACACATTTCTTAATAAAAAGCAAGAGATTTAAACTTAAGGAAACAGAGGTAGACTATTTGGAATGAAACAAAAAAAAACAAAAATCGTGCATAAATGTATAATATAAAAAAAAAAAAAATCTTGCTTTTTTTTTTTTTTTTTAATTTTTATTAAAAAATGAAAGAAAACTTAAATTTTAATAAACACGAGTGAGACGAGTCATTCCAGCGTATTAAAACCCAGAACATACAATAAATATACTACAAAATAACTAATAACGAAAGCTGTAGGTGGGAATGAAGCCACAAACCGTTACATATTATATGCATGGATGGAAATTTACGTTGAAAGAAATAGTCTAAGCATTTATGATTTTTTTTTTTTTTTTTTGTGTGGTGGTGGGGGGGAGATTTAAGCTTAAAGTCTATAGAAAATAATTTTTATTTTATTTTTTTAAGACTAAATTTTAAAAAATATAAATTTAAGAATAAGGAGATATATTAGCAATTTTGTAATGAGAGAGAGAGGAAAAAAAATGTAAAGTTTCTCACAAATTTGTGCTTGTAAAATTAGATTTTGTCCCCGAGATTGTGAAACCAGCCAGAGTTACCTACCTTTGATTTTTTTTTTTTTTTTGTTGTAGAATTTTTTTCTTCACCTAAACAATCAAGAAGAAATACATTTTTGATTTCATTATACATCTCTCACACTTTTTTTTTTTTAGCAAGATTTAATTACAGCCATTTAACTAATGAAGCCAATCTTGTGAGGAAAGATGGAAGAAAAAAAAAATTTGGGGAGCCAAAGAGCTGTGGAGGCTGGAAAAAAGCTGATAGATACATACATACATGATGATTTCCCCCGTTATTGTTACTACTTATGAGTCTAATACATACATTTTATTTTATAAATTCACAATTAAGGACACAGAGGAAAAAATGTTATATGTATTTTTTTTTTTTTTTGTTTATTTCTTTTTGTTTGTGAAAAATAAATGGGCATGGGGGAGGGAGTTAGGAGCAAAGAACAGAGTAGGAAAAAAATAGCACGACTAATTTATATCTATTTATTATATATATATATATATATATATATATATATATATATATGAAAAAGTATATTGTTTTTCTTTATTTTAAATGCCAACAATTTGTTCCTTTTCTTTTATTACTTTTATCCTTGTTAAAAAAAAATTTTTTTTTTTTTAAAGCCCACCCTTCCAACTCCCTCCCCCCTTCAGTTTTTAATTTTAATTTTTTTTTTTTTTTTAGGATAATAAGCTGGTAAATTTTATTTCAATTTTTATTATTCTTACGTCATATTGCATTTTTATTTTGTATTTTTTTTTTTTTTTTAAAGTTTTGAGGGATTCAGTGAGAGGGGTGGGGAAAGGATAATTTTGGAAGTTTCTTTATTTTTATTTTCTAGTTTTTTAATTTTACATTTTTTTTTTTTTTTTTTTTTGATGTGGCAAAACTGCAAAAACATATTACCCAGCTTTTTTTTTTTTGTTTTTTTTATTTTTTTTATTTTTTTTTTTAATTGTCCACAGTTATTATAATTAGTTGATCACGTAGCCGAAATCTGATCTAGAAATATAAGTCCTGTGGGGGCTGAGGATGCACGGTCAGTGACAAAGACTAGCATCAACACAAACAATGTCCGAGAATCTAGAGGGCAGGGCAGCATTCACGTAGCAAACTTCTTGGTCCATTGGCGAGCAGTCTTGTCATGTTCTTCACGGTTCGTCAGAAACTGAGTGGCAATACTGCCAACAAGAGGATCCCGTGGATTGCAATCTGTGAGGAGGGAGCACACGGACAACAACACTTTGGATACCGTCAATGCTGGACTCCAATTGTCTTTCAGAATGTCTAAGCAGATAGCACCCTGGTTATTAATATTGCAGTGATATATCCGAGTACGAAATGTCACCTGTAATTAAGAGAAATAATTAGTCCCATTGAAAATTGCACAGTATTCCAGGAACAGATCACATTTATCAGAGAGATGTAATTTAAATTTTTACTATTGCATTATTCCAAAATTTTAACACATCAGCAGATGGCTATGAATGTCAACAACTGAGCACAATTAGTTAGAAAAAAATTAATTAATGCATAATATTATCCATAACTACAGTGCTGTTCGATAAAAGTGACTTACCTGAATTTTTTGTCTATTGTTTATGGGGTTAAAATAATTTTTAATCTTACTAATATAAAGACCCCTTCCCGATCACCTAAGAAAAAAGTTTATTCACCCTAAGGTATTCTATTGATAATTATAAATTTGGATATAAATGATTCAGGAAAAAACTGAAGAGCTTTTAACAAAATATTGAAAATTATTTTACAATACACCCAGAACAATATTCTAGAGAATTCCAGAACAGCTTAAATTAAATCTAGAGTATTCCAGAAAGCCTCATACAGTATAAAAACAGCTTAAAATAGCCACTCAAGTCACTAACCAGATGAAAGGGTACAAACACGCATCAGAACCACTTAAGGCATCTATTATTCCCCTCTCAAAAGCAGGCAAGTCTATAAGAGAAATCGCAGAAATTGCTATAACCCCGCAATTAACTGTCTCTCGAAAGCTGAGGGCACATAATGATGCCAATCCTGCTCCAAGGAAGGAAACAAGGGGATGAAAGAAAAAGATTGATGATAGAGCTGGCAGGGTAATCAAGAGAGAAGTTGCGAAGAATAGGACTATAACTAGCCAAGAAATTGCAGCCAGTCTAAGCGAAGAGCAAGGTGTTAGTCTTGCCTCTTCTACAGTCCGTCGGTGGCTGTTAGAACAAGGCTACACATCTTGTACACGAAGGTTTAAGCCGCTAATAAACAAAGCCAAGAGACTTGAATGGGCTCACTATCACAAAAATTTCACTGTAGAAGACTGGAAGAATGTTCTCTTCTCCGATGAAACTAAAGTTGAGCTAAATTCAAAGGATAAGGTGAGTCACTTTTATCGAACAGCACTGTACATGTACAAGAATGCTGGTAAAAAGTTAAAAATAAAATAAAACATAAATACATAAAAAAAAAAAGTGTATATTGTCAAATTCTTTTCCCCACAATATAGCTATTTGTGCTGTTATAATGCTTATTGCCTAAACAATAAGAATACTGAATAAATTTGTTTTAAAACATTAAAGTATATTTAATCACATCTCTCCCTTAATAGGTGCTGCTATCTGTTAATTTAGTTGTGTCAAAGGGAAATAACTCTGATTACTATCCTTTTAAGTGTAGAATGAAGGTTTAAAAAAAATAAAAATCTGTAGTTAATTTCACATATAAATTCTAAGTTTGTTGACTTTGTTATATATTATTATAAAAAAAAACAACAAAAAAACCCTGAAGTCATGACTGTCCTAAACTACGTCCAACATTAAGGCCTCTGATCAGGTTTTGAGGAGCGTGGAACCACCTCTTAATTGCTGGCATTCTCAGGTCCACCATAATCCGGGGTGGTAGCACCTGTTAGGGTCCCAGCTATGGGTAAATAGTTACCACCCAAACTTGTGTAAAAATATGTTTTTAATACCAGAAATACTTTGTAATTAAAAAAAATTATTACAGCAATAATTTTTGAAGGAAAAATTATCAGCAATAAAAAAAAAAAAAAAAATACCAGCAATACAGCTATACATTCTTTGAAAAAAATATGACCAGCTATAGATTTCTTCAAGGAAGAATATTCCCAGAAATAGATTTTTGAAGAAAAACATTACCAGCAATAAAAAATTTATCGGCATTAAATAACCCATAAGGTGTTGATATGACGTAAAACAAAATAAACCTAAAGTCATGAGTTAAAATTTTGACAATTTATTGCAATTACTTTCCACTGACATTAAGAATGATTAATTTTTTTTTTTTTTTTTTTTTTTTACAGTAAAGTTTGCCTTGTACAAGGACAAGGAGGCCACTGAGGGTAGAGGGTTACATTAAGAGTTAGGTTATATAGTTTGGAGGAGAAGATAAAACTCTACAGTTCAAGACTGTAGTTATTGGGCAAATATTCTCTTGGGAGTCTGTTCCATAGGGTAGTGGCCCACGGGAAGAAGATTTTTGAGTAGAATTTACTTCTTGACGATGGAATATGGAGGGAATGTGGGTGTTTTGCTACTATGTAAGTGGCATGGCATGTCCTAGCTATGAAGGTCAGACATGGCAGTCTGAACCAAGGAAGTAATGATAAAGAAGTAAGAGACTCGGAGAGAGAGGATAGAAAAGAAAACTAAACTATCAAGAAACTGAAGAAAATGAATATATATATATATATATATATATATATATATATATGGTATGGATCTGTTAATTCTTCAGAATTATTAACCTAGGGTTTTTATCTTGACAATGAACTTCATTGTCAGCTGTAATAAAAACAAAAAACATCTGCATTTTAAATAAACTTTTACATATAAAAGTTAAGTCTTTTACGGGTGTTTTACCCCTATTGTGACAAGAAAAAAAACTTTTTTAACAACAACGTTCAAGGCCCAAGAGCCACTCTAGGTAGAGGGTTACAGAGTAAGAGTTACGTGGGGAAAATAACCTGTTCAAGTGTAGGGTTGACATTCAAGATTATAGTGTTCAAGGAAGCATCCTCTTGGGAGTTGGTTAGACAAAATGGCAGTTTGTAGATTTGCATCTCACCAATGGAATTCATCACCCACAAGGATGTGGAATGCTTTTGGATGAAGACTGGGCAGCTCCTGCCCATATATAGCAGAAGTCCCCCATTTTCAGCCTTATTGGTAGCTAATTCTTGTCTAGGGATATCTCATCTTGTTCTTATTTAGTACTGCTCAGTTATTGGTCACCCTGTTTCCATGATTCAATAGCCGAGGGGAATTACAAACTGACCTCTTTATTTAATCTCTGAGGTCAGATTGTTCTTGTTCCACAGTCCATGTCTAGGGATATCTCATCTTGATAATTAGTACTGCTCATAGTAATTGAAACTTATTCAATTTTATTTTTTTTAATGTTTTCTTCATTTGCAGCAAATGTGCAATTCAAATGACTGGAGACGTTCAATCACTGTGTTTTCAAGGATTCATGCATCCCTAGGGATAGTGCAGACTTCCTGGGAGATAACCCAGTCTGCGCTGCTATTTAACATTTTACCTTTCTTGAGTATATTTTCTACTTCAACTCGATATGTCAAACAACTCTGCCTAAACACTGGTATTTTATTTAATATTTATTTTTTCTGCCCTCAATGGGAATAGATAGACTTATCTTGTTCAACCATCTCCTGGGTATTTTGAACGGTTTTCTGTTTACGACCGGGTTTCCTAAAGTCTCCTCATTCTCTTTTACTCCCAGTAGCTCCTTGTGGCATTATTATGGGGAGAATTGATAAAGAAAAAATTTATTTGAATTTGAATATTTGCTTTCTCATTCTTACCTGCAATTTATTACCACATATTTGCATTTGTTTTAAGAAGTGATTGCTGCATTTAAGTATTACATTAATATTTAAGTTTATCTTTTAAAAGTTAAAAGTTCCTCTACCGCCACTTAAAGACAATTGTCCTTACTTTTTGTACAATTATTTTTATTTCATGGGTGACTTTTGCTGGATTATACAATTAATTTTGATTATTCCCAAATTTAAATCCAAGTTAGAAAAAATGTTATTGTACAAAAAAATATGTAGCAAAAAAAAAAAAAAATCAAATAAAGTGTGTGAATCTGTTGCAGAAGGACGGAGTCGGCCCGATTCCAAAATGGTAGGATATGTTGGCCTACAGCCTGTCAGAGTAAAGTTGAAAAAGTAGGACACACTGACATTCTCTAGATAATGTATGTTACATTTATGAGTAAAAGTATTTAATATCATGGATATCGCATATGTAATATGAAAGTGGCAAATGTTTCAGGATTCAATCCAATCTTCAAGTCATGCCGATAGCATCTGAGCAAAATATTATTTGTATTTTTCTTATTGATGTAAAATTTGTTTATGCAATTTCAAATTGAACGTAGTATATACCTAAAGCAGGATAGCCCAGTTTATCTTGCTATTTAACATTGTTTTGTTGTAAAATGCCATGTCTCTTCTGGATGTAGTTCTTTACAGCTCTTCTTAGTGGTTTTCTCAGCTTTGAATTTAAAGCTGTCTTCCTCTGAGACTGAGTGAGGGCCACAAGCCAGACCAGAATTAGAACTGTGCATGCTCATGCCACACTCAGCTGGACATAAGAAAAATTAATACAAATAGAGAGATTATAGTAAAGATTAAGTGACCATAAAAATGAACTATTATCCGTTGAAACAAAAACAATTTTTGCCACTGCAGAATACATACCTTTGGAGGTTTAAATGGATAATCATTTGTGAAGTGAATATCTAGGAAGAAGACCCCGCCTTCGTATACAGATCCTTTTGGTCCAAAGATTGTCGACACCCACTCGTACAAATTATCGCCTTTTGGGCCAGCACTAAAAGAATGAAATTAGTACATTAGATGAAAACAATAGACAGGAACTTTTTAGATAAAACATTATAATAATATTATAATAATAATAATATTATAATAATAATATTATAATAATAATATTATAATAATAATATTATAATAATAATATTATAATAATAATATTATAATAATAATATTATAATAATAATATTATAATAATAATATTATTATAATAATATTATAATAATAATATTATAATAATAATATTATTATAATAATATTATAATAATAATATTATAATAATAATATTATTATAATAATATTATAATAATAATATTATAATAATAATATTATAATAATAATATTATAATAATAATATTATTATAATAATATTATTATAATAATATTATTATAATAATATTATTATAATAATATTATTATTATAATATTATTATAATAATATTATTATTATAATATTATTATTATAATATTATTATTATAATATTATTATTATAATATTATTATTATTATAATATTATTATTATAATATTATTATTATAATATTATTATTATAATATTATTATAATATTATTATTATAATATTATTATTATAATATTATTATTATAATATTATAATATTATTATTATAATAATAATATTATTATAATAATAATATTATTATAATAATAATATTATTATAATAATAATATTATTATAATAATAATATTATTATAATAATAATATTATTATAATAATAATATTATTATAATAATAATATTATTATTATAATAATAATATTATTATAATAATAATATTATTATAATAATAATATTATTATAATAATAATATTATTATTATAATAATATTATTATTATAATAATATTATTATTATAATAATATTATTATTATAATAATATTATTATTATAATAATATTATTATTATAATAATATTATTATTATAATAATATTATTATTATAATAATATTATTATTATAATAATAATATTATTATTATAATAATATTATTATTATAATAATATTATTATAATAATATTATTATATAATAATATTAATATAATAATATTATTATAATAATAATATTATTATATAATAATATTAATATAATAATATTATTATAATAATAATATTATTATTATTATAATATTATATGAAGCTCAATGATGGATTATCATGTTATGCTGTTCTACAGGGTCTTTAACAATAAAGAAAGATAATTGAGGAACATAATGCAAACACCTTTACATACTTTAGTATCTTTAAAATTTAAGAAAATATTCTTTAATCTAATGTTTACAGAATTCTGGCTCTAAATATACTATATTACTCTTATTTCTGACAATGTTGTGTACTACTGTATGTATACAAATCGGCAAGCTTCACTAATTAAATAATGTCTTACTTTTATTGCATTTTTATTTTACAATTCAGAGCAGATATTCCTTTAGACTGGATTTGTTAATTTCTTGAATCTTCATAAAATTACGTGGGGTGAAATGTCAAAAAAACAAAAAAATTTTAAGATTTCTAAAATAATTCCATTTATTTGTGAACAAGTCCAGAAGGTTTCATTAACATTCAACAATTACTTGATCTTTCAATGTCAAAAAAAAAGTCTGAAGATGTTTTAATCAATATTTTCAATGTTATAAAAATTTAGTAATTTTTTTTAATATTTAATTATCTTTTTATCAAGAGGAAACATCAAAGATTTAGATGATGAAACTCTGTTTTCATTAAGTTTGGACCATTTTTTTCATCACAATATGCTAATATTTTAGCAATTTTTTTTTTTTTTTGTGGAGTCACCTACGTTAAAACCAGCACTAAAAATATTACTTACCTGCAGTTTGGAGGGGGGTCTACTGTAATCTCAGCAAGTTCCCTTTGGAGTCTGAAAAAGAAAATTATGCAGAAGTCATAACTAAAAAAAATATATTGCTATAAACAGGTTTGAACCAATTCCATTTTTCTGTTGTTACATATCTGGACGTGGGGGGTGGGGGGGTAGAGAGAGAGAAAGGGCTGCACTCCATTTCTTTGCAAAATGCTGTACTCTCTAAGAATATCATTATTATAACTAAATAATGAAAATTGGTATAAAATGACAATTAGAAAAATCTTAGATCTTGCCGACGCGTTTCGTCTTCCGACTTTTTCAAGGCAAAAATGAAATTGAAATATCTCTTGTTATAGTTACATTAAAATCCAAATATTATTTTAATGTAACTATAACAACAGAGATATTTCGATTTCATTTTTGCCTTGAAAAAGTCGGAAGACGAAACGTGTCGGCAAGATCTAAGATTTTTCCAATTGTCATTTTATACCAATCTGTCTTGTCCATCTGGGAATTTAACTATAATGAAAATTATAAATAAAATAATACTCCCAGCATGCAACAAAAAGTGTTCCTGTCAGAAATACAAGCATCCAACCAAGAGACATTGAGTTCAATCTCTTCAACATCCTCTTTGGTATGAGCAACATGTGTCCAACTTATCTTTGTGATATGGCTTGTAATACTATGGAGTAAATTCTCCCTTTTATCACATGTATACCATAAAACAATTGTAAACTAAAAAACAAAAATATTAATAAATTGTATGAAAGTAACAATTTACCATACTTTTCCTGTTTTTGTGTATGTTTTTTTTCTGTCAAGTATGCTTTTATCTCCATGAAAACCAGGCTAATTTCTGCTATGACGTAAGTGGAACCACCACAACTACATTTCTTTGCAAGGAGTTCCAGATTTCAAATATGTTCTGACGAGATACCTGACATGCCATTAATCAGGGCCAAACCATTCTTGTTCCATTCTAACAAATTCTTCCCAAGAGATAGTACTTTCATACAACAGACTCCCAAGAGGAAGCTTCCCTTAAATACTGCAATCTTAACCACTTCAAGTCCAGTCACCCGTTAACTATTCTATATCCTTATAATCTACACATACTTTTTCCACACAACAATATCATTTACTAACTTATTTTGAAGTGATACTTTGGCTTAAGTAGTCATTTTTAGCTCAGATAAGAACACCACAATCAAGCAGTTTAACATATTCAGACAGGAAGAAGATAATTTGATGTTCCCTGTGAAGTTGAATTACAACTACTTTCCAGATCTCGGACAATGGCTGTGTGAATACGAACAATCAAGTGGGCCCTAAATTGTTACCGTATTCTGATTTAGTAGAAAATACTAAATATTAGACTAACTTTTTTTTTTTTCTGAATTTGTAACTGAATTTAAAACAGCCACCCCAACTATATTCTCTATATTATTTCAAATTAGTTCAAAGGTGCACCCATAACATCTGAAAATAAACAAATCTCCTCTGTTCTTTATATCTTTATTTTTTAGTTTTATCAGGGCCCCAAAACTAGACGGCTCTTGGGCTGCAGGCTATATTAACCAATATATATAAAACGGCACTTGGGCACCTCCAGGCAGTGTAATGGTTAGCAAGCTTGTCTCGCTAGAACAAGATCCTCACTGGGTGCCCCATACTTTCGGCCTTGTGCCACATCTAAGCTATGCTTGGAAAATCACTATATAAAACAGCACTGTATGCATACATTGGTTTTGGGTGTAAGTTTCATAAACATGTGTAAGTGCATCCACAGTAGCAGAAGTGTTAAAATATTTGCCCCACTTTAAGTTGAAGGGGGAGGTCCTGCTATTAACCACCCATTTAATATTTAAACAATTAAGATCCTGTGTTACTGCACTTGTAAAAACATACAGTAGTTTAGGCATCTGTACTTGTATTTTATGGCATATAAGACACACCCTGTTTGGGTATTGGCAAAGAGCAAACAGAATCTTGGCAGTGGGTCCCTGGAGCTATTGAGATACAAGCACATTTTGCGAATGGCTTGCAGAATTTTGAGATGGTTTTGAAGGTTCAGCATTGGCAATAAAACAAATTAGTGCTGTTACAGTTGTCAATGGTTTTTAAACATTAGGAAAAATGAAGACACTCAAAACAAAAATTCTTTAATTGGGGCTTATCTTTTGAGTGTGAAACAGATGAGCAAAGACATGACCCCTTTAACAAAAAAAAAAAAAAAAAAAAAAAATCAATCCATACCATTCTTATTCCAATGTATGCCTTAATTTAAGTCAGCAATTCTAAGACGATGCATTGCATTTGAATATTTAATAACAGGTGGTCACCAGGGGCATTTTTCTCCAAATCAGAGATAGATTGGTACTTACCTCCGGGGTTGGGTGGTGTAAGAGAGACGTGGCATCCAACACTTTATATGTGTCATGTGGTGTAGTGGATATCAACTTGGAATGAGACATCAGGGAGCCAAGTTCAGATTACAATTCCAGTTGGGTTTGTTAACCCCCTTCCCCACCAATTATTTTGGGAAAAACATTTAATTTTCAAACAATTTCTTTTTCTTTAATTTGTTCTTAATATAGTGGCTAACACATCAACCAGATGTATGAGTTGACAACTGGACTAATTTTAAGCTCAGAAGAGCATAAGAAGAATCAAGATCGACCTATAAACACATCTGTTGCTGGTTTTGGAACATGTCTGAAAAAGACTCTTTCAGTAAAAACATATCTACACTGGGGAAGGGGTTAAATGCCCTTGGGAAAGGTATGAATCCATCTCTTCTCCCTCCAGTTATGGATGAAATGGGTCATATAGCCTTTGTTGGCAACCAGTCTACTACAGAAAGAAATGGCAACCTACTGCTGGAAAATCTTCAGTCAGTCATGAATCGAAAGAGGCATGATCACCTAAGCGTATATGATGGTAAGCACTTAACTGAAAGAGTCAACAGCAATTTAGGTGAGGAAGTTGTGGAGAGATATGATCACCCAAACATGTATCATATATGGTACTAAACTCACCTACTATTATTTAGCAGTAAATAAACAAATATGACAAAACTTTTCTTTATTTAATAGAACATTCTGTCCTCATAAAATACACTTTAAACAAAATAGATTAAATTATTTAATATAATGGCATAATTTTTTTGGTTCCTAAGCCATGTAGAATAAAATATTATGGAATAACTCCATGTTGAAGAAAATAACAGTATCATCTACTCTGGCATTACTTTCTTGGCTGCTAAATAAAATACCCAAATGAATATCATCTAAGTGTGTACATTCCATCATTTTTACAAAAGACAGAACAAAGTTTCAAATAAAAGAGGTGGATAGAATGTTTTTAAAATAATTTCCGGTAATGAAATGGTTACCTAAAATTTATGAGTGGGTTTAATAAAAGGGATGGTTGGAAAATGGGTGTCACAGATGGATTTTGCCCCGGAAAAGAGTAATTGTCTTGGCCTGTGAAAAAAATACTTGTATTCACTTTAGGGGTTCAATTTGCTTGATACAGTGGGAAGGGGTGGGAAAGCTACTTTGCCTGACCCAAAGGGATAGAAGAAAATAGACTCATTATGAAAAGGGGTGTCAACTTGATCCAGAACAGTTCTCAGCCCAAAATGGTTTCATTTGGCAGGATTCAAAGTGAATTCTGAAAACCGGCTTCATCCAATGGTTTTCTTGTGCTTCCTGTATCTGATGTAATTTCCAGGGAGATAAGTGTCATTAATTTTGGATCATCTCAACATATGTATCATGATACATATTATATGATACATAATATGTATCATGATACATATCATGTATCATGATACATGATATGATACATAATATGTATCATGATACATATTATGTATCATGGGTGTGAATGATGTGTGGCTCTTTGACCTTTAATATGTCGCTTGAGGAAATATGATAGCTGAACTCATTTTTTTCATCACAGGTAAATATAAAAAAAATTTCAAGCTTTATAATTATTTACTGGATATGAATTGAGACCCTATTAGATTAAAAGATAATGTTAATGTACACTAATTACATTATTCGGACTATTGTCCTTATCTTTATCGCCATATTTATTACAGCATTTTGGCGGTTGTATGCTCCGGCCTTCTTCAGGTGGTTGGAATGTCGAACTAAAACCTTTATTTTGCTCACTGGGATAGACTGTTCTAGTTCCACATGCCATGGATATCAGTTATCGCCTGTTAATTCCCCTCTCCAAGTTCTCCACTGTCTTAACCGGGTATTGAACTCACATTCGACCACCTGAAGAAGGCTGGAGTGTACAACGGCTGAAACATAATAAATATGGCGACAAAGATGAGGGCAATAGTCCGAATAATGTAAATAGTGTACATAATACCTCATCTCGGAAATATAGACAGATAATGTTAATGTGTATGTAGCAAAAATGTATGTGTAAATTTTGTTCATGTCTTGCAGGTGTCAAACTTCTGAACTTTATTGTATGTGGCTCTTACATTAAGCAAGTTTGGCCACCCCTATGACTATTGCCCAAAATGCATGGCCAATGGCATGAGTATGTGATGAAAATAGTGTTTTTGTAGCCAAAACTACTCTATCAAATGATATTGTGCTTAGTTGATCTGGTTTCCATAGAATCAAATAGAAGCGATTACTCTTTAAAGTGCTATTTATGTCTGTGGGTATATACACGAGATAGAAAAGCTTAATTCTACAAGAAGACACATTTTTTTTCTTTGAAGTGACTTCTATATATCTTGGCAAGTCAGATCATTGGAAGTAATGTAAATTTACATTTTTATTTTATTTTTTTTTTTTTTTTTAAGCGCTTCACTCCAAGCAAGGTGGGAAGCCACTAGCACGCAAGGGGTTACAGAGAGTTGGAGCAAGAGCTAAGAGGAATGATAGAGGAAAGGATGAAGAGAACGTTAGGGGATAGATCAGAGCATCTGGAGACCTTCATTGACATTACATTTGAATAGTTGGAGATTATAGCTATCAGGGAAACAGGAAAAGGGGGGAGGGGTCCACAGGCGAAAAGTGCGAGACATGAAACTATTGGAGTAGAAGAGACGGCTACATTTAACAGTTTCAACAGTGAAAGGATGAGACAGATGCCAGCCTAGTTGAACGCTTAAATTCATGAAGTCTGGGAACCAGCAAAAGCAGCTCATCGAACCAGTTACCGTGAAAGTATTTGTAAAGAAGACTGAAGGAGGCGACAACACATCTGTGAGAGAACGACTGCGGACAAGATGCCAGATCAGGGCCAATTACATTGCATATCCGTCTTTGGATTTTATCAAGGACCTTGAAGAAACAGAATGGGCTCCAGACCATATAATACTCCATGCAAGGGTGAATGGTTGATTTGTAGATTTGAAGGATTGACTCTGGTGAGAAAAATTTCCTGGCGCGGCACAGGGAGCCAACTTTCCTTGCGGTGAACGAAGCTATTGACTCGATGCATTTGCTCCATCTCAGGTCAGCAGTCAATGTGAGACCGAGCAGTCGCAAAGAGGTGCTCTCGTGGAGTTGATCGTCAGACATTCTAATGGGGAGCAGGGATGGTTCTCTCTGGGGAGTAATAGAGAGCAGTCTTGTTTTTGAGCCGTTAAAGTTAACCCACCAATTCCTGCCACAGTCCACAACCGATTGATTGGAGGTCCTTTTCGAGACAAACGGCCAGGTTAGTTTTGTCAGCAACACTAGATTTGTTTTTAACTGTTACATATGACAAGTGTTATTTTTGTATGCTTATTAAATATTTGACACTGTAGGGACATAATAAAAATAATAATAAAAGCTCTCCCAGCATGAAACAAAACGTTTTCTGTCTGAAAACAGATACTTTATGCAAAAAACAAAAACAAAAAAAAACACACCACAGTCGTTCTCTTCAGTACAGATCCTCAAAGATCCATCAGTCACCTTTCCTTTGTTGCCATAAGATGAAGTAACTTTCTTCTTCCACGAAATGCAACCTTCAAACACATACCATAATTCCCCCATGTATAATATACATTTTTTTCTCTAAAAATATGTACCCCCTGATTTTAATTATGCACAGCTACAAAAATAATCTTTAAAAAATTGCCATAAAATAAAATAATTATCATAAAACTAAATTAGAATAATATTATTCTATGTTTAAAATCATTTAAAAAAAAAATAAGAGCAGGAAACACTTGCCATAATAAAATTGGAGAGTTACAATTTATAGGGTTTGATTACCAAACAAGGGGTGCGTATTATGCATGAGTAGAAGCATACCCCCCACACACACACTTTCAGCATAATTTTAGGGGTGCGTATTATGGATGAAGGCATTTTATAGAGGGGGAATTACAGTGACTAAAATATATATATATATATATATATATATATATTATATTTGTGTATTTAGGCAGCAATCCTTCTTTCATGCACATTTCATTAAAAATGACTGACAAGGTGTTTTTATTTAGTTTTTTTATACAATTTCTCATGTGATCTAATGTTTTTCTTTTCAGGTGATAAATTATATAAAAACTGTCCGAATGTTCTTTTTATCCGAGCGCTTTCGGCTATACATTTAGCCATTTTCAAGGATTATATTTCAACTGTTAGAATTAGAAATAGAAATAGTTTGTTATATGTATGTTTTATAAAGTGATTCATTTTTTTTTTTGTTTCAAAACACGGTCAAGATATTATGTCCATGTTCAAAGTTAATATTATTAAGTGTTGGTTTGTTTGTTTTTATTAATAAGGCTTCCATTATTTTTAGGCTTTTTTTTGCATGTGGATGATGCTATTATATTAGTGTTGTCGACAAGTATATTCCGAATAGTGTCTGGTAGGTCTCCATGAATATTTAAATGAGATCTAATTGAGCTATTATCAGAAAGGTGTAGAGTTAGTCTGCGTGTTAAACAATTTGTAGTGTGGCCTATATAATTATTTACGAAAGTTGATTCTTGAGGAATACAATTCCTTAATGGACATTTGAATTCGTAAATAATATTTGCTCTATTTAATTTTGTTCTAGGAGGTGAATTGTTATTTTTAACTATAAGGTTAGAAGTTTTAAATTTTTTATAATAAATAATTAATCTAATTTTTTTGCTATTGTCAATTGGTGCTATGCATTTTTTTCTAATGTTCTTAATTCTGTATTCATCCTGTTTATAATTTTCGTTCATCTGATTTTTATAAAAAATATTAACATTATTGTTTATGTTTCTATTCTCGCCGTTGATATTAGTTACTTTGGACAAGAAACGCCTAATGTGGAAATCCAACAATTGATTAGGAAATCCGTTATTAATCAGCGTTTGCTTTATATTTTTTAATTCATTAAAGAAAAGCGTGCGAGAGGATGAGTTCTCGTGAAGAAATTTTTAATAACACCAATTTTATATCCAAGAGGGCATTCGCTAGAGAAATTAAGATGGCAAGAGTCTTTACTAGTTGGTTTTTATAAACAGAAGTTTTAAAAGTATTATTACTAAAATCGATGAGAACATCTAAGAAAGGAAGTTTATTTTTTTTTCACTAAGTTCATAAGTAAAAAATTTAGGATGGAATTTTGTTGAAATGTAGCTTTCAGATTTTCTATTTCTTTCTTGTTTTCAGCCAAAATAAAAATATCGTCAACATAACGAACATATATTTTAGGTTTAATAACTTTAGTAAAAACCTTGTTTTACGGCCAGATAGGGTTTCCCATACTTACTCCATCAGTTTGTGTGTAAATAGTACCATTCTGGCTATAAAAAGGTACTCTAGTGGTGCAAGCAAGCAGTAGTTTTCTTAAAATATTCGGTTGGATTGATGGAGGTGGAATTAAATTATTTTATACACCGAATTAATGATAATATCAATATTTTCGGAGACGGAAACATTAGTAAATAAATTTTCTACGTCAAGTGACACAAGAATGCCGTGGTTTGTTTTTAATTTTGTGCTTTTAAGTATTTGGAGGAATTCATGGGCAGATTTAATGCTATAGTTAGTAGGGAGATATGGGCTAATAATATCATTGAGAAATTTTGATAGATTCCAACATACATATACCAACTGAGAAATAATGGGTTGTAATGAGTAACCTGGTTTGTGTATTTTAACATTACCAACCTGGCTACTTATATGGTAATCTCCAATAATTTTGTTTATTTTTAAGGATCCTGGAGCAGCATTGTTGGTCCTGTTATAAGTTTATTAACATATTTCTTTAGAGGTTCAGTAGTGTTCTTATTCAATTTAGTATGATCATCAATAAGATGCTGAAGTTTTTGTGATAATCCAATTTATCCAAAATTACGTAAATATTGGATTTATCCGCCTTTCTGATTACTATATTAGGGTTGTTTTTTAATTCTGTAGCAGCTATGTTCTTGTTTCTGTTACATGGAATATAATCTTTTAGACCTTCTACCTTGAGAAGATCTTTGAGGGTTGGATGGAGTATTATCAATTTGTCCTTTTCCAGTTGACATAATAATTGATGTAAGATTTCAATTTCAGTCTTCTTTTTGAGAAGGTCGCATTTAGGTTGGAGATGGCAATTTGGTCCTAATTTCTAATTCTTAGTTAAAATACAATCCTTGAAAATGACTAGATGTATAGCCGAAAGTGCTCGGATAAAAAGAACATTCGGACAGTTTTTATATAATTTATCATCCAAAAAGAAAAATTATTATTAGATCACATGAGAAATTGTATAAAAAACTAAATAAAAGCACCTTGTCAGTCGTTTTTAATGAAATGTGCATGCATATATATATATATATATATATATACACACACACAAAAAATTATGATTTTAATTTACAATTTAACATGCTTTCAGTGTTTAGTGTTGTATGTTTTTATTCCTATGACTATGAGGCTATCCCTGCAGGTATGATGTGAGTGACCCCATAATACACTTTCTCCTGTGGAGAATGATATTTTATTTAACTGTTACATAGGATGTCACAGTGAACTGATTCCAATTCCAATTCCAGACATTTAAAATGCCAGCATTTACTTAAATATCAAAAATATGAAAGAGGACTTGAAAAAATAAATAAAAGAAAATATGGTCACAGAATTTTAGTATAAAGTCTAAATTAACTTACCAAAAAACAAAACAAACATTCAAGAATAAGTGTGGGGGAGAGGGAGAGAAAAAAAAGCAATTGTATCGTTTCAGTTTTCTTTTACATTCATTCTCTCGTCTTCTGCAGACACACACTCACTTTTGACTAACAGATTGTGAATGTTCGTTTTTATTTTTTCAGTATGTCAAAAAAAAAAAAAAAAAAAAAAAAATTCCTTCCCTTCTTTCTTCCTTAAACCTCCTCCAGTTTCATATAATTTTTACTATTTTGTTTATCTTTTAATTTATTACGTTCACTTCCCCACACAACTCCATATATTTCACCCCCTGCCCCAACTTCTCTGGATAACCCTGAAAAAATCTTTAATTCAATGAAGAGATAAAAAGAATGGTATTTACTGCTAGCAAAATCCTGACAAAAGACCAGAGTACATCATCATATTGGCAATGGAATGTGTATAACATTCTATATGATGAATTTGCCTTATCT
The DNA here is from genome assembly GCA_964036315.1 of Acanthosepion esculentum. Classification (NCBI taxonomy): domain Eukaryota; kingdom Metazoa; phylum Mollusca; class Cephalopoda; order Sepiida; family Sepiidae; genus Acanthosepion; species Acanthosepion esculentum. The sequence goes on along the minus strand of OZ038519.1, from coordinate 32,478,637 downwards.
CAGTTGTTTAAAAACTGATCTTAAATTTTGTTGAGTCATCCCAAACAAGGAACAAGTCAATATTTCTGGATTTTCTAAAGAATAATTAATCAAGCCACAAAAATATTGTCCACCATTATTAATTTGGAATAGGATTTACTTTCTTATTCATTTTCTATTGGATAAAACATTGTCAAGCATTATTATTACTCATTATTCAGCAGAGAAATTACACCACCGATTCTTCCAGAACCATACTGAATTATGTTTTACTGGATCAGAAATAGTTGATGTTTGGAAATCGGTATCCCAAAATTAGCTACGAAAGTGCATAAGTTGGCTTGCACCAAAACCTGTGTTGGCCAGAGTAATTTCAAGTATGTACAAGAGTTACCAAATACTCTCTTAGTAAGAAATTATTTTTCAGATGACAACCTTGTGATAATTCCTGACTGGAATAAAAATGCAAATAGTACCTACACACACACACACACATATATATATATAAAAAGTACAGACAATCCTTAAAAATCCATTCGGTTCTAATTTATTTCAGGAATATACAAATATTCATCCCTTCAGACGAAAGTTTTTTTGTTTTTTTTTAATAAATGGAGTCAATTTATCCAAATGAATCCTCTCCCTTTTCCTTTTGTCTGGATGAACTGACTCCACTTAAAAAAAAATTTGTCTGAAGAGATGAATATTTGTATATTCATGAAATAAATTATTACCAAATATCCCCAAGCCACTCCAACTGGAGCATTAGAAGTAATTGTGGCTCATGAGAGCACAGTCCTATGGGTAAGGGAAACTCTGATGAGTCCGGAGCACAGTCCTATGGGTAAGGGAAACTCGGATGAATCCTGGGCACGAAATTTGTGATGGAGCAGCGCTACATCAAGTCTAATGCACTATCTCTTCATCACAGAGGCCCAGTGGTATGATGTTTGCATCACATCATAATGGTCTGGGTTTCAATTCTTGGTAGTGGATGCACACTGCTGATGAGTCCCAAATATAGGATGAAACGGCCGTCCAATGCTTTCTGTTGAGGTTTCTTCTAGACTTGATGAATTACTTAACTATCTCAAATCCTCCTAATAATTTCTATCATATAAATATTTCCAAAGAAAGTTAATGACACTTTATCACAACTTCTTTCTCTCTTGTTCTATCTCTTTCTCTTTATGCCTTTTTGTCCTATCCACCTCCCATATCAATATATAACTTCCGTTAACAGATTTAATGTGTCAATGTCTGGATTTCCTCTAAAAATAAAAATTTAAATTTGAAAGAATAGAAATGTTACATCTAACTCAATCAAGTCTCTCTACCTCCTTCACTCCCTCACTTCGTTAATTTACTTTTTACTGCCTGTCATAAATGTGTAAATTTCTTTTCATTTTTCGTTTCAACCTTTGGAAATAAAATCTGATGATCCGCTGTCCTTTAAAAGGGCTGTGGTGAAATAATTTATTATATGGAACCTTAAAGTGGTCTGTTTTTATTTAAATTATTAGCTCTGATTTACATTGAGCTCTCTGGATTTTATCCTCCTTGGGTCTACCCATACGGATTACCTAGTTTTTCGTAAACTATATATATATATATATATATATATATATATAATTAGTAGAAGTCTAAGATGCTATACTCGATCAAAAAACCTTCAGTGTCTTGATTTGCAAATAATCAAACCAATACCAAAGGGGAAGAAAAATGGTATAAAAAAAAATAAAGAAAGAACCAAGAACATGTATGTTAGCTGAAAATAATCATCCAGCATGCAAGTCCAAGGCCCAAAGAAAAAAAAACTCAATATGAGTACGCAAAAAAAACTATATAAATGGCTCAATACAGTGATTAGAGCAGAACCTAGTTAGACCGAGGGAGCCAGACAAACCAGTTATGGTTATTTGTTTATTGACTATAAGTTTCCGTTCTTTCTTACTTTGTTAGCCAGCCTTCCCTGATGATCCGTTTAGGTGAAACCGTGGTAGGTTTGTCTGGCTCTATAGGTATATATATATATATATATATATCTCATGAAGAAGTGGGTAGACAGTGCAGCGTTGACTTGGTATAGCTGGGAGGCATCCAAATAAGGACTGAAATGAATGGCCAGGGAAGAATATTCCACTAATGGAATCAATGGCCATATGTCTATGACCAAGGTAAGTTGAGGAATACTGGAGGATGATGGGTTCTGCCAGGTCTGATTGCCCACGACATGCAATGCAGAAATGAATATTTCAACTTAGGTATGTACAGGGAAATGCGTTGATGTGTGCTTGTGGTTTTGTCATATCTGCTTTGAAAATGGAACAAAGCAACAGTCTGACATTTGTTTGTGCATTTAATAATGCTGCAAAAATGATGCCCTTTACAAAAGAAAAACACCTGAATGGTAAACAAATATATAATGACTTCGTATGATAAATGCACTTGAAGCCTACAAATGAAATTTGAAAATGAACATTTATTTGCAATATTAGAACAGCAAATATTGAATTAGGCATGCTGAGTTCAATACCCACTTAATTCTGTTTTATTTACTTTGATACATACTTTTTTCATGAGTAGTCTTCCTACAGCTATGGATGAAATAGCAGGGTAGCCTGGGCCTCACAATGAGTCTTAGGGCCTCTCATGCCTTGAGGCAGTATACACTATGCAAGAAGACAAAATGAAAAACTTATTAAAAATGTTTAATCTCTAGAATTTGGACAACTGAAAACCATTACATTTCAGATTCTTCCTTATTGACACTGACATTGAGGTAAACGTTATTTCATAGTGATTAATAAAGTAGATTAAATTTATTGGCTTTTAATTCCTTTTGAAAATAAATCTAAAGACTGTGACAAATGATGGCCCAAAGTTACAAATAGCCCAGCCAAGTGATGCAGACATCTCCTACAAGCAAAACAAAAGCAATTGAATTCGATGGATTTCCTCAAAGCCAGACAATCAGATCACCACAAAAGAGTCTGTTATCTATCCAGACCATACAAAAGCCTTCTCCTAAACTGTCTCCAGTTTGTAACAATACATCACTGGCCATTGTCTTCATCTTGTTGCTATATTTATAGCCATTTAATCCAGTGTCCTAAGTGTTCTCCGGTCAAGGAATCAATCCAAAAATCAATAACACATGAATTTATAAGGCATCCTTTTGCCATAGAGAGCATTCTTTGAATGATGTCATCATTGGAAAATAGCTTAATGGGTAAGTGATTACTCAAAATGCTTTAAGGTCAAGAGACAACAATACTAGCTTATTTCTAGTAATATAAAATGCATAGACAAACCCATTCTCAGCAACCTGTGTAACATGTTTTTTTTTTTTTTTTTTTTTTTTTTTAATTATATCTTGATAATAATATTACAATATAATTATTTCAATTTTAAATCATTTCACTAACATGCGCATCAATAACCCACAAGGGGTGACTGATAGTGAGAGATCAATAATGGAAGAGGAACTAAGGAAAGAGATGACGATTGACACTGCATTTAAAGATTAAATTAGACCGGATAGTGAGAAGTGTAACAGAAGAAACACCTAGCATAGAACTTACATCTAGCAATTTCATGTGTAAAATGAGGAGACCTCGCTGCCAATTTAATACTGTGCTAAAACTTGTAAAAATCAAGGTACCAAAGACAAAAGGTCGTCAGAATAGTTATCATGAAAATATGCGTAGAAAAGGCACCAAGAAGTTACTTTGAGAAAGTGAATGAAACCAAGATACCAGGTCAAGATCGATAATATTGCAGATTCTTTTTGGCATTTTATCAACAATCTCTACATAGCAGAAGCCCAAAACCAGCAATATTATTGCTTCTTTAGGAAGTGAAAGAGAATCTAGAATCGTTTCCCTCTTGAGCAAGCAACTATATAGCACGTTAAAATCCAAATTATTTCCACTTAGACACTTTCTAGGTTGCTTCCTTTACATTTCTCCTCCTCCAGGAACATTTCTTATCTGTTATTTGTACCTAATCCTGTGGAAGATAATGTGAATGCTTTTTAAGCCCATCCCAAATTTCCAGGAACCGTTTCTATAAAGACAGGTAATCTTTAGGAACCTATTCTGCTTACTCAATCTGAGAATGGTAAGAAATCACTTTACGGTATCAAATTTTGATAATTTAATAGAAAACATTTAAGATATTTCCAGATTGAAATTCTGTTCAGAAGTATGATGATGCTTTTTTGACACAAGCATCATCTGTTGTGTGATAGTTAATCACCTTCAAACTGAATTGCTACACTCTTAAAGATCCAATCGAATTGAGTCAGTACTTAGATGGGTGACTGCTTTGAAATACCAGCTGCTGTATTGGATAACAGCTCAAAATTGGAAAGAGCTGAGTTCCAATTTCAGTTGGGTTCGTTAAATTCACTTATCTCCAAAAAATTCTTACAATCTAAAATACTTTCTGGCTTTAAATAACCTGGAAGAAAAAGTTGATAAGCCATTTAAAAAAAAATCAATTAAGCAATCAATCTTATGACCATTTAAATGAAGAGGCTATTTTGCCAGTAAATAGTATTTTAGAAGCAAGAATATATGTTTGAGATCATCAGTGCAGTGGTTGTATGAGCTGCGTAGACAGGACTTGAAAAACATGGATTCTATGATCTGTAACTGTTATCTTCAGTGGGTACACCTGAAGTGTATTGGCAAGAGAACCATATCTGAGGGCAAGTTTAGGATTTGCAGAGACTTCAATATTTCTTTTAACAATTAATGGTGAAAATAAACTAAAGTTTTTTTATATAATATATATCTCACTAAATACATTATCTATGATTTTAAATAATGTAACAGGTATATGCTATATGTGTATAGTAAAAAAAAGAAAAAAATTATAGATATAAAATTAAACAAAAATTACTAAGAAAGAAAAAAAGGTGTTACTTTATTTATTGTGGAACCTGAGGGCTCCAGGGAAAAACAGGTCCTGTCCACTAACAATATGCCATGCATGTTTAGTAAAATTATGAATTTAAAATTAAAGAAAAGTACATTAACCTATTTAACACTGTTTCTTGCAGAACCCCTAGCAACTTCAAAGGTTCTGAGGACACACTGGTTGAGAAACACGAGGTGAAAAAGGACTTGAATCTGGAAAAATCATTATTCTCAATTTTTTTTTTCTTCATGCAATATTCATTCACAAAAAAATTTTTTTACACTGTTTTGGATGTTAAATAACCCACAGAGGATTTGTTACATTCATGTACCCTTGGGAAAAGGTATGACCCCCCCCAGCTATGGGTTAAATATTAGGACTTGAATCTCGAAAATCATCGTTATTCTCAAAACATTGTTAATGCAGTATTCACTTGCAAAAATTGAAGAAAAAAAAAAAATTATTCTTACAATCTAAAATATGTTTTATCATAAAAATCAAATTAAATTGCTGCTGTTCAGCAATATGACTTTGGGAAAGCTGTGACCAAAGGGTAGAGTAGTGGCTGCAGGTATGGAGCCCACAGTTTGAATGGATCAAAATAAATATTTTATAAACATTTTAATTTTGGGATGGCCGATTTTTTTTTTTTTTTAGAATGTTTCTGTAACGATGGGGGGAAGGATTTAATCTATAGTCTGGGCTTCTAGACTGTTCATGTTTTATTCATTTGGGACATGACACACCTCTTATATAGGTAGGTACATTTTTCTTTCTATACTTGACTTCACTGAATATTTGCAATGTTTGTTTAATTCTCTTATGGTTCTAAAAGATGGGTAAAGGAAAAAAAATATATATATATATATATATATATATATATATATATAATATATATATATAATATATATATATATATAAAAAAAAGTGTGGTTAATGTGATGGTTATTGATACAGAATAAAAGCAGAGTTCAAATGTCAGCTTCATCCATTGTGTTCATTTTTACACTGATGTCCTGAGGAAAAGTAGGTATCCATCTATTCTTCCCCCACAAAAGCTATGGATTAAATAATAGGGTTGTCTTGCCTTGGGTGGCAGTCACTCTAGGAGAAGACACACACACAGATTATATTTTATTTTATTTATTTAAATATTATAACAAATATGTTATAAAATCACTACAAAAATAGCCATTTTGTTTCAACACTTCTGGTGTCTTATCAAGTGATGATGTTGAATCTAATATAATATTTAAATAAATAATCATATCTGCTCTACTTTGTATTGAGCACTCTTTTAAGAATAATAATTGTTGGCTATTGGAATTTATTCCGTATATACCAATCCTATACTTGGGTGTATATATATATATATATATATATATATATATATATATATACACCAAATATATGGGCCAAGAGCTATTCATGGTAGAGGGTTAATGTGTAGTGTTGTAGGAGTGTAAGAAAGGGCAAGAAGTAAATCTCTTAGGGCTATGCGGGAAAGATTAGGGTGAGTGTTAGACTTGATCCTATATTCAAACCTGTAAAGAAGGTCCAAAGCAGTTATGCCAATTAAAAGATGAAGAGGAATCTGTGGAGAGCTGTGATCTCCTATGTTCTGAAGGGATATGGGATTTATTAGGGGGAAAAAAAAAAAAAAAAAAAATTGTCTTTTCAATTATCAGCCATTTTCTTTAATGGTTACATCCTCTCCCTCCTCCTCTCTAACCCCTTTTTTGAGTACAAGATATAGGTCACCTATATTTTGCTATGAAAAGTGGATACAGATGCTAAATGAGATCACACCCTGTTCACCCAGACTCTGCAATTGCCTTAGACCCACCCACATTGTCAATCTTTGCACAAGAAATATTTTTGTTGAAGTTGTATAATAGACACTCTAACAAGAAATAAATCACCTTTTTTTTTTTTCTTTTTAAAAAATTTATATCCTTATAGAATAAGCAATGAAGATCATGATTAATAAAAAAAAAATTCTATAAAAAATAATGGAGGGTCTAGTTTTCAATGTAAATTGATCTCTATACCCACCCCATGGAGGCCAAAACAAATATGCTCATATGAAAGTTCTTAAAATGTGAAAAATTAATTTTTTTTAAATTTACAATATAGAATGCTTAATAGTAATAAATGAAAAAAGAACTCCGGATTATAATTTTTATTTTTTCACCTTAATAAAAAACAAAAACAAATGGGAGTTCTTTAACGAGGAAAAGACAGCTGAGAATTCTTTGGACACATAATGAGGAAGAAGAGCTTGGAAAACTTAATCCTCACAAGGCATATTGTGAGCAAGAAGGCAGCAAGCTACTTATCTGTAGAGTTTGTGTGAATGGAAGGCAGGCTGGGTGAAAAGCAAAGGGAGAAAAATCTACTAAGGCACATAATGAATAGGTTTTGAAGGGCTATGCTTGCCCATGTCCTGAAGAGATATGCTACATTTAGAAGTCAGATCAATTGACATAGCAAACTGGATCATCTTTTATAAAATTGACAAAAGATATTCATGATCTGGAGCCCTTTTTTATTGTACCATTTCACAAACATTTTCTTAATGAAACTAATTTACTTTAAACACTATTCAGTACATGTTAGTTAGACTTGGAATTATGGGAGTTTTGTTAAAAAACAGTTTCTGGAGATCTAAAAATCCAATTTTGTATAATGAGAATAAAACTACAATGTAAGTTTTAATTTCATTGAACAAAAAAAAAAAAAAATACACTACATATATTGACTTCATTCTGATTAAGTTTCCCATCAAAAAAGTAATAAAACATTAAAAAAAAAAAAAAAAAAAGACTTGTTAATGACTTAAAATTATATAAATCATAATTAGACAAATTAGCATTTATTTTAATTGAGATTAAATGTATGCTAGTTGGTCCTTTGAATATTGAAGGGAGTCAAGTGAGATTATAAATGGTGTGCTGGGTAGATTGTCGCCATTTTATATTTTTAATTTCACGCATGTGTGTTTTTGATTTTGTTAATAGCACTGTTAGGGTCAGTTGGGGCATCATCTGTGAGAAAAAGAGCACAATGACACAATTCACTCTGCCAGAAATTTGGAAATGGCATGCTGTACTGCTTGGCATTCCTGCCAGAAGCTCCAATACGAATATTTCAGGGTATTTGGATACAGAAGATTTAGAAAGAGTTCAAGGAGTCTAATGGTGATTACAAAGGTGTTTGGAGTGATGGTGATGTTATGCCTCCATTCATCTTCCCAGAGGGCCTCAAGATTCGACAGAGGCCTACATCAAGTGCCTTGAGGTGGTAGTACTCCCCTGGGTCAAAAGGATGGCAGCTAGAAGACACTATCTTTGGTGACAGGACTCTGAATCATGCCACACAAACAGGAGAACCCAGTCATGCCTGTCGGACAACATGACCCCTTACATCTTCCCTGGGCTGCAACCCCCCCCCTTGGTTATGTATGAGGCGCAGTTGAGTGAGAGACCAACAAAACTCCTTGTAACACCAAAGATGAAGTAAAGGCAAGGTTTATGGCAGCATTCACCAACTTAAACAAGGAGACCGTCCAGAAGAGTTGCAGGAGATTCTGAAGTTGTCTGAAGACTGTGGTTGAAGCCAATTGCAATTTTATTGAATAAATTTACTCTTTAGTATTCCAAGAAATTTTTGTGTAATGTTCATAAATAAGTCTGTTAAAATGAGATGTCAGTGTTATTTTTCATTTTTGCATAGTTTAGATGACAATTTAACCATCGCACCCTATAAAAAAAACATCATTAATGGAGATCTTTCCTTCGTACATGGAAAAAGAAAGATGCAATGAATGATAAAACTTTCTGATGATGGGGAATTCACAGAACAGGAAATCGTTGCAGCATAAAATAATTTTAATATCGAAAGCAGAGATGGGTCGAAAGAACATAGATTGAGCAGCAAATGTTAAAATAAATTTATTCATTAAAGAAGTCAAGGTAACTAAAGATTTGCTATAAAAAAAAATGCACAAAACCACTGTAAAAGCAAAATTTTACTGAAATCTTTGTGTTATTATGAAGAGGAAAGCGTTATTTTTTTAAAACTTTTAGAACTTATTCAGAAGTTTGTCATTTTTATTTTTCAAAAATTTTAGTAAAATTTTTTTTTTTTATATAGCATTTAATTTTATTATACTTTGATAAATTCTTTTTTGTATCACTTAATGTTTGTTATAAGAACAAGTCCTGGGAAAATTAACTGTTTTTTGTTTGTCAAACAGGACCCCCTCCCAGTTAAAGACACTCTGCTCTGAATTATCAAATAACAATACCTTAGTGTGTGCATTTTATCACCAAAGAAATCTGACTGTTTTTGGACAATCCATCATATGAATTTGAGTTGTGGCATTGGCTAACCTAAATACGGAGATTTTGTTCTTGTTGGATGATAAATTTGCAGTCTACTTTCAGAGTGTTAAATTCTATTATATTCTAATTATTGGAGTGAACCAAGATATTTTTGAAAGAAACAAAGAGGAGGAGGAGAGAGAGAGAAAGGAAACAAGGTCAGAAAAGAGAGAGAGAGAAAGGAAACAAGGTCAGAAAAGAGAGAGAGAGAAAGGAAACAAGGTCAGAAAAGAGAGAGAGAGAAAGGAAACAAGGTCAGAAAAGAGAGAGAGAGAAAGGAAACAAGGTCAGAAAAGAGAGAGAGAGAAAGGAAACAAGGTCAGAAAAGAGAGAGAGAGAGAGAGAGAAAGGAAACAAGGTCAGAAAAGAGAGAGAGAGAGAGAGAAAGGAAACAAGGTCAGAAAAGAGAGAGAGAGAGAAAGGAAACAAGGTCAGAAAAGAGAGAGAGAGAGAGAGAGAAAGGAAACAAGGTCAGAAAAGAGAGAGAGAGAGAGAAAGGAAACAAGGTCAGAAAAGAGAGAGAGAGAGAGAAAGGAAACAAGGTCAGAAAAGAGAGAGAGAGAGAAAGGAAACAAGGTCAGAAAAGAGAGAGAGAGAGAGAAAGGAAACAAGGTCAGAAAAGAGAGAGAGAGAGAAAGGAAACAAGGTCAGAAAAGAGGGAGAGAAAAGAAACAAGGTCAGAAAAGAGGGAGAGAGAGAGAGAGAGAAAAAACAAAACAAGGTCAGGGGCGAGTGATAATTACATAAGCTCGTGTCACCTTTTTTTGGTTATTTAAACCCCAATAAATTTTTGTGGGTCTCCATTAAAGTCTTCCATCCCAAAATGTGAGAAGTAAATATTAAGTCATTAATGAAGTTAGTTTTCTTTTCCAGGTAAAGAATTTAACTTCCATTTTACACAACTCTTAAAACTTTTTTGAAGAAAAGGTGAAGTAATATTCAATAAACTATCCGTTGGGTATAGAAGTCGTATTTAATTATGATAAATAGAATTTATTTTAATGAGATATATAAAATAAATTAAGATATTACTTATTTCAATAGACATGCCCCCATTTCAAATAAAAAATAGGACTTATTGTCTCTGACACTTTCTTACCCACAACCTAAAGTTATTTTTGTTTGTCCCCCTAACATTCACACTCCCTTATAAATTACCTTCAATAACTTACCCCTCCCCCCCAACTATGTGGACCACACAGAGATACAGTGAAGGAAATAATTAGTTTAAGTGAAAGTTTTTTCTTTCTTATTAGTCTGCTTGCTTGCATTACGAATTTTACTATTAGCATAATTAACATTAGAGAAATTAAAACATTTTTTCTGTCTTAGAGTAAGCCCCCCCCCCCACCCCGAAATGAACTGCTAAAATGTCTTAAAACTACAAGTGGAGATGTGAACTTCGTCCTATAGAAACTGTCATTGCATAATTCAAATTGGATTTTTCTTTCATGATGAAGCAAACAAGCAATGAGGAAGAAAATGCCCCCCCAAACACTTTTACTCAAAACCAGAAAGATACAACTGAAATTTCTAGGACACAATGGATGGATGGCTTGGAAAGCTAAACACTCACAAGGCATAATGAGAGCAGCAAGCCACCTACCAAATGAGCTTCTCCTTAGGCACACTAATGAAACATAACCCAGTGCACATGTTAGTACTTCATATGTTCATTCCACAAAGTTGTTCCTTGCAGATAGACCACAGATACGCGACTGGCTTTAAATCGGGAGAGTTTCTGGGCCAGTCTATAGTACTTTGATTTGCTCACTGGTAAGGCTTGCCAGTGTGCTCGTGCAGTGTTACAATTTTGTATGCTTTCTTGGAGTAACGTCCATTGCAGACAATGGCTGTAGGACAACTAATCGGCAGTCGAGACAATAGTGTCTGGGTGTGATAAAAATCTGATGCAATCACTGATGATGCAATATTTTTCAAGGGCAAACAAATTTCATCATGCACCCCCAAAATAGATTCATATTACGGCAAACCACTGCAAATGATCTAATTTGAGGAAAAAAATAGAAATCGATTACACCCTGTCACTCCAGTGGGTTTAAAACAGACCCAATGGTGAAAGAAAGGAGACTAATTTGCACAAGGGTGCAGGTGGCTTCCATCTCGACCTTGGCTGAGAACCACTGATCTATAGTTTTGCTATATTTTATCTCTAAAGCTGGAATACTGTATAAAATGTAATGAAGCGTGCTACAATTTGTATTGGATGACATTGCTGTTGGTCACCAATTTGTAATGGGAGATTCTACTTTTAAATGTTGACATTTTTTTTAAGAACTGAAGCTGAGAAGTTTCAAAATAAACAAATTTTGAACTCATGGAGAATTTAATTCTACTAGTGACACCTTTTTAAGGTTTTGTAGTATAAAAAAAAATTTGGAACTTGCTTAAAAATAACATTTTGTTTAATATAACGCTGTCTACTTCACCTTGTGTAAACTTTGTTTGCAACAGTTTGTCTGCTGTTGGACGTGTCTAAAATGTCATTTTATCTAGACCTGAATTAATAACCCACCCACCTACACACTTTGACCTTATTTTTGATTTTCCCTTTTTTAGCTTAGATCTGTCTCTTGATTGGTTAATCCAGACACGCCCACAAGTATGTTTTGTAATTTTGAAATTAGGGTTTTCTCCACTCCTCTTTAACTTTCAAATGAGGTAATGATTTGTTTTCTCATTTCCCAAATAAGTTATCTATCATTGCCCGATGAAGGGACATACTTCTGAAACATGAAAGTTTTTGTATAGCAATGTAAAATGTAATATTTTGCTCTGTTGTATTGAGCACTTTCTTAAAAACGTAAATACCAAGAACTGTGGATTCTTAATCTCTGTTCTTTCTCTCATATATATATATATATATATATATATAAAGTCCGACAATTATTTTAAGACATTTTTATGTTTAACATTCTTTTTATAGATACAAATATTTAAGTAAATGCTCTGTTTATAATAAACAGTATTAAACAACATTTACTGGCCTGAATGTCTGAGAAATTTTCATAGAAAATATTCGTCCTCCGACAGGATTCGAACCTGTATCCTATACGTATTTGATATGCCATGAGCAGATATGAATGTACGTGAAAGATTCATGGAAGATTGAAGTTTATAAGCAGTAAATTTGACCATGCCAACCAAACGATCCTCTGTGGCCGAACGAATATTTTCTATGAAAATTTCTCGGACATTCAGGCCGGTAAATGTTAATACTGTTTATTATAAACAGAGCATTTACTTAAATATTTGTATCTATAAAAAGAATGTATAAAGATACAAAATGTCTTAAATGGTTGTCGGACTTTGTCCATTTCATAATGTGTGTGTGTGTGTGTATATATATATATATATATATATATATATATATATATATGACAGAGAACATATCTTGTGAAAGAGAAAAACTATTTATGAGTGTGGTCTGAAAAGTTCATAGGCTGACTATGAAGGTGTAATACTAGAACTGTGAGATCTTGCATGCATTAATTTTAACTCTTCTTATTAATAACTGCATTGATTTTTTTTTTTCTTCTCCAGGCAAACTGACCGTTCAAAGATGACTTCAGATGTAACTGGTAGTGACTTCTCTTGAGAATGGACAAAATGTGGTGTTATCAATACCTGCAGAAAAAGGATTTAAGCCCCAAAGACATTCAGGCCAACGTGGTTGTTACATTAAGGTATGATGCTCCAGGCTTATCAACATGGTAAAAGTGGGCAGCTGAATTTAGGAGGTGAAGGAAGAGTCTTGAAAGTGACCCAAAATCCAGACACCCTCTGTCACCACTAAAGAAAACACTGATTGTGTTCAACAGCTGATTGACTATAAATCAAATAGTCAATACCGTGATCATATCCTGTGAGAAACTTGAGAATATCCAGCACAATGAAGTTACCATGACTAAGGCTTCTGCTCAGTGAGTGCCACGTCTTCCGACACCTGACCAAAAAGCCCAACAGACTGACCACATTATGGGAGGCAGATCCAGCTGGTTTCCGTGAAAGTTTCCCAACCCAGGATGGGTATTTGAGCCGGGGACAAAGAGACAATCTATGCAGTGGAAACACTGCTACAAAGAAGGCCGAGGTCATTTCATCTGCAGGGAAGGTGATGGCCTCCGTCAATAAACACAATGCCTTTTGCATTCCAAAAAACTATTTTCAAAAGGGCCACACCATAAATGGAGAATACTATACAAACTTGCTAAGGCAGTTATGAAAAGCTATCGAGATCAAATGCCCAGGAAAACTGATGAAAGGGGTCTTGTTTCATCAGGACAATGCTCCAGCAAACATGACCTTGGTTTCAATGGCTGCTGTGTGTGACTGGCTTTGAACTGGTTCATCACACTTCATATTCTCCTGATTTACTATCATCTGTTCCCCAACATAAAAACCACTTGGCTAGCAACTAGTATCACAGATGATGTATCTGCTGTTGATGATTTTTTTGACCAACAGGATGAATAGTCTTCTCTGAACAGTCAGCTGTCAGTTTACCAATGCAGTTATTAATAACGAGTTGAAATTAATGCAGGCAAGATTCCACAGTTCTGGCATCACTCCTTCATAGTCAGCCTATGAACTTTTCAGCCCAACCTAGTATGTATGTATATAGATAGTTCAAAAATGGAAAGAAATCATTTACACACTTAATTGTAGTGTGTGTGTGTGTGTGTGTGGGGGGGGGAATTCCTCACCTGTCAGAGACAAATTCCAAATTGTCACTGCTCCATTTTAGTGCTCAAAATAGAGCGAGAATAGTAAGGTCTTCCTTATATTGGCCCTATATAGAAGGTCTCTTAGCAGGCATCATGGTAGACAAATTGCGGTACTCCTCACCCCCAATGTAAGTAATGACAATTTCTGACAAACTTTTGACAAGATGAGAATATAATTGTCAGAAAAGGAATTAATTTCCTTAAGAAAAAACAAACACACTAAAAGAAATGCACAATAAAAGAATATTTCCACAAGAAATGTTAACTTCTACAAAGTAATTTCAAATTAAGGATAACTGTTCTGTCAAAGTTTGAATTAATTCCTGACCACTGACAATCCCTTTCCTCCAGATTCTCAATGCATTCTTATAGTAAAATCATTAATCATGCATTTACATTATACATATAATAGCCCTATTCTATCAGTAATGTTTGCTTTCATTCCTGACCACTGACAATCCCTTTCTCATTAGCAATACAATTACTAGCTTGTTTTCCTCTCTATTGTTCTCTCTTCTCTTCATTCTTGTTGTTTTTATACCCTTCTCCTGTTAACATTTTCTTCAAACTTTTTCCTTCTTGGAATTTTTTTTTTTAAATGCTACTGGCAAAATTTCGATATCTGATGAGTGATCCTACCCTCAAAGAGGTTCCTTGCCTCAAACCCCTAATTGAAGCATAACTCACTCCCAACCACAAATGGAATGTGCATATTTGTACCATTGCAAAAGATGCTGCAAAAATGGTCTGTTCATTTTTAATAATATTCAAGGATACCCGTTTATTAGGGTGGCTAGCTAATCCCTATTGCAGATACTTGCTCGGGCACATTTTTGTGTTTGTTCAACACCCACAGAGCCAACCTGTGGTTTATACTGCAACTAAGCTGAGCAGACCTTAGTTACAGTCTCTGGGATAGAAGCATGTTATCTAGCATGATCAATCTGAACAAAGCCAGCACAATCAAACCTTCGGTCATGATGACTTGTGCTACACAGCCATCAACAGCCCCAATGGTTTCATTCCAATTTCCCTTATAAGGCTTGTGTCAACTTGTGGTATGGTTTTCAGGCACTTTGCAAAGTTTCCACACGCTGAGATCGCCTCTTCCAGACTGATAACATCAAAAAGTCACCTTCTTGACAAATCGACCCTGGTGAGATTCGAACCCAGGTCCTGTGGTCAGAAAGTGAATGTTCTAACCTCTAGGTTATGTTCCCATGCCGTGTTCATTGTACCACTCAAGAAATTAACACTCTCTCACTGTCATACTTTGTCTTTACAAGAGTCAGATCAGACCAAGAATAGAACATTGCGGCCCAATCCTCACCACCCAGCCTTGTGGGTGATGAACTATTCTCCACCCTGCAACCCTCATCCCACACATGAGATTGTCATCCTTTAACTAAGGTAGATATTCAGAAGAGTTACATTCCTTAGTGCCACCAGTTCAGACCTTCACAGCTAGGACCTGCCATGTTGTGCTCATGGTGGCAAAACCATCTCAATTCTCTTTGATAAAAGTTCTACTGAGGCAGCTTCTTGTAATGAACTGCTACTTTGTGGAACACAATCACAAGAGAATGCTGCCCTGAAAACTACAATCTTGGTTTCTATGTTTAGGGTCAACTGATATTTATACTACTCATCTTCATAATACTCTTACTTGTATTTGAGTAGACACTGTCAGAGGCTACATTTTCTTGATTTAGTGTTTTCAAGTACACAGGCTAGTAGGCAAAATAAATACTGTTTAAGATAAATGGAGCATCTACTTAAATATGGGTATCTGCTACAAATGTTTGAAGTAAAAAAAATATGTAAACTCAGTCAGAATTTCTTTATAAGATTGAATAAAAGGATCTCATTTGCATAGGCATAAGTATTGTTTACAATTCTTGCAATTGTGTGTAAGTTACACTAGTCAAGAAATGATTGCTTGTGGCTGGGCCCATGGTAGAGAAAGCCGGATATCAGGGAGGAGCGAAACCTTGTGACCCCAGAATAGACATAACTAAGAATGCATTCTGGTGTGCAATGTTAAACAAAGAGATTAAAAAATAAATGCCATTAATTCATCTATAAAATAAATGTGAATGTCAGTGTGTCACACTTTTCTGCTTAACTCCTACCTGGACCCGCAATCCTGAAAATTTGGATTCCCAAGTTTTCTTTACTGTGATTGTTTTTGGTGATAATTTTTTTCTTTCCTTTTTTTTTTTTTAAATTTAAAAATTTTTTTTTTCTTATTTGATTTTTTTTTTTTTTTTTTTAATTGAAAGAAAAAAAAATCTTTTGTGACAAATTTTTTTTGTATGATGATAAATTATATAATTTGGAACTAAATTTAAGAAAAATTGAAATAAACTGCAATCCAGTGAAAGTCACTCTTGAAATAAAAATAATTGTTTGTACAGAAAGTAAGGACCTACATACATCAAATTGTCTTTAAATTAAGTGGCGGCAGAAGAATTATCATTGAACTTTTAAAAAGTAAGCTTAAATATTAATGCAATACTTAAATGCAGCAATCAATTTTGAGTTCTGTAGTTTATTGTTGCCTACAATTGTTTACATGTTTGACTAAAATCAGTGGCAAGCTAGTAGTACTAAAACGTTTTTTTTTTGTGTGTGTTCGTGATTACTTAATATGGAACAAGATTAAAAAAAAAGTGGAGTTTGTTTCAAAGATGAGAATGGAAAAAATGTTACCAATACCGAGAGACAATTAAAATGCATGTAAATATTTAGGTAGATAAATCAATTTGTAAAAAAAAAAAAAAAAAAAAAAAAAAGGAATACTTATGGCCCAGGTAAGCAAGCACTTTTTGTTCATCCTTTTCAGATTATAAAAAAACCTAACCCATATCTCCAGACGCCTACCAGCAAAGAAAATAGAAAAAACCTATTAGAATTACTATCAATATGCATTTCTACTAATAATATGCATTTCAAATGAAACAATTTTTTCTTTTTGAAATGAAAGCAAAAATACCAGTTTTCATTTGATCACCAAAGTAGTACTTAGATGTGGGACACACTTGGGAACACTGGGTGCTATAAGCAACCTCACCAAGCAGAACCATCCTAGATATGAAGATAAACTACATCCATGTCCAGGGTAAGATAATAAACTACGTCCAACAGCAAGGCTTCTGATCAGGAGGCTTTGAGGAGCGTGGAACCACCTCTTAATTGCTGGTGTTCCCAGGTCCACCCTGACCCGGGGTGGTAGCACCTGTTAGGGTCCCAGCTATGGGCAAATAGTTAAACCCAAAACTGAGATAAAATTACATTATAAAAGTGTAAAAATACTTTGTAAAAAGTTATTACCGGAAATAAATTTTTGAAAAAATAATATTACTATCTGTACATTTTTGAGGAAAAAATACTAACAGAAATAGATTTTTGACAAAACAAAAATATTACCAGGAAAAAAAAAAAGTTGTTGGCATTAAATGACCCATTGAGGTTGAGATGCCGTAAAACAAAATAAACCAATCCTACAATCAGAGATATGCTTCAGCTTTAAATAACCTAGAAAGGGTTGATAAGCCCCCCCCCCCCAAATAAAAATAAATAAATCAATCAATTATGAAAACAATACATTTTAATGTTGCATGTGGGTATCTGCTTATCTTACAATGCTAGCATCCTGACTGGTCAAAATTCAGGCCTTTGATGGGGAGACTCGAGTGACCTCTCCAGGATAACGATATATGAAAGCCATGTGCTGTCCAAACCACATGAACACCCCATTTTGGACATATAGACAAGATCCAATGAAATATAGGGTATTTGGGACCCAGCATGGCTGCAGGAAATATATATATATATATATATATATATATATATACATACACACACACAAAGTATAACCGATATAGTGATTCTTTTTCTTTCAATTAAAACCAAAATGAAAGTCAATTTCAAGTACTGACTTTTTTTTTTAATAAAGATATTCACTTCATGTTTAGTGAGGTTATAAACTGACGAAAACCAAAAAGTTGTGTACTCCCAATCTAATTACTGCCTAGAGAAAGACTAGTAAAGAGGGAGTATGCAGAGAGATAAGGGGAGTGTGCGTGCACAGAGTGAGGATGGGGTGGGGTAGAGATAACCCCCTATGTTCAGTTATAGTGATCTTATTCCAGAATTGCATGCCAGTGGCCTTGAAACGATTCCACACTTTGTGTTCATTAAGAGCAGCTTTGTGCCAAAGTAGGGCCCCCAGTCCAGCTCTCTTACAACCCAATGATGATTGTATCATCTTCACTACACTTCTTATAGAAGAAAAGAAAAGCTAACAAAAAAAAAATAAGATAAAAGAGCCTTGCGGTTCTTTATTGGCAGCTGTTAAACAATATTTTGATCTTGATTACTGTAGACGGACACGTCAAGCAATCTATTTGTGGATGTTATCAAACAAAAATGGTACATACCCTGACTTAATCATAAAAAATCAGGATGTGGAATTAGTAAAACCATTTCCAATACCTTGGGATATGGATCAGTTATAACGAATTTAGTACCGGAGATAAGGAAATTGGACATAGACTACGCCAAAGGTTGTTTTGCACAAAACCACTACATTAACATGTTATTAAATAGGCTCTTCAGATTGAGACATTCCTATGAATGTCATGCCTGGGTCCAATTCCTAAGATCAATGGTGAAAAAAAGGCTTTGAGTGAATAAAACCTGAGGGTCTTGGTAAAGACCATTCTTCTTTGCAATTATATAGCATCAGTCCACAATGTCCAAACAAAGAACTGTACCAAATAACAGAAACCACATCACTGTGATGATTACCAACAGCAGCAACAACTAAAATGTATAGCACATGTAACTTGAAGAGAAAATGACATCAAGATGTTGACATTCCACAGTACTTCAGACGAAAGAACGAATTGCGAAACTTATTTTCCTGAAAAATTGATCTAAGAGAAAGATTTTATAGATTTCAATCGATAGTAGTACTGGCTGCTTGGTCAATAAATGCCAAATGTTTCCTTGTAGGGAAATGGCTGATATTATCATTACTTGAGGTCTGGAGTGAACATGAATCACAAAAGACGTTCAAAGCATTGAGCATTGTTAAGTGCAACTGTTCATTGTGGCGGGAGAAATCCCAGATTCCAATCGATGATGATGAAATAATACTAGTTTGGTTTTAGAGCTATTGAAAGTCTTCATGACAGTATTCCCTCTTGAGCTAGGTCAGTGGAGAGATCAGCTGTCATGCTCTGAAGATTTTGATTTTAGGAGGTGCTTCTGTAGACTGGTGTCATCAGTATATATGTTTACTAAATATCTGCCTAGAAACTTTCTAAGCAGAAAGAGCTCTAAATAATATAATCCATGTTTAATGGATGTCAGTTATCGCCTGTTAATTTCCCTCTGAAAGTTCTCCACTGCCTTAACCGGGTATTGAACTCACACTCTTTGGGTCCGGAATTGGATCTAACCAACACCTTTATCCACTGTGCCATGGCACATGGAACTAGAACAGTCTACTCTAGTGAGCGAAATAAAAGGTTCAGTTCGACATTCCAACCACCTGAAGAAGGCCGGAGCGGACAACGGCCGAAACATTGTAATAAATATGGCGACAAAGATGAGGACAATAGTCCAAATAATGTAAATGATGTACATAATACCCCATCTCGGAAAAATAGACATATATATTTGTAATCTGGAGAAGTTAATAGAGAATATGGGCCAAAAAAATATTTTTGCAGAAAAGCCAAAAATATTTGCTAACTTCTAATTACCAAAAAGAGAGAGAAAAAAAAATTGTGTGTGTTAGGTATCTTGCTAGTGAGTAATTTTAAGTGCGTAATTACTAACCCCCTTCGGGGTCTATGAGTAAAAAGGGGCACTATAGGAGAGTTATCTATGAACATTTGGGATATTTCATTTAGATGGCGAGAGATATGCAGATGATGATGTGCAGTTTCACACAAAGTAATATTTTGTAGTTCTGAGATGTGCTGATGTATCAAAGGAATGTTATGATTTTTGGTAACCTCCTTCATCACACCCAATACCCCTATCTCAACATGGATAATTGTAGTTTTAAGTTTTTACATTTTGGTCACTTTCATTTGTAAGTCCTTATATGACAGATTTAAAAAAAAATCTTTTTATGACTAATAATAATAATAGTAGTAGTAGTAGTAGTAGTAGTAATAATAGTAGTAGTAGTAGTAGTAGTAGTAATAATAGTAGTAGTAGTAGTAGTAGTAGTAGTAGTAGTAGTAGTAGTAGTAGTAATAATAGTAGTAGTAGTAGTAATAATAGTAGTAGTAGTAGTAATAGTAGTAGTAATAATAGTAGTAGTAATAATAGTAATAATAGTAGTAGTAATAATAATAATAATAGTAGTAGTAGTAGTAATAATAGTAGTAGTAGTAGTAATAATAGTAGTAGTAGTAGTAGTAATAATAGTAGTAGTAGTAGTAGTAATAATAGTAGTAGTAGTAGTAGTAATAATAGTAGTAGTAGTAGTAATAATAGTAGTAGTAGTAGTAGTAATAATAGTAGTAGTAGTAATAATAGTAGTAGTAGTAATAATAGTAGTAGTAGTAGTAGTAATAATAGTAGTAGTAGTAGTAGTAATAATAGTAGTAGTAGTAGTAATAATAGTAGTAGTAGTAGTAGTAATAATAGTAGTAGTAGTAATAATAGTAGTAGTAATAATAGTAGTAGTAATAATAGTAGTAGTAATAATAGTAGTAGTAATAATAGTAGTAGTAATAATAGTAGTAGTAGTAATAATAGTAGTAGTAGTAATAGTAATAATAATAATAATTATTATTACCCTTTCATTCATTTGTTTCTTTTCTTTTTTGTTTTTTTTACTTAGAAGTAATTTACATAGCAAACTGAACCCCCTTAAAAAAACTTAGAAAATGAAAAAAAATTTTTTTTTTTTTATTATTCTTGTTCTGGAGAGTATAAAAAAATAGAGAAATATTGTACACGAGAATAGTAAAGAGATAGGTCTCCCCTACCACCACCAGATATGTTGCCCCCCCCATACTTTATGGATTATTAATAATTGATGATTTACTGTTGACTCGCAGATAGGTTGCACTATCTGGGGAGTTAGACAGCCCTTTTAAACATAAGAATTATCACTCAGATATCTACCTTTATTTCAAATCAAAACTTACAATTATAAAGACACTTTTGCAGATCGATTTCCATGTTTTTCTGCATAATTTAGTACTTTTAATTTAAAACCTGCTTCATAAATCTTTCTTTTACTCATAATTAGGGTTTGCAACAAAAATTATAAACTATAAATTTGGCTACCAACTATATCACTGCGCAATGCAAAATAGTGCAAACGTTTTGGTTACTAAATTCATGCGCTTTGTTATTTGTAAATAACACTTAAAAACGCCTTTTAATGTTATATGAAACAACCATTAAAGAAAAAAAGAATATATTTCATTTCTTTAAGTCATATTTTCCAATGTATTTTTGACAAAATATATATATATTGCAGAATGAATCGTGGGACTATTTTTTTCTTTGTCAATAAACATCTACACGAGGTTCCTTAAGTTATGTTTAGTGTTTCCGTCGAGTACGATGGCCCCGACCGAATTGTGACTGATGGATCAATGAATATTTTAATTATTTATTTATTGTTATCGATATGTGAATCTAGCAGCATGAGGTAATTTTAAAGCAGTGGGCCAATCTATATGATAGATAAATTGTTTCTATACGAAGAAAACCTACAGCTTTAGCCTTTAGTGTTCTCTATGGGTATCATTTCCGATTTCTCAGAAAATCATGATGACAAGGTAGTTTTGTTTTACATTTTTTTATGTCAAACGGATAGGTTGCACCCCTAATATTTTGTGAAATTTTTGGTAAAAAAAAGTGCCACCTATCCGCGAGTATATATACGGTAATCATTTTCTTGATTACCCTGAGAGGTTCTTCAATTCTGTAGAATGACCAAAAATATTAAACTTCTATTTGCAAACTATATCAGTAATGCAAATAATAATAATAATAAGGCTGAGGTGATACTTTTAAAAAACATTTTTTTACAAAGAGAAAGAATCCACTGACAGGTAATGAATATTTCAATATTAAGTTTGTATAAAAAAATAAAAAAATCCGTTATTTTCAATTTCCATAATCAATAAAAAAAAATGATTTAACATTATAAGCAGTCAAAGCATGGCACATAGTTTTGTTTGATAAAAAGAAAAATTGATTCACTTTACAGTTACAAAATGGAGAAAAATTATATTTGAATGAGCTAACCTCTATTTGTTTGATAGAACTTGCCAAAAAATCTGTTGATAAATAAAGCTGCAATTATTGTGAGGAAGAAAACATGGCAAAATAAAAGCCAAAAGGACATTTTGCTTTTGATACCAATATTACCGTTTTCCCTCAATAAATTTTGTTTTAAAAAGGTATTTTTAGAATTTTTATAAAACCCCCAAAACATACTTTATAATATGATAAATAATAGTTTTTATAATATATAAAGAAATATACTCTTAAGGCGTGCTATATTTATCAGATAGTGCTCAATATCAGAGATAGAGTGTGTGTAAAAATAAAAATGAACATTGAAGTCAACACTCAAGGGCGACAGGCTGTTTCATGCTAGACGCAATCGTCAGGCCACGTCTAGCATGAAACAGACTGTCGTCTCAAAGTGTTGACTTCAATGTTCACTATTATTTATTTATATATATTAGTTGTAGCCTCTGTCTGTTTGTAATTGAACTCCTTCTTGGGTTTCATTTCATATATTTATTCTTTTCGGTTTTCAATGTTTTATTAATGTAGTAAATGAAAATAAATAAAAACAAGTAAAATAAATTAACCCAAATAAATAAATAAGTAAATAAACAAACCACTCCCGTCAGAAGGGACTACCCACAATGCACCACTGACCCACATATATAAATAGTCGAAAAAAAAAAAAAAAAAACACACACATGGCCTGACGATTGCATCTAGCATGAAACTGCCTGTCGCCTCTGAGTGTTGACTTCAATGTTCACTTTTATATTTATATACGCTCTTATCCTATAAATATAGCACCCCTTAAAACTATATATATATATATATATATATATATTATGAAATGGACAAAGTCCGACAATTATTTAAGACATTTTTTATGTTTAATACATTCTTTTTATAGATGCAAATATTCAAGTAAATGCTCTGTTTATAATAAACAGTATTAATAAGTTTTACTGGCCTGAATGTCGGAGAAATTTTTATAGAAAATATGTGCCCTTCAACAGGAATCGAACCTGTCTTAAATGACTTTGTCCATTTTATAATGTATGACATCATTTGTTTACATTTGGATACGCATTGAGCAGATATGAATGAATGAGAGAAAATCATGGAGAATTGTGTTTAAAAACAGTAAAATAGAATTTGCTAACCGAACGCTCCTCTGGCCCAATCAGTTAAGGCACGTCAGGCTATAATGATGTTTCCGTATAGGATACAGGTTCGATTCCTGTTAGCGGACACATATTTTCTATAAAAATTTCTGACATTCAGGCTGGTAAATGTTATTAATACTGTTTATTATAAACAGAGCATTTACTTAAATATTTGTATCTATAAAAAAAAAACGTATAAACATAAAAAAATGTCATATATATATTTTTGAATTGGACATTCAGGCCGGTAAATGTTATTTAATACTGTTTATTATAAAACAGAGCATTTGCTTAAATACTTGTATCTATAAAAAGAACGTTAAACATATAAATGTCTTTAAATATTATATATATATATATATACACACACAAGAGTAGCTTCTGGTTGAATGCTAAGCAACTTAAACATCTGTCAAACATAATCACTGCTTTATTGTTTGAAATTGGACATTGTGGCTGTTGATCTTTGACTTGCGTAATATTATTACCTAACTATTCAACATTTCCAGTGTGGTTGCAAGTTTAACAATACCCTGGTCCCTTAAGTGTTCATAGTGATCTGAGAGTCACACACAAGCCATAATCTCTGGCATGACCAAGCTGTAATAATTAAAATATGTATGTTCTTAGTATGAAAATGATGAGGAAAATTAACAAGAATTGAACTGATCTGATCAGTGCTTTTATCAAATGCCGAGTATGGATTTCTAAATTCTCAAGACGCTCATCAGAAATGGATTATTAGAATGTGTTTTGTTTGGATAATTGTGTAAGAGTTCTGGGATTGCAAAGGAAATATTTGTCGCAGATTACTTCCACAACGCAGAGAACAAATCACTGTAAGTTCAGACTCAAATATTGAGGTCAGAAAGAAATGCCGAAAACTCAACTTGCAGGTACTATCTCACAAATCACAATGCACATAACCAGACAGAAAAATAACTCGCTCTCTGACGAATGCGGTAGCCAAAATACACTAATTTTTTTTCTCCCGACTCAAGAACAACTGCTTTTATCAGCCGAGCATTTTTTCCATTCGTCAACAATTGGGAGAGGACGTCCAATTTTTGCATATCAAAATACTTTTATAGCAACTCCTGCAACTGACTTGTTTCCAATTCAAATATTCTGTCTTCAGCAGGTCATGCGGAATACGTGCCCTTTTGTTTGGCAAGTAATTTTCTTTTTTGCCACATTTTCTGTCATAGGATACACAAGACACGCTGTCGCTTAGTTTGACGAGGTAAGTCGTCGCTTAGTTTGACAAGGTAAGTCGTCGCTTAGTTTGACGAGGTAAGTCGTCGCTTTCTTCACTATAAATTGAAAAAAAATGTTCTTTTCATGTATCATTTCACCCTCAAGCAAAGGCAATAAAGCCACAAATGTGCAAAGACTGATAGGGAAAGAATAAGAGAAAAACATTACTGAGGAGAGAAGAAAAGAAAAGAGAAAGATTCGAAAGGATAGAAGACAATGATTACCGTTGCATTTGAATTTTTGAAGATCGTAATTGACAGGAAAGCAGGAAGCCTGAAGAGAGTCCCACAGGTGAGAAAAAACTGTTAACATAGAACTCACGGTTATATCTAGAAATTTCATTAGTAAAATGAGACCAAACAGCCAATCTAATGCTGCACTTCAATTCATAAAATCAAGGTAACAAAGATGAAAGTTCATAAGAATAATTGCCATGAAAATATAGAAAAGTTTCAATAGTGGGGAAAGTGACTGAAGCTGAGATGCCAGGTCAGGACCAATAATATCACAAACCCTTTGGATTTTGTCAAGAATTTCAAGATGTATAATAGAAGCACTAGACCAAATATGGCTGCAGTATTCAATGCACAGTTGAATAGATTTATAAATGTAAATGTGCTGGATGAATTCTGACGAGAAAATTGTCTGGTATGACACAGTGAATCAACTTTCCTAGGAGCAGGCTTAACAATTGATTCAATATAATCCTTTCACTTCATGTCTGGAAAGAATATTAGACCAAGAAGGTGCAAGGAGAAGGTTAGCATCAGCCATACTGATGAAAGTTAAAACGGGTTTCTCTCAGATGATTAAATGAGAGTAGTTTCATTTTGGAGGACTTGCCCCAATTAACAAAAAATTGAAAGTCATTTTTTAAATCAGCTGCCAATGTGACCTTATCAAATTGATCAAATTTACCATTAAGACAGGAGTAAATATGGAGATATGGTTCTACAGAAGGATGCTAAGGATATCATGGACTGAGCATGTGAGCAATGATGAGGTCTTAGAGAGGATGCAAACAAAGAGGATTATACTTAACATCAGGAAGAGGCACATAATGAGGAAGGAGGGCCTGGAGAATCTGATACTCACAGGTTGAAGAGATGGAAAGAGACAAGGGAGAGACATGACGTACCTGGTGGCTTTAAGCAAGTGGATGACAGAACGTGGTCTGGGGGAAGGAGGAGAGGGAAGGAACTTGTTGAGAGCTGCAAGGGATAGAGGGAGGTGGAGAGCCATGATTGCCTATGTCTTGAAAGGACATGACACATAGAAAGAAAAGAAACAGTTGTGTCATCGGCAGAGATACCAAGTGCATATATATTGAAGAATCTTGGAGAAAAATAAATATAGCACTGGTATCTATATACAAGGCTACTAGTCAAAATACAACAGTGTAAAAGTGTAATTTACTCGAACGGGGGGGGGGGGGTACCAATTCATGTTTATGCACTTGTAAGCAAGAAGGTAGTTTTAAGGGAAAAAAAAAAAAAAGAAAATTACTCTTTTACTTAGAATCAGAGACAGTTAAAATCTTTCAGGATAAATAGAAGAAAGAAGGGTTTGAAAATTTGATACACACAGGCAAGAGGAACACAATGTAAACAGATGGTAGAACAGGGAGTGGTAGGGATTGTAAAAAGACAAAAATCATTAAAAGCTACAAAGAATAGGAAGTTGTGGAGAGCCATAATTGTCAACGTCCTGAAGGAACATGGAGCAAAGACGTTTGAGTAGTTTTGATTGATCGATTTTTGATTTTTGATTTTTTACAGCTCATGCAGTTGTTTATGGCCAGAAAATATTTTTCAATTGTAACTTTCTTTTTTTAGATAATGGTTTAGTAAGTCTTACTAATTAACCCATAGCTAGGAGGAGAAGGTGGATTCATCCCTTTCCCAAGGGTATTTGTGCACTTAATAATTCTATTAAAAAAAAAAAAAAAAACTATTATCCATGCTTGCAGCACTTGATATTTCCAAGCGGTTACCCATCTAGGTACTGACCAGGCTTGACATTGCTTAAAGTGTGTGTGTGTGAAAAGTAGAAAGCAATATAAAGTTGCTTAAAATGCTATTTTCTAAAGTTTGATGAGAATGCCACAGAGGGATCGGGTCAATTGTGGTAGTATCTACTGGGGCCTAAATGATCCCCCAAAGCAGCTCTGTTCAGTCTCATTGTTGCTTAAATTCAGTGACCTGACAAAAACTGGAGCTTTTAACATAACTGCCAACTCCCGTTTTAGAAAAGAAAAAAAAAAAATGCTCTTTCAACAAAGGATGGTGGTCATGGGGGTGGAGTGTTCTACTTTGAGTTTCTCTAAAAGCATGCATCTGACAAACCCGAGGAATTGAACGAAACTAGAAACAGAGAGATGGCAAAAGAAAAACAGGGAGAGAGAAGTGGGGTGAGAGGACGAGGAAAGAAATAAAAAAAGAGAGGTAGAGATTTCTCAGTTCAGTGTCTCTTTCAAAGATAGACTGTAAAATAACAAAGAGAGGTGGAAAAGAAACAGGGAAAGAAGAAAAGAGGCAAAGAAAGAAAGATTTCTTTCATCTTTGTCTCTCTCCTCTCATTTTTCCTTCCCTGTCTTTCTCTGCCTCTCTTTTTCCATATCACTCTCTCCTGTCTCCAGCTTTGCTTTCTATACCTCTCTTTCTTTCCAGCTTTCTATCTCCCCTCTCTCCATGCACCCCTCTTTCTTTCTATGCCTCTTTCTTTCTTTCTATGCCTCTTTGCCTCTTTCTATGCCTCTTTGCCTCTTTCTATGCCTCTTTGCCTCTTTCTTTCTTTCTATGCCTCTTTCTTTCTTTCTATGCCTCTTTGCCTCTCTTTCTCTCTCTTTCTCTGCCTCTTTCTATGCCCCTCTCTCTTTCTATGCCTGCCTCTCTCTCTTTCTATGCCTCTCTCTCTATGCCTCTCTATCTCTTTCTATGCCTCTCTCTCTTTCTATACCTCTCTTTCTTTCCAGCTTTCTATCCCCCCTCTCTCCATGCACCCCTCTCTCTCTTTCTATGCCTCTCTCTCTCTCTCTATGCCTCTCTCTCTCTCTATGCCTCTCTCTCTCTCTCTCTCTATGCCTCTCTCTCTCTGAAAATGAGGAAGAAAAAGACCATGAATTAATGCAATTTTGTGAAGTATATGAGAAAATTCTGTATCCTACTCCCTTTTCTCATGCCATGTCCCTTCAAGATGTAGGCAATCATGGCTCTCCAGTTTCCTTACTATGAACTACCATGATTTCTTGAGATAGTGGAGTGGTTTGTTACTTTTTTTCCATGATTTTGAACTCATTCTTCTCAGCCATTTAACCTATAGCTGGGAAGAGAAGTGACAGATTCAACCTATTCCTATTTTATATGTTTGAAGACTGAAGAGATTAAAATTTATGGTCGTTAAAATAATTCATGGGATGTTCTGAAACTGATGTTGCCTATTTCCATGAAAACTAGAACAGATACAGGGAGCCAGTTGGCGTCCTTGAATAGAGCAGGTCTTCACCTACAAAACACTATTTTTACACATTGTCAGTGATGAACAAGAGACTGCAGGTTAAGCAATGATGGCATATGGTAAAGATATATTATTAATATATAATAATATGAGCAGACAGTCCAAAAGTAATGCCTTCTGTTTATTTCTATGGAAAGTACAGTGTAACCCGGATATAAGAGAGTTGTCGGGACCGGATACGAAGTCTCTTATATCCGGGTTTCTCTTATACCAGGGTTTCTCTTATATCCGGGTTTGGTCTATTTTGTTTTATTAACACAGGCTCTAATTTTAGACCAGAGAAAATCTCTCTTATATCCGGGTTTCTTTTATATCCGGGTCTCTTATATCCGGGTTACACTATAACAAATAAAGAGAGTACAGTGACACTATTGGATAGAACAAA
Organism: Acanthosepion esculentum; assembly: GCA_964036315.1. Lineage (NCBI taxonomy): Eukaryota > Metazoa > Mollusca > Cephalopoda > Sepiida > Sepiidae > Acanthosepion > Acanthosepion esculentum. Next base: position 32,449,995 of record OZ038519.1, on the reverse strand, counting down.
TAAAGAGAGTACAGTGACACTATTGGATAGAACAAATAAAGAGTGTACAGTGACACTATTGGATAGAACAAATAAAGAGTGTACAGTGACACTATTGGATAGAACAAATAAAGAGAGTACAGTGACACTATTGGATAGAACAAATAAAGAGAGTACAGTGACACTATTGGATAGAACAAATAAAGAGAGTACAGTGACACTATTTCATAGAACAAGTTCTTCACCACAAAATCCTATGGGAGACACATTCTAAGGTTTAAAATGAATTTTTAAAAATAAATATCTTTCTTGAAGCCTTTATTTTTGTTTTAATTTCAAGCTAATTGATTAAATTTAATATCTCCAATAAATAAAATACTTTACAGTATTTTAAAATGAATTTGAATTGACAGGAAGGAGTCTTTTTGTTAAAATAGCTGATTAGCACCATTTTGTGATGTTTTTCTGTTTATTATAAAAACCTTCCAAAAATAAAATATACTTTTCTGAAATTTTAAGGAATATTAGCCGATTTAAAGTATAATTAATTTGATTTGAAACAGATATTATTTACTTAAGTTTAAAATATTGCAGAAATGCATTTTTCCCAACACAGTGGTAGCTGTTTATTTAAGGATTTGACAGCTTGAATGACAGGTTGTTTATCTAATGTTTTTCATTTGTGAATAAGTCCGGAAAGTTCCATTTAAAATCTCAGATTTGATTTTTTGCAAGAATTTCTAAATCAATGTTTTTCAACAGGAAAAAAAAAAATGTTAAAATTTCCTATACTAATCTTTGGCCTCCCTCCCAAGAAAAACAAGTTTTTTTTAGCAAAATTTCACATGTGCTAAAAAGGATTAAAAATATAAGTGAATAATCAAAAAATGCTTTGGTTTTCCTCTTAATAATAACAAAGATAAAACTTTGTCTTCATCAAATTTGGGACATTTTTTCATCATGGCATACTTTTTTTTTTAGAAAATTAGTGGCGGTATATATATATATATATATATATATATATATATATATATAAATAAAAAGAATTAAATGGACCTTTTTCATTTTTAATTCATCATTTTTATTACTTCAAAAATTATTTAGTGGATACGTGTATTTGAAATAGATGCCATCATTTTTTTTTCTATTTTTACTTTAACCAGTGTGTATTACATCTATCGTTCTCTTGCATATTCGAGAAATCCAGAGAGCGCATTATATTCATTAGGTGTTCTTGAATATGCAGACAGGCCAATAGGTATAATATACACTGTTTAAAGTAAAAAATGTTTAAAAATTGGGTGTCTGTTTCAAATACAAGTATCCATGAAATAATGATTTTTTAAAAAATAAATACACACACACACACACACACACCTACCTAAGTTATAGTTGTAGCACTATAGCTAGCAAGGCACATCTCATAGGTAAAGGAGCTCCGTGCTCTCTTATGGGCTTGTGCTGGACTCAATTTGGGGAAAATTCCTTAGTATAATGTCCCTTTGTTGCTTAAGATATGGCATCCAGTCTAACATCTTAAATACAAAGTCATAGATTTCAAACGAGCTATACAGTCTTCCGGGTAGTGACCTACAGTTGACATATTATTACAGCTGGGCAAGCAGACAGACTTTGAAAAAATAATGAGATAAAAGGCTGGGGTAGCAGTGGAAAGTAAGTTTGGTAAGTCTATCAAAATATCAAGCCTTTTGAAGAGTTTAAACAGGACTGCAGTAAGTAGGAGACATTGTATATTTGCCTGAAGTAGAATTACATTGCGTATGTATGTAGACAGGATTTTCATCTTGAAAAATGACTAAAACAACAAAAATAGATTAACTAGACTAATGGCAGAGATATTGCTCATACGACCAACACGAGACAGAAATGGCAGACTGGATAACCTTGAAATTCTAAAAAAAAAACCCCCAAAAAACAAAAAAAAAACAACTTAAGTCCAGTATGACAGGTGGAACTGGATGGTCAGGACAAAAAAAAAAAAAAAAAATTGAAGTCACAAGACCAAGTTATTGATCATGTTGGAACAAGACTGGACATGAGATTACTATTTATTTATTTTGTGCCATGTGTGTGAAAAAAAATAAACATTCATAATACAGTATTTACATTAGTCGGACTATTGCCCTCATCTTTATCGCCATATTTGTCACAACGTTTCGGCCGTTGTACACTCCGGCCTTCTTCAGGTGGTTGGAATTTCGAACTGAACCCTTTATTTCGATCACTGGGGTAGAACTGTTCTAGTTTCACGTGCCATGTTTGATGGATGTCAGTTATCAGTTATCTCCTGCTAATTTTCCCTCTGAAAGTTCTCCACTGCCTTAACCGGGTATTGAACTCATACTCTTTGGGTCTGTCACATACCTACATATTTATGTTATAATTTTCAAATAAATAATTATATTTGCTCTAGTCTGTATTGAGCACTCTTTTAAGAATAGTATTTGATGGTTATTGGAATTTATTCTATATACACCAATCCTATACTTGAGATATATATATATATATATATATATAATAAAAGATGAAGAGACTTGAAGCAGCAGAAATGTGATACTACCATAGGATGCTGAGCATACCAAGGACCAAACATGTAAGCAATGACAAAGTTTTAGAGAAAATGGAAACAAATAGGCAACTTATACTTAACATCAGAAAGAGAGTTGAAAAGAGGAAAGAAGGCTTGGAAAATCTAATACTCACAGATTGAAATCAAAAGGGACAGAGGAAAACAATGCATAAAATACTTAATGAACTTGAGTAAATGGATGGCGGAACAGGGTTTAGATGAAATAACAAAAACAAACAGAAAAAATTTATTAAGAGCTACAAAGGACAGGAAGTTGTGGAGAGCCATGATTGGCAACATCCTGAAGGGATCAGCATATTGAGGAAGAATATACTTGCAGGAATTTTAGTGATATTTCTTTTGAGGGAATATGAGCTCCATTTCTTCTACGACAATGACTCAAAAATAAGTACCATATTTGACAGCATAAGACACACTTGCATATTAAATGCACCCTCATTTCAATAGAGTATATCCAGGGTTTAGGAGAAAGACAAAATTTATTAAGAGCTACAAAGGATAGGAAGTTGTGGAGAGCCATGATCGCCTATGTCCTGAGGGGATACAATACATAAAAGTGTGTCATTGTAAAATATAATATGTATGTCTGGAAAATTGTCACATGACTTGATGGTAAATAAATTGGTTAATCATCTGAGAGACCCCTTACTGACTTCCATCAGCATGGCAAATGCTATCTTCCAGAAAAGTGACTCGTTGCTATCTTACATGGAGTGATTCTAATTTAAAAAAAAGGGTGTATGCTGGTTTGTCACCATTACATATTTTAAAATCAATTTGATGAAGAAACGAGTATGGATAATTGAAACAATTATTTTGAAAAAAAAATTAGCTAAAAAGAAAAAGTAAAAGAAAAAACTAAGTGCACAAAAAGGAAGGTATCCATACTTTATATTTCAATAATTATAAATCTCCTTAAGCAGAGAATTGCTATTTTTTGGGGGTTTTTTTTTCAAAGGAACTTTACCTTTGAAAATTATGATACAGTAAATAAATTGTCACTTTGGGACTACTATTACTTGAACGGAAAGACCTTTAGTGTGATATCAGTTTGCCCTACAGGAAAAAGTTTGGCATTGCAATGTCTGCATTAAAGGAATGTTTCAAATTAAAGCTAAGTTATTGTCCTTGAACTATGATAGGCCGATGTCATTCTGGTATTTTTATTTTCGTGTTCATTCTGAAAGTCTGTCTGTCTAATAATTTAATGTCTGTCATTAAATTTTCAGCTAAATTTCATTAAAAACTAATGTTAAAACTATGAAATTTAATTCAATGATATCATTAATAATTTTAATATGTTGAAAGTTTTGTTTGTTTCTGTTCTGTGTATCAGGGACTGCATTTTTTCATGAATTCTGAAAACGTTTCTTTTTATTAATTCTCTATTGCATTTAATCTATATTATATTGTATAATGTGAGTAATAATAATTATTACAATAATTTGTATTGCAAATATAAATTAAAATATGTGTAATTAATAATAACATTGATAATATTGTTACCTTACCATTTTGTATCATGAATTGTCTTTAAAAGGAACTGAACAGGTTTATGGGGGGTTTAGTGTGTGTATGTATGATATATATATATATATATATATATATGTGTATATATATATATATATAGCTCTCACCTAAAAGGTTAAGATATATATAGCTGGATAAGAATGAAGAATGTACTTTGTCAGGGACCCAAATAGTAAGAAACAAAGGTTTTCAGGAAAAGAGATGACACAAAAGAGGTTAATTCAAATTCGGATCATGTGATTTGAGTCTGAATTTTTGTATATTCAAGTGAAGAGGGATTTTATTTCTAAATGCAATGAAGGATTTATAAAAGAAATCCAAACTTATGTTCACACTAATCATTCTAATGATTGGGCAAATACCAAAGTCTTATATAGAAATACACTGAAGATTATTTTTATACAAGCTTAGTATCTTCATTCTTTCTGATGATTCCATATCTAGTGATATAGCAAATATTAAAAGCATCTATAGAAATACATTGCAAATGATTTTACTATAGGAATGCATTAGAAATGATTTGAATACTAGCTCTTTATGGAACCTGGAATATTATGGCTAGGATTTATGAAACAAATCCATCCAAACTTTCATTCCCTCTAATGATTCCATATCTAGTGATATAGCAAATACTAAAAGCATCTATAGAAATTTATTGCAAATGATTTTACTATAGGAATGCATTAGAAATGATTTGAATACTAGCTCTTTATGGAACCTGGAATATTATGGCTAGGATTTATGAAACAAATCCATCCAAACTTTCATTCCCTCTAATGATTCCATATCTAGTGATATAGCAAATATTAAAAACATCTATAGAAATACATTGCAAATGATTTTACTATAGGAATGCATTAGAAATGATTTGAATACTAGCTCTTTATGGAACCTGGAATATTATGGCTAGGATTTATGAAACAAATCCATCCAAACTTTCATTCCCTCTAATGATTCCATATCTAGTGATATAGCAAATACTAAAAGCATCTAAAGAAATTCATTGCAAATGATTTTACTATAGGAATGCATTAGAAATGATTTGAATACTAGCTCTTTATGGAACCTGGAATATTATGGCTAGGATTTATTAAAAAATTCCATCCAAACTTTCATTCTCTCTAATAATGTCCTGAAAGGTAACCAAGTGCGCCCCAAGTAAACAGAAGCATAATTTATGCATTATTTTTTTTTCTATTTAACCCCTCCCCAAAAAGCTTTGTTTTAAAAAAGCTACAGACACCAAACACATGGCTTCCATATCTAAGTCAAAGCTTTTTTCATTTGGTATTTTAAACTGAATACTAAATTCTTTAATCCTTAAGGAATCAATTTTGGATTGCCATTCAAGAAGAATATCCTCCAAGAGCTAGGAAAGTGTTGAATATTTTATTGCAGTTTTCCACATTGTACCTCTATGAATTAGGATTTTCTGCACTATTCTTTTTATGTGCTGTGCCCCTTCAGAACGTAGGTGATCATGGCTCTCCACTCCCCCACCAACCCTTGTAGCTCTCAATAAGTTTTGTCCCTCTGCCACCTCCCCCGGGCCACATTCTGTCATCCACTTAAACCCACCAGGTATGTCATGCATTGCTTTCCCTTGTCTCGATTTCCATCTATTCGCCCTGTGTGTATCAGATTCTCCAAGCCATCCTTTCACATTGTGTCCCAGAAATTTCAGTTGCCTCTTCCTGAACTATAAGCTTCCTCTTTGTTTGCATCCTCTCATTGTTGCTAACATGAGTCCATGATATCCTTATCATCCTTCTGTAGAGCTATACCTCTGTTGTCTCAAGTCTCATCTTTGAGGAGACTGGCCAACATTCACTGCCGTAAATTAGCATAACAGCTCAGGACAAACATAGACCAAATATTAAATGCATTGATGAGGCAATGTTTATCACATAAAGCCTAACATTCCAAAAAATTGCCAAATTACATCAAACACAGGTTTCACAAGCATACTTAAATATACATGTATGTAATGTCTTCAAAATAAATGTTTATTTCAGGAGACTTTGTTTTCAAATTTTATGACTAAATTTTGGTAAGGAAAACCTGAAGTGCACCCTAGAGTTTTAGTTGTTTTGCAAGTACACCCTGAAGTAAAAAAAAAAAAAAAAAAAAGTGTCGAGATATTGCATTAATCATTAACAGGAACTATAATATGGATTAGACCTTATACAGTGAAAAGAAGAGCAGAAGATTGGCTAAGGCATGAGCCTCAAATAGAGCCAATTGTTTTCTGTTTCATGTTTTTTTAAAATTTACAATGAGCACCTAAAGTTCTGGAAGGAATTAATGATATACGAGAAACTCATGTCTTCCCAGCACAGTTCCCCAATAAATCATGTGTAGGCATCAACCAAAACTGTATTCTGGAAAATTGTTTAGCTGCTAAACTTCTATAGTAAATGCACCTCCCTTCACAGACACTGATGAATTAGATGCAAAAGTGTGTGTGTGTGTGTGGGGGGGGGTAAAAGCTTGATAGTAGGGAGATGCAAGATGTATATTGGAAAGATGTATAAGACATTTTGGTTAATGAGTTGTGATCTCTTATAGAGTAAGAAAAAGTGTGTAGTGATATGTAAATTAGGTACTGTATAAAAGGCGGTATCGCTATACCTACAAGAGAGTTATCTTCTGACAAAACTACACCTGTCAGAGAGAATACCTATTATAACAATATGGTGTTGCCAATCACTTACTAAGCCACAATGGAGGATCCTGATTATATAAAAACTTTGCTTAGGTGTTTTGCAGTAGTGGTGAGAGTGAAAAAGTTAAAGGATACCAAAGCTAGTGGAGGAAAAAAAAAAGAAGTTATGGATTTGTTTTTGGCCTTAGTGGGGTATCAGGCTATAAAAAAAAAAAAGTCATTGTCTATCCCAAAGTGTTGAAAGATTTAGTGTACGAAGAAATTGCTGCCATTATAAAAGCAAATATACGACAAAAAAATTGGTCATAGCAGAAAGAACTAAATTTCTTGAAAGTAGATCGACTGGATGAAACCATTGTGCAATATGTACAGTGATTGAAAGAAGCGCCAAGATATTGTGAGTTTGAAAGAATGCGTTCAGAACAATTGTGCTAAGATTGACTGAAGGAATGGTTAACATCTTGTACAGGCATAAAATTCTAGAACGGCTTCAAGCTGATAATATGAATCTGGAAGCATGTGTGGAGTTGTTACAACATTTGGAATTGATTCAAAAATTTAATGTCTTCGAAGACAGCATGGAGACATACAGGTCTACTAAAAGCTTACTTGTATACAGAAGGAACATGAAATGTGCAAAAATAAGTGTTCGGCCTTTGGGAAATGATGTTTTAAGTGTAACAAGAGGAATAATTTCCAGACAGTATGCATATATGAAAAGCGAGTGGGAAATAGAGATCCTCCGAGTGAAAATACAGAAGTATTCGAGATAAAAGCACAGGATTAAAGTAGGGAAACGGTAAAATTAAACTGAGTAACTATACTTACACAGATGAATGCTGGAAGTGATTTTACATTGATATTGACGAATTTTTGGGAAAGAATGGGTAGACCAAAGTTAAAGAATTCTCCAGTTGAAACAGTTCAATGGATCAATCATCAAAATTTTAGGATGCTTTGAAGGCACAATTAAGAGAAAAAAAATAGATTTGAGATAAGACCAATCATAATGGTGGAAAACATCAAGGTCACGGTCTTTTAGGAATTGATATGTTAAGAGGCGGATACATTGAAGCTGATAAATTCCATGAAGTCTGTAGAACCAGATATTGGATTATTCAGGGGATACGAGGCGAGTATTTGGCTTGAATAAAGCATTTTCAAGCCTGAAAAGTTCCTGTTCACATGTTACCCTTGGTGGAAGCTGAATAAAATGGTGGAACAAAGAATATTAGAAAAAGTCAGCCAGGATAGTAACAATTAGGCGTCACCGATTGTGGAGAGATGCAAGCCCAATGAATAGTTAAGAATTTGTGACGATTATAAGGTGGACATGAATCACCAGATCTATTTGATTCATTCCCATTGCCAAACATTGAAACAGAATGCCATGAGTTTGCTGGTATAAAGTACTTGACCTTAAGTCAGTATATAATCAGATAAAAATTGATAGAAAGTTTCAAGTCACCACAATGAACACCCTTACTGGGTTACTAAGATGGACTCCTCTGTCATTTGGCATAAAAACGTAAAGTCACATTTTCCAAAAAGCCATGAAAAATGTTTTAAAAGGGATTAAAAATACGGACGACATTGGTATTTTGGTATTTTGGTGCATGGAGTAAAGAAGAGCTCAAAAGTAAAATGGAGCAAATTTTGAGAAAAATTAAATAGTGCAGACATGAGAGATAATTTTTTTTTTTTTTTAAGCATATCACCCCAAGCAAGGCTGGAAGCCACTAGCACGCAAGGGGTTACAGAAGTTTTGGAGGAAGAGCAGATAGGAGTAGTAAAGGAGAGGATGTGGAGAAAGATAGTGGATCGATCAAGGCAAGGGGGTTACAGAAGATTTGGAGCGAGAGCAGATAGGAATGAAAGGTGAAAGGATGTGGAGAAGGGAACTGGATAGATCAAGGCAACTGGAGATGTCGATTGACATTACACTTAAATAATTGGAGATTGTATTTGTCAGGGAAACAGGAATAGGGAAGGGAGTTCCACAGGCGAGATGTGCGAGACATGAAACTATTGGAGTAGAAGACACGTCTACATCTAACAGTTTCAACGGTGAAGGGGTGGGAACGGGATGGCAGCCTTGTGGGACGTTTAAATTCATGAGGCCTAGGAACCAGCGAAAGCAGCTCCTCGGAGCAATTACCGTGAAAGTATTTGTAAAAAAGACAGAGCGAGGCAACGTCACGTCTGTGAGAGAGTGACTGCAGACGAGATGACAGATCAAGGCCAATTACATTGCATATCCGTCTCTGGATAAATGCAAGTTTATTTGTCAAAAAATTTTGTACCTAAGATATTAAATATTATGAAATAGACAAAGTCCGACAGTTATTTTAAGACTTTTTTTTTTTTTTTAATGTTTATATGTTCTTTTTATAGATACAAATATTTAAGTAAATGCTCTGTTTATAATAAACAGTATTAACGACATTTACTGGCCTTAATGTCTGAGAAATTTTCATAGAAAATATGCGTCCTCCGACAGGAATCGAACCTATATCCTATACAGAACCGTCATAAAGCTTGACATGCTTTACTGATTGAGCCACAAAGGAGTGTTTCAGTTAGCAAGGTCAATTTTACTGTTTTTAAACTACAATTCTCCATGATTTTTTCTCGTACATTCATATCTGATCGATGCATGTCCAAATGTAAACAAATGACGTCACAGATTATGAAATTATAAACAGAGCATTTACTTAAATATTTGTATCTATAAAAAGAACGTATAAAAAAAAATGTCTTAAAATCTTAAATATTGAAAGACAGTATCACTGGACGATAAACTCATAAATATAACAGAGATAGCTGCACCCAGAAACAAAAAAGAAAAGTTGGAATCTTTTTTAGGATTAACTAATTTCTATAATAGATATCTACCGCAATGTAGGTGTCCGTGTGGAACCATTTAACGAAATAAGGAAGAAGAATACCAAGTTTCAATGGACAAAAAGACGAGGTTGCTTTTGAGAAATTAAAAAATGGCACTCATAAACAAACCAATTCTTAAAATTTTCAACCCAGTGAAAAAATTGACATTAACTACTGATGTCAGTGACTGTGTTATAGCTGAAATATCGTCACATGAAGATCACCTTGTAATGTACTTATCCAGAAAACTAACATCTGCGGAGGTGAATTATTCAAATATTGAGAAGGAGGCATTGGCGATTGTGTGGAACATGAAAAGAGCTAGAAATTTTTTTGCTGGGAAGGAAATTTCTATTAAAATCTGATAAGCCTTTGGAATTTATGTTCAACTCCAGAAGAAAGTTTCCAAAGATCATATCTGCCTGGATATTAAGATGAGTGATTAAGCTTATGGCATTCAAGTTTGACATCATATATATTAAAGGAAATACTATTCTGCATGTGGATGCATTATCTCTGTTAGATTTTGAGAGTAAAACTGCCGAAACAAGTGAAAATTGTGAGGAAAGAATCCTGTACTGGATGGAAACGTACGCATTATCCTTAAATCGGCTTAGGTTGGAAACTAGGCAGGATCCAGTGTTGAATAAAATTATGGAGAGAATAAAGAGGAATACATGGAGTAATTGCTCTATGGCCGAGAGGTCTTGTAAAGAGTCAAGACAC
>OZ038519.1:32347098-32437098 GCA_964036315.1 Acanthosepion esculentum | reverse complement strand
GCGCGTCTGTGAGAGAGCGACTGCAGACGAGATGACAGATCAGGGCCAATTACATTGCATATCCGTCTCTGGATTTTATCAAGAACCCCGAGGTAAACAGCAGGGGCTCCAGATCATATATGGCAGCAATACTTCATGCAAGGGCGAATGGTCGATTTATAGATTTGGAGGATCGATTCCGAGGAGAAAAATTTCCTGGCTCGGCACAGGGAGCCAACTTTCCTTGCGGTGGATGAAGCAATTGACTCGATGTATTTGTTCCATCTCAGATCAGCGGACAGCGTGAGACCGAGCAGCCACAGAGAGGAGCTCTCGAGAAGTTGGTCATCAGACATTCTAATGGGATGCAGGGATGGATCCCTGTGGTGGTTAATAGAGAGCAGTTTTGTTTTAGAGGCATTAAAGTTAACCAACCATTTCTTGCCCCAGTTCACAACCGATTGTAGGTCCTTTTTAAGTCGAACTGCCAGGTTAACTTTGTCAGCATCACTAGATTTGTGTTTGAGGCAAGAGTAAAATGGTAAAAATGGGATTAAAAGCATTCTCTCCAGTAGATTGTAATATAGAGAGTTATTTACCTAGACTACTAAGTTTTAGAGCTATTTTGTATGCAGGCAGAAGTCAAAGCCCATCCGCAATGATGGGAAGACAAATAAAATCTTTGATTACTATATCATTTGCAATGAATGAAAGTGTGTGGTACAGAAAAGACAAAGATTCAAATCCTGAAAAGGCAAATTTTGTGGTGCAAAAGGGATTTAATAACTGTTTTAACAAAGAAGGGACAGGGCTTACTGGCTGACAAAGACCAATTTAGAACCACAAGAGAGCATGAAGTTATGGAAAAGGAAGCAGAAGAACAGGCGACACAAGAAAGAATGAGTGAATCCAGTATAGAGAGTGGTCAGGAAGACCACCAGAGACATGAAAATGAAGAACAGGAAAGGGAGGAGAGGATGAGTAATATCATCTAGTAGTAGTGAGGGACAATCGGGGAATGAGAGTGACCGAAGATATCATGATGATTCAAATGAGGAGAATTGGTTAAGACCTAAATCTCCTATAAAAAGAAATAAGTGACTCACTCTGAGAGAGAGATTATGTCTCCCAGGGTTTGTTCGTAGAAGTCAAATATCAACTAGAAGTATAAAGCCTTTTAGGTTCAGGGAGGTATAGTGATATGCAAGTTAGATACTGTATAAAAGGCAGTATTGCTATATTACGAGAGAGTAAATGTTCTCTTCACACACACACACATATATATATATATATATATATATATATATACACACACACACAGAAAGAGATAGAAAAGAGAAAGATAGAAACAGATTGTGTAAAGAAAATAAAAAGTGAGAAAAAAAAAAACATTGCCTCCCACTCACAGAATTTTAACAGATGAAATTTAAATCTTTTTAAATAGCTTCATCTTTATCTTGAGGCATTTTCACTCAAATTAAATTCTTGGAATTGAATGTTTATTTTGCGTCAACAAATTTGGTTGAAAATAAATAGTGTATCAGGAGGCATTTTGGGGAACCAATCAAAAGTGACAGTTTCCATCATTGTTAGCATGGTTACCCAATGTTGCTCAGGATACAACTTTTACGTTGATATCAAAAGTACATCCAAACACAATCTGTCTCCCACTCTCTTTAAATAATTTTGATTTGAGTGAAATTTTTTTTTTATGGCTTATCAACCCCTTGAGGGATATTTAAAGCCAAAAGATATTTTGGATTGGAAGAATAATTTTGTTTTCCTTTTGTGAGTGAATATTGCATTAACAGGTTTCTGAGAATAATTATTTTTCCAGATACATGTCCTACTGTTAAACCATAGCTGGGAAATGGGGGCGATTCATACCTTTCAAAGTGAATGCAACAAATCCTCTTTGGGGATTACTTAAAATCCAAAACAGATTTTGGATTCTAAGAATGAATATTGCATTAAGAAATTTTTGAGAAAAACTGAATTTCCCAGATAAGTCCTACTTTTTAACCCATAACTGGGGAAGGAGATGGATTCATATCTTTCCAAAGGTTATTAGCACGTAGGTGAATATAACAAACCCAAATGGAATTTCAACTATCTTATCTGATTTCTCATTCCGAGTTGCTATCCATTACACTACCTGCAGATCCACAAATAATTTTTGAAATAACCCAGGTTAGAAATTTAATGTCAGGTCTCTTCAGAATTTAGGCAATCACAGCTCTTCACATATTTACTTTCTTCATTGAATTGACATGACTTTTGTGATACAGGTAACTAGAGTAAAATCTACATTATATAACCGTTTATTAAACATTTCTTGAAATCACAGCAAATGCATCAACCTTTTAATTCCAATGAATAAGGAATACGGTTAATGTTTTGATGATATTAAATGAAGAATAGCACTTCATATCAAGTACTTTTGAAAGACCGAAGGAAAAGATCTGGAGGCAGAAAAAAACATTCCATACTACACCAAGACTAGATTTGACTATGCACTAATCATACTCATTGTAAAGTAATTTACACCGGTGAAAACAGAATATTGAGTAAAGAGGACATACAAAGGTGAAAAATCATACAAAGGTGCTCAGACTTTTTTTGGGGGAAAAAAGAAACTGCCTTGTAGCAATGAGGAAGGTTGATTTTTTTATTCTTTTATTTTTATTTATTTATTTATTTTTTTTTATAGAAAATCAACATTTGCCCTCAGAGTAAAAGCTGGGGCTTGATGTGATGAGTACAGATACCAAAAATTAGATTCATACCTTTTACTAATTTTTGAGCATTTAGATTTAAAGAACATTTGAAAAACAAATGTACAGAAATACCTAATTTCTTTACAAACTGACTAAAAATTTTTTTACTATTTCAAGAATAAATCCAAATAAAGATTTGTATTAGAAACATTAAATGGGAAATATATTCAAACCAGAATTCTAATTAGGAATTACCAGAAAATATGCTATTTTCTTTTACTGTATTCGATAAGTAAAAACTGTTAAAAAAAACCAAAAAAAAAAAAAAAACTCAATGAATAAGATTTGTTAGATCATAATAAAAACCAAAAAAATAATACTGTTGGGCATAAATTATAAGTCAAAATGTTTTAAATTTGTATTGTTTATTGAAAATGACACTAAAAATACTGCACTGTATACCATATTACATAATAATATAATTAAATTGTTTAGTATAATTTCCCTTTGAAGTAAAGAAGAGTCTTATTTGATAGCACAATCATTTAGTAATAATGTGCTTATGCCATGCATCTTGTCCATATACAATTTGTACAGGTTCAGTCAATTATAAATTTTATAAGGCTGTGCTCTAAGGCTTTCACTGATCACCAGAATGAAATTTCAAAGCTACAATTTTGAATTTTAATCTTTTAATCTCATTTCCTAAGGATTTAGAAAAAAAAAAGAAAGAAAAATTTTGTTTTATTTATCATGTCAAACTCCAACTTACAAATTGAGTGCAGTACCATGGTTCCAAAATTGACCTACCCTATTGTAGCAAAGTTTGGGACAAATATCAGAGATAGAATCAACATGATTGGCATAAGGAAAAATCTAGATGTGACAACTGACATAATGATGCTGATTAAAAGAAGAAATCTAAACTGGTTTGGTTATGTAATCAGAAGATCAAAACCTTGTCTAGATTCTATATACACAACTTCCCTGGCAAAAGACTACATGGCGGACCATCTAAGAGATTGAAATGTGAGGGTGAGTGGAGTTAATCCCCGTGATATGAAGATGCTCGAAATGGGATTAACACAAGGGATTACTACAGATGGTCTTGACAATCAACTATGGGGTTGAACTAAAAATTTTGAATTGTGTACGATAGCAAAATTGCGGAGTATGTTTGAAATAAGTTTGTGAACGTTCATCAGAATTCAATTATAGAAGCATTGAACTTAATCTAGACCAGATTTTTCCATCTGTATCAATCAGGAAAATTACATAAAATAAAAATATAAATAAAAATATAAATAAATAAATAAAGACTATTAGCATGGATTGAAATCAGCGACTAAAAAAAAAAAAATGAGGATGCGGTTATCACTGAAGAGAAAGCTAAACTGATGTGCCTTATTCGACAACTGAATTAGATTGCTGGCATGACCTGCTCTGACATAGGTTTTGCTGTTTCCCAGTTGAGCTTAGCAATTACAAATGCTGGAGTTAGCCATCCAAATAAGATCAGTGGAGTGGGTAGGCATAGTCAAATACAAAATAAGTAACAGAATTGTCCAACAAACAGAATTGACAAAGTTTGCAATAACAAGAAAAAGAAAACAGAGCAAAAAATAATATAAAGCAAGCCAACAATATATCCAAGGCAAATTAACAGTAAAGCAACATAGCAATAAGTTCAAACTAAGTATTGGTGCTTGCACACAAAAGCAAGTTCGGAGAAGTGAATATAGCATTCTGACTTCAAGATAAACTGGGACTGTGTCAGATTATACCACAAACTGGCCTATTTTATTGGCTGGGGAAAAAAATCCCAGAATGCATTTGTGTGTTTCTGCCTATAAAAGGGGAGAGGAAAGTGATTTGCAGTCATTCTCATTGGTTGGAAATCAACAAGATCTTAAGGCAAATAAAGCAAGTAAGACTTTAACCCATTACCTGCCATGAGCCCCATTTGGGGATCTGTTAAAATTAAACTCACTACATGTTATTCCTTGTATTTACATTGAATTGCTTACATACATTGCATTTGCAGAGGTATATTTTACAACACTTAGCCTTTAAAGTTTTTATTATTAGTCATAAGACACTTTCTGTCATAATTTTACATTTCACGAGTAGAAAAATAATGACTATTTTGAAAAGTATTTTTTTATTATTTCTAATCAATATTATTTTTTGATGTTTTATACACATATATATTTGATGTTCTAGTTTCTATAAAAACGACAATCGTAACTACTGAAATTAAACATAAGGAATAAAACTCCTAAGACACCTGTCTGGGCCAAAAATGCGCATTAAAAAAATTTGGCACTTAATGGGTTAAGGCAGGTGAAAAACACCCAGTGTCATTCTTTGTAAGGCTAAAATGTCTCAGATTTAAAGACTAATATAAATTGATGCCAGTTATGCTAATCTTCCAGACTGGGCTTGTCAAAGAAGATAATTTTTTTTTCATCAGTTTAAAAAAAAAAAAAAAAAAAAAAAATCAGCCCGTTTGATGATATGGAAATCCACTAATGGTCAAGAGAGTGGTAGCGGTCAAATCTATTTTAGCAGCAAAGACCTTGTTATTCTTTGAAAGGTGTGAAATGTCATTGCTTATGGCTAAAATAATTGCAGAAATTGTCTCCAATGACAGAAATACCACCTTACCTGTTCACTGTCAAGGTAGACAATAAAGGTTTGTGTGGAGACAATAAAAGGAATTGAGTGACATCAGACTACAGGTGGAAATGTCAATTGTTGAAGAAATGATTGAAAAAGAGGAAATAAAACTCATGGATACAGAGTACTGAACATCTGGCAGATGTACTCACAAAGTACAAATCTTTTGAAGGTATTTCAAGAAGCACACATATCAGAAAAGGCGAGGAAAATTAAAGCCTTTGTTTAGTTTAACTATTCAATTTGTTGATCTATCTTTGGTAGGAATTTGAACTTGGTTTGACAGTTTCACTTCCTGTGCTGATAACATTTACACTACCTGCACATTCCAGTAAGAAACATTCATTCAGTTAAGTGCCATCACGTGATAAAGGCTTGGGTGATCATGTCTCTTTTGATTCATGACTGACGAGGCAGAAGATTTTTGCAGTAGACTGGTTGCCAAACATGGCTAAAGGACCCAGTCTGTCCTGCTATTCAACCCATAGCTGGTGGGGGGGGGAAGAAATGGATTCCTATGTTACCCAGGGGTAATTGTACATAAGTGGACGTAACGAACTTGATTGAAATTCAAACTCTTCTCTCAGGTTTTTCATTCTGAACCGATGTCTATTACATCCCAATGGACATCTATCCGTGTTAACTAAAATTGTTGGAAGGCATTTTAAAAAGAGAAACTGGCTTAAAACATTTATATGAAGAAAAGCATGGCTGCCTTGTAGCCGAGGCAGTTGTACATCTCTCACCAGTATCAGAGGCTATGGTTCAAATTGAGGTGCAGGGAAAACAGTTCTAATCATGGAAAACAGAATCAGCAAGCAGAGTTCAAATTCCATTTCAAACTGTTGCATTCACTTGGGAAAGGCATGACTGCATACCTTCTTTCCTCAGCTATGGGTAAAATAGTAAGGAAGATTGAACTCTCAAGTCTTGTTTGATATTCAAACAAAAAGGACAAAGTTTTGAAGATAGATGAAAAAAAAAAAATAAGTAGCACAATTCACGTTTTCCTCTCAATAGGGGGCATTTAATAGTTGACAATTTGCCTATTTAGAGAAGAGACGATGTGATGTGAATTGAAGGGTGTGGTTAAGATATCCCCTCTGAAAAGATTGACATAATAATCATCTTCATTTGATTTGGTGCAAACATATTTGGTGGGGGAGAGAAATTGATATCCAAAATTTTATTTGCTTTATTTTCCACTAGTAGTAATAATATTGAATTTTATTATTATTAGATGAAGCCTTGTCAATTCTTACTCATTTTTCATTAGTATTTCTTTCATCTTCATTCCAATTGCTTTATTTCTACTTGTAGTATTAGTAGCAATATTATGGTTTGGTTTATTTTGTTTTACAGCATATCAACCACAATGGGTTATTTAATGCAGACACGATTTAGGACAGATTCGGATAATAGAATATGTATTCTTTGTAAGAAATCAATTTGTAGATCAGACTTCATTGATGCATTTTTGTAAAGAGGGTTTTTGTCAAGAGTCAAATGTATTTCTGGTAATTTTTTTTTTTTTTTTTTTTTTAAATGTATTACTGGTATTTTTATTATAAATTTTTTTTATACAGTGTAACTCGGATATAAGAGAGTTGTCGGGACCGGAGAAGAAGTCTCTTATATCCGGGTTTGGTCTATTTTGTTTAGGTAAGTATGGCTCAAATTTGGGACCAGATAAAATCTCTCTTATATCCGGGTTTATCTTATATCCAGGTTACACTGTACTTTCATAGTGTTTTGACCCCAGTTTGGTTGTTCACTATTTTCCCATAGCTGGAACCCTAACCGATGCTACCACCCCAGATCAGGGGAACAATAGCAATTAAGAGATGGTTCTACGCTCCTCAAAACCTCCTGATCAGAGGCCTTGCTGCCAGATGTAGTTTACAATCATACCCAGGACAAATTATTATTAGATGAGGCATTGTCAATCATAAATATTTTATTAAAATGTATTTCATTTTGCTTCTTTCAGCAATTTCTTTTGTTAGAAGAATGTCCAAAAATTTACTCATGCAACATCTTCGTTAATACACTGCTTACACTTGGTTAAGGAGCAAAGAGAAAAAGAGAGAGAGACATAGTAAAACAAAAGAGAACATGACATAGAAAAACAAAGAGAGAGTGCTGCAGTGAGGGATTGGGGTGGGGGTCATCTTAGATGAAAGGCGATTGTTTGTAGTGAGGAGCTAAATCATGTTTTATCCATAAACACCTTTTGAAATTAAAATCTTTCTTTAATAATTATAATAGTTTTCTAATAGAATAAAAATAGATGATGGTCATGTAATAAAAAATCCTATTAAACCCAGACTGTGTTGAGCAATAGAGAGATATAGAGAGAGATGGAGGGGGAGATATAGAGGGAGATGGAGAAAGAGGGAGATAGAGGGAGATATAGATAGAGGGAGATGGAGATATAGAAAGAGGGAGATATAGAAAGAGGGAGATATAGAAAGAGGGAGATATAGAAAGAGGGAGATATAGAAAGAGGGAGATATAGAAAGAGGGAGATATAGAAAGAGGGAGATATAGAAAGAGGGAGATATAGAAAGAGGGAGAGAGAGAGAGAAAGAGGGAGAGAGAGAGAGAAAGAGGGAGAGAGAGAGAGAAAGAGGGAGAGAGATAGAGAGAGAAGGGATGTAGAGAAACAAAAAGATAGTGCGACACAGAGAGTGATTGTAGGGTGTTATCTTAGATAAAGGTAGTAATTTGTAGTGAGGGGTTCAATCATGTTTCTTGACCTAACGATCTGTTGAGGACATTTCAGTATTTCAAAGAGACTATGTCACTTTTCTCTGGAAATGGCCATGGGTTAAAAAGTACAGAGTGCAACATTAAAATATTTATTAGTAAATCTGTATAATTTACACGAGTTCCACTAGTATATTTTATATATATATATATATATCTTGGTATGTTTTAAGACTGAATCTGTTGAGGACAAATTTATCCCTAAACACCTTTCGAAATTAAAATCTTTCTTTAATAATTATAATCGTTTTCTAATAAAATAAAAATAGATGAGGGTCATCTAATCAAAAACCCAGACTGTGTTGAGCAACTGAGAGGGGAAATAGAAAGAGAGAGGGGCATAGAGAATAAAACAGAGAGAGAGAGAGAGAGAAGGGATGTAGAGAAACAAAAAGAAAGTGTGACACAGAGAGGCGATTGGGGAGATCATCTTAGATAGAGGCAGTTCATGAGGGTTTAAAAATCATGTTTCTTGACTTTTTTTTTTTTTTTTTTTTTAAGAGAGATGACATCATTTTCTTATAACACTCTGGGAATGGTTATAGGTTGAAAAGTACAACGTTTTACATTAAAATATTTATTAGTAAATCTGTGAAATTACACAGGTCCTGCTAGTTATTATAAGTAGTATACAAATAGTGTGTCTATGTTACTAGTATTATTATGACTTTTCAGTATAGTTACCAATACCATATTTTCTTGTGTATAATACTCCATTTTCTGAAGCTAAAAGCAGGGAATAAATTACATTCTTTAGTATAATACGATCCCATAATACAGCCATCCCTATGCAATTTTTTAAAAAGTTGTATCGTATTATCCATTAAAATCTCAGTATTGTACATATGGCTCACCAAATTATTTTATTTTTCATAATATTAAAGAATAGGAATGAAATGTTTAGCCATTCTAATTTCTGTTTCAAAATTTGTTTTTAAATTTTTGGAGAAAGGCACTTTGCTGTAACATTGTTATCCAATCGTGACGGATTTTGTATAATTTTTTTTTTTTTTTTTTTTTTTTTAAATCAATTTTTAGTGAATTTTGTGTCTTTTGATGCTTCCCAAAGAACAAATATCGCCAACATATCAAATACAATTCGGTATCTGTCTATATTTCTGAGATGAGGTATTATGTACACTATTTACATTATTTGGACTATTGTCCTCATCTTTGTCGCCATATTTATTACAACGTTCCGGCCCTTCAGTATCTGTCTATATTTCTGAGATGAGGTATTATGTACACTAATTACATTATTCGGACTAATTTCCTCATCTTTGTCGCCATATTTATTACAACGTTCCAGCCCTTCAGTATCTGTCTATATTTCTGAGATGAGGTATTATGTACACTATTGTCATTATTCGGACTATTGTCCTCATCTTTCTTGCCATATTTATTAAAATGTTTCGGCCGGTGTAGGCTCCGGCCTTCTTCAGGTGGTTGGAATGTCCAACTGAACCCTTTATTCTGCTCACTGGGGTAGACAGTTCTAGTTCCACATACCATGTTTAATGGATGTCAGTTATCAGTTATCTCCTGTTAATTCCCCTCTCCAAATTCTCCACTGCCTTAACTGGGTATTGAAATCACACTCTTTGGGTCCTGTCACTGGATCTAACTAACGCCTTTATTTTTTAGATCCAGTGACAGGACCCAAAGAGTGTGAGTTCAATACCCGGTTAAGGCAGTGGAGAACTTGGAGAGGAGAATTAACGGGAAACAGGAGATAACTGATAACTGACATCCATTAAACATGGTACATAGAACTAGAACAGTCTACACCAGTGAGCGAAATAAATGGTTCAGTTCGACATTCCAACCACCTGAAGAAGGCCGGAGCGTACACCGGCGGAAACGTTGTAATAAATATGGCGACAAAGATGAGGACAATAGAACAAATAATGTAAATAGTATATCAAATACAATTGTTGTCAAAATCTGCCTACTTCGTTTTATTTTTTTTTGTAATGTTCAATTGTAGGAGGGACTTTGTAAATCAGATACAATAATAGTAACACCTTCAAACAATACTTGGTCAGAGGCCTCTAATTCCCATATGTGTGTGTGTGTGTGTGTGTGTGTGTGTGTGTGTGCATATATATATATATATATATATATATATATATTTTTTTTTTTTTTTTTTTTTTTCTCCCTTTACCTGTCATGTGATTTAATTATTTCAAGATGATGTCAACCATGCTTGCTCTGGTGATCTGTGTTCAAACCCAGGTATCGGCAGCAATACTTTATTCCTATATGACAATTTTCTATTGCACTGAGTGTATTTACAATCTTGCTGTTTCAAATAAGAGATTTTTTAAGCAGAGCAAAATTTTTAAAAAATGTACTTTTGTATAACACAACCCCCACCTTTTTTTTGCCTTTTTCGTTCAAAATTTCTTGCATTATGCACCAGAAAATACGGTAAGACTGATGTATTTGTTCCATTTATGCCCAAGTGCATAAATACTCTTTGATAAAAGACATATCAAGCAACCAAAAATGCTCTTGCACTGTAAAGTATGGCACCAATTTCCAGACGAGTGTCTTAAGTAGCCTAAGAGACAAAAAGGATCAGTCGAGATGATGCAATAACTGCAGTAAAACAATCATATTGCTGGAGCCATTGTTTTCCTATTGTCCATATGTGTGGTGCAATTGTCTTCTTGCAAGATTACAGCCTTAATGGAAATGTCCTGGATTCTTCCGACAATTGTTTCATGTAAAAAAGAATTTGTTTTCATTTTATTTTTAAAAATCATTTTTTTTTAAAAATCATTTTTCTCCGAGCAAGGCAATAAAAGTTAGTTTGGCCGATTTCATAACATTTCAACTCTTGTTTGGTTATTTAAGGTCAGTTACATGTGGGGCACCTGGTGAGGATCAAACTCACTATTCAGTAGTAATGGTCAACCAGACAACCTTGCTAATCATTACTCCATTTTGCAGTGTTTTTGAAAATTAGAGATTATACAATGTAATCAGATAATGGCGAAACATGAATTGGAAGAAAAGGGAGCAAGTTGACATGTTTGGGATGAGGTCCAGATAACAGATAAGGGAGCCTATAAAGGATACATAGGGCCAAGGAAGACTTCAGGATTCACAGCAAATTCATACACAAACCGCTCAAGTTTACATGAGGGAATAAGATGGACGTGAGCCAGAAACTATACTGGAGCAAAGATGAATTAAAATATTCCTGGGACTTAAAATGTGGACCCTTCATTTAGCCAGGCCAGGAGGAATTAGCAAGATAATAAAGCCACTAAGATGCAAGGGGTTACTAAATAATGAAAAGAATAGAATAAAAAAAGAAAAAGAGAATAAAAAAATAGGAATTAAGGTAGAAGATAATGATTGACATTAAATTTAAATTTTTGAAGATCAAAGTTGACTGGAAAGCAAGAAAGCTGGAAGAAGGTTCCACAAGTAAGTGGTGCAAGAAAAGAAACTTAACATAGAACTTACGGTTACATCTAGACATCTAGCAGCAATATTTGAAGCATGGATGAATGGTAGACTTATAAATGAGTAAGATTCTGGCAAAAAGAGTCTAGCACAACACAGTGAACCAACTTTCCGAGCAGAGGGCCTGGCAATTGATTCAATATAATCTTTACACTTCATGTCAATGGATAATGATAGCCAGAGAAGGTGCAATGAGTCACTTTCAAAGAGTGAGAGAAAAAAAAAAGGAACTATATTATAATTAGCATTTAATATACTTTAGTTATCTCCCTTGAGAAATAGGATTTCTATATTGTAAAGTAGTGTTTCTCAACAATATTTTTATTTTTTATTTTTTAACTTCAGGGCACACATGGAGAATAACTAAAACTTTGGAGTGGACTTTAAACTTTAATAAGGTGACATTAGTCATGAAATTTAAAAATAGGAAATTCTGGTTTAGCATTCCCAGATAAAATTAGTAGTACAGTTTTCATTTAAGAAAAATGAAGAAACTTTTTTTTTTTTTTTCTCTTTTTTTTCTCTTTTTTTTTTTAAAGAAGCTGATAATGACTGATTTAAATCCCCTGAAGAAAGGGAAGGATTATCCACTCCTTCTTAAAGATTAAAGAATTTAGAATCCAGTTTAAAATATAAAATGCCAAAGACTTTACTTGGAAGCCATGTTCTTGGAGTCTCTAGCTATTTAAAAATAAAGTTTTTTTTTTTTTTTAAATATAAAAATAATTAATGAATTACTCTTCTGTTAAATTTGGGGTGCACCTGGCTACCTTACACTGGTTGAGAAACACTGCTGTAGAGTGTTAGGGTAAGCACAGATATAGACCTCATCCTATTAAGCTGCAATACTTTTATACTCTTTTTCACACAATATAAAGCCCAAGAGCCACTCAAGGTAGAGTATTACTGTTTAATGCAGTTTTAAGGGTGTAAAAGAATGAAGTGTATATTATGAGGATATGTATGATAGATAACAGTTGACCTTAGACTTTAGGTTAAGATTGTAGTGATTGGGGAAGCATCCCCTTAGGAGTCTGTTCCACAAGTAACAGTTGAAAATCTTCCTTACTAATGAAGTATGAAGGGAATGAGAATGAGTTGACACTGTCTTCATGGCATGTTGGGTCATACCTGTAAAGTCTGAACTGGTGGAACTAAGGATAGACTAGAGAGAAGTAAGAAATATTCTGCCTGTGGGAAAGTGGTTGTAGGGTGGAAAATAATTTAACTGCAAATTGGATCAGAGGTTGCTTTACACTCCAAATTATAGTATTTTAATAGTATTGCCCTTACATAAGTACTGCTACAATGTGCCATTTTTTTTTTTTTTTTTTAAGTAAAAAAACTTATTTCCTCTCTCGACCAAACAAAAAGACCAAATCATTTCATACTTTCCAGCTTTATGTCTGCAGGTAAATTTTTCCCTCTTCCATCATCAGGTTAAAGCAATGTTATCAGGTCTCCAAACACTTACCTGCAAAATAAATATAAGTAGATAAAAAGGAGAAAAGTAATCAAATATTAAAACAATTTACAAGTAATCATTTTCACCAATTAACAGCGACAGGAGAATGGGAGAGTTATTGCAGGACAAACATGTGATTAATATTTATCCTCCTGTCCACCGTTTGTAAATATGACAGAAGATGAATACGACATCAAAGAGGAAACACAAATGCCACAACATGAAATATTTTAAATTCCGAAAACACTTTCCTCCTTTGTTTTGAATTCTTTCTATGGCACCACCGTTTTTAATATCTACTAAAACATTTTTCAAATAAGTTCAAAATTCTGCAGCAAGCCACACAAACAGGAGAATCCAGTTATGGCTGTCAGACAATATATCAACCCTTACATCTGGCCACCTAACTCCCCAGACTGCAATGTGGGGCACATTTGAAAGAGAGACCAACAAAACTCCTTGTAACACCAAAGATGAACTGAAAGTAAGGATTATGGCAGCATTCACCAACTTAAACAAGGAAAGCATCCAGAAGATTTGCAGGAGATTATGAAGTTTTTTGGAGGCCGTGGTTGAAGCCAATGGTGATTTTTATTGAATAAAATTTCAAAATATTTTCATGTAATCTTGATAAATATATCTGTTAAAATAAGATGTCAGTGTTATTTTCATTTTTGCGTAATTTAGACAATTTATTCATCGCACCATGTATGTTTACGTTATAAACAGGAATGCAGTGCTAAAATGATTAAAAATAATTAATTCTGTGGCATGAGGAAGTCTAATGAATACTTTTATGAAAATTGCTAAGTTTTTTTTTTTGTTTTTTTTTTTGCAACATGCAGACCAATTAAATTAAGCAGAGCTGAAATCACAAAATGAAAGTGACATGGCTTTTATATAATATTTTTAATTGAATAAAGTTGCAATGTTTAAAATTTTCATGAGGATCAAATCATTTCCCCCCTCTTGTTAATAAAGAAAATATAAATATCTAACACCGGATTGCTTTTACAAATAATAATAATAAAAAAAAAAAATAGTAAAAAAAGCATCCATCAGTATATGGAATTATGGCCACATGTTCAAACGCTGGTTTCCACACTGAAATTAAGCAATGTAGAGTCTGGTCAATATCTAGATGGGCGACAGCTTGGGAATACTAGGTGCTATAACCATGGATGTATGGGTGGTGTAATGTATAATGGCTCACACTAGTTATTTGGAGAGCAGTTTCAATTCAAATAGGGTTCATTATATACACTGGCTCACAAAATGTATGAATCCACCTCTTCTACCCCCAGCTATGGATTAATTAGTAAGACACAGTAGAGTAATGGATAGCAGCTCGGATTGAGGAATCAGAGAGCAGAGTTTGAATTCCAGTCAAATCCATTACATTCACTTACATGCCAATATCCTTGGGAAAGGTATGGATCCTCTTATCCCCTCAGCTATGGGTAAATAGCAGGACAGACCAGAAAGAAATAGCAATCTACTGCGGGAAAAAAATCTGCTTCATCAGTCATGTATTGAAAGATATATGATCGCTTAAGCGTGTATCACGCATGGAACATAACAGAATGACTGACTTGTATGAAAGGTCTTAAATTAAGAGTAATGGATAGTGACTCAGATTGAGGAATCTGAGAGCCGAGTTCGAATTCCAGTCGAATCCATTACATTCACTTACGTGCTAATACCCCTGGGAAAGGTATGAATCCTCTTCTTCTCACCCCCCCAGCTATGGGTAAATAGCAGGACAGACCGGCTTCTATAGCCTTGGATGGCAACTGGTCTACCGCAGAAAGAAATGGCAACCTACTGCGAGAAAAAAATCTGCCCCGTCAGTCATGTATCGAAAGATACATGATCGCCTAAGTGTGTATCACGCATGGCACATAACTGACTGACTGACATGCTAATACCCTTGGGAAAGGTATGAATCCTCTTCTCCTCCTCCTGGCTATGTTAAATAGTAGAACAAATCAGATTCTATAGCCATAGATGGCAACTGGTCTCCCACAGAAAGAAATGGCAACCTACTGCGGGGAAAAAAATCTGCTTCATCAGTCATGTATCGCTTAAGCATGTATCACGCATGGAACATAACTGACTGACATTATTATCAAAAAAAAAAAAAATTCTTAACCTAAAAA
Source organism: Acanthosepion esculentum (assembly GCA_964036315.1). Classification (NCBI taxonomy): domain Eukaryota; kingdom Metazoa; phylum Mollusca; class Cephalopoda; order Sepiida; family Sepiidae; genus Acanthosepion; species Acanthosepion esculentum. The sequence continues at coordinate 32,421,853 of OZ038519.1, read as the reverse complement.
TATTTATTGGCTTTAAATAACTTGTAAAAGCTGTAAAAAACAAAAAACAAACATCCATTTCTGTTTAAATGAAATGGCAGAGAGACAAGCTGTTAATATTAATTTTTAAAAAAGAAAATTTTTTTCTTTTTTTTAGCATTCACTGCCCACCACCAACTGATGTTATTACTAGCATACCGGTGCCATCAAAATTGACAGGAAGAAGGAATGTATAAGTAATATGTATTGTAAATAATGTTCATTTAATCCAAGTACAATTTTGTAATTTAAACATTATACAATTTATAAACACCTCAGGAAAGAGATCTGTATATTATCCTCATAAATGTTACATATTTACAGCCAAAATTATGTTTACTGCAAAAGTTATCAAATATTACAATATTTTTTGTGTAAACGCTGGAAAGGTCCGAGTAATCCTTGACAGTCCGTAGATTCAATCTGTAATTTCAAAGTCTGCTTATTTCTTGTTCTACAAAGAGAATTGGGTTATCTTTTCTAAAAGCTATTACCAAATTCCACAAGATATGCTCCGAATTGTAATATAAAAACTGCATTAAAACTATCTAATTATTTAATTGTATAAGCTTTTAATTGCTATCACAAATAATATAAATGATGGATATAGTGTGAATAAAAAAAAACTCTTTCGATGACTGATGAATTATTATAAGAACACAGTTTCTTTTAATTATAATTTTTAAAGTTTAAAATAAATTTCTAAAAATGAAGAAAGCATTCTTGAAGATATATGTGCATATTATAAATACGAACACTTTTCGATAGCAATATCAGTACGTGTCAAATGGAACCAAGTCAACGATAACCCACCCAGTGCCATGCTATTTTGCACACTGCCCCTCATTTGTTATAAAAACAAATATATATATATATATATATATATATATATATTGTCATCCACAGAGACTGTTTCGCTGTATCACAGCTCATCAGTGTGGCTAGACGTCCAGTTGCCTCTGGCTAGAATCGAAAACCGGCTGAATTCGTGTCAGTCGGAAATGTTACCCTGAAGCCGTTGGCGCACGGCAGAGAAGGTGAATTTAAGCGTATTTATTTTTAGATAAACACACAGTGACTGAGAGAACTCAATTCGATTTACCGAAGAGTCTTGCATTATTAGCCGTAATAGTCACTGTTTACAAACCCACACATCCTTCCCAGGATTTATTTATATATATATATATATATATATATATATATATATATTTGAGAGAGATATGGATCATCATATAGTATTTTTTGTATAGTATACAAAATAAAGACTATTTCTTTCTTGTCTTATTTCATAAATGTATATTTTAATGTAGAGAATTTTCTCAACTCATAGATCACATACAGCGCTGTTCAGGTAGATCACATACTTAAGTAGCACCCCTTGTTTCTATTCCTCGGCCCATGTTAAAGGATGTACTCATCTTGGTTATTTGTTCAAGATCAACAATAATTGAACAATTAACACAGAATAAAGGGTTCAGTTTAAAAATCGCAGTAGCTTAAAAAGTCTGGAGGACATACATAGCTAAAACGTGAATAACAACAAAGATTAAGACATTTGCTCGAGCAACTGTGACAAAACCCCATAATTAATTTGACACACACACACAATTTTGATAGAGCTTCAGTTAATTTAGATAATTATCTAAAAAGTATATTCTTTTTCTTATAATGGTTTGTTTTGCTCTGTGAAAATGACCAGATACGAGTTAAGACATGTCTACCCAGAATATCAAAAATGATTTTACTAGGCCCTTACTATTATTATTAGGAGTTCTCCTGCAAATCTTTAAATATATTTTTCCAGCTATATTAATAACTGAAACTTCTAGGGGATCAATTTATTACTTCATAACAATAAAAACTGAGCTGCTACATGTTGTCCTGCACAATTCTATCCAATTAGTGTTAATTTAAATTGATACCATCCCATATATTGAAACTATAATTATTCTAATATAACTGTGCTTGCCCCGTTACGTCCTGCCAATGCCTCATAAATAATAGCCTATTCTGTTTTGATTGCATAGAAAGAGGAGAAAGGCACTACTTGGTTTCAATGAGAAAATGAAAGAAAGGGAAGATAGAAGTATTTAATGACTGTTTCTTTAATGATTTCTAAGGATATTTTATTGTTGTGGAACTTGCCATGAGTTTATCGAGTAAACTATAATTTTGGAAAATGAAAATTATACTGAAATATGTTGGAATTTTCCAAGATTTAATCTGAAATCAAGAAAATCCAAACTTTAAACCAACTGGTTACAATATACAGGGTGTCCATAAAGTTCATGTGCACTTTAAAAAATTTATAACTTTATTTGTATTTGCAATAGAAATAATCTGTAAAAAATGTTATAAAGTTTAATGTACCTACTTTTAAGTATAGCTAAAATAACTAATGTGATTTCAGGCATTACTGTAAATCAGTTGGCAAATGTTTTCCGTGAACTGCAAAATCGTATTACCCTTTGTATTGCTAATGATGGAGGACATGTGGAAACTTAAATAAAATTTCAATAAAACCTTAAAAAATATAGATTTACTTCTTTCTAATCCTTTTTACAAATTATTTCTATCGCAAATACAAATAAAGTTATAAATTTTTTTAAAGTGCGCACAAACTTTATAGGCACCCTGTATATATAAAAAACTGATTTGTGTTTTTACAGGTTATCAACATTTTTCAGTATATTTAAAGTCAGAAAATATTTTTTAGATGGTTAGAACTTTTTGGAGATAATATATTTTTTACTGATACATGTTCTACGAATTAACTCACAGCTGGGGTGAGGGAGATGTGGATTCATGCCTTTCTTAAGGGTATTTGCACATAAATGAATATAACAAACCCAACTGGAACTGGAACTTGGCTTTCCAATTCTGAGTTGTTATTCATGACAACTTTCACACATCCGAGCTTACAGCACCTGGCATTCCCAAACTCTCACCCATCTAGGCTCAAAGTTGCTTAACATCAGTGATCATACAAGAACCAATTTTCCAATGTTATACGGCTGTAAGCTTTTTATATCGCCCACACATCCAAGTTTACAGAACCTGGTATTCCCAAGTGGTCACCCATCTAGGTACTGACCAAGCTCAATCTTGCTCAACTTTGGTGATCATATGAGAACCAATGTTTCAACACGATATGGTCATTAGCCATATAGAGCAAAGGTGTCAGTTTAAGCTGATGCCAGGAGTATATGGGTTAATACTAGTTGATGTCAAAAATAATTTTACTAAGTCATTATTATTACTTTTAAGGTTTTTAGATCTGAGTCTTTACTGGATATACTCAAGTATGAGTTTTTATGATTTTTTTTTTTTTTTTTTTTTTTTAAAATGGGGGGGTTGCTCTTATACACAGGTAATTTATTTTGAACAGGTTAAAATCATACATTTTCAATGGCTAGTTGCACGACAATTTTTTCTGAAGGGGTTAAAATTAATGCATAAAAATTCAAGGTCACACTATACATGAAGTTAACTCATACAAATATATATGGCAAATATATTTTTCCTGTTATTGGTTAATATGTAGTAATTCTTGGAGGGGGGGGGGCAGTTTATTAATAACACCACAAAACCAATCACACTTTTATGTCCAGTAAACTCTTATCTGTCAGTTGAAACCGACACCCTTTCTATATACCTAACCTATAATTTTGGTAAGTGAAAATTTCATTGAAATATATTTGAAAATTACAAACTTTTCATCAGAAATGAAAAAAGGCCTTATTCAAAATGCTGTCAACATATGGAGAAAAAGAAAGCATCTGCTAAACTGATAGCCTCCCAAAATCATTTAAAATTCATGCCTTCTTGCAGACTATAATCTTGGAAAGTGAAAATTTTATTGAAATATGTTGGAAAATTTCCAATTTTTAATCTGAAATCAAGAAAATATGACTTTTCATGCAAAATGGGGAATATATATATATATATATATATATATATATATATATATATATATATAGTTGTTTGCTATTATAACTGTTTAATTTATACCTGAAAAAGAAAAACAATTTATAATTGTCTATTTAGTTTAAGAGTAATTATTTAATTTTTGACATTACAATTTGGTGAACTATACATACTTCAATGTAGAATTTTTTTTATTATTTAACCCATATACTCCTGGTATTGGTTCAAACAGATATATTGTTTTTTGTTTTTTTTTCCCATATATCTAAACAGTAAACTACAATTTTTGAAAAAGAAAATTTCACTGAAATATGTTGGAAAATTAGAAACTTTTCATCAGAAATGAAAAAAAACGAACCCTTATTCAAAATGGTGTGAACATATGGAAAAAAAGATATAGCCTCCTAGAATCATTTAAAATTGAGGCCTTCTTTGGAAAGTGAAAATTTCATTGAAATATGTTGGAAAATTAGAAACTTTTCATCAGAAATGAAAAAAAACGAACCCTTATTCAAAATGGTGTGAACATATGAGAAAAAGATATAGCCTCCCAGAATCATTTAAAATTGAGGCCTTCTTTGGAAAGTGAAAATTTCATTGAAATATGTTGGAAAATTTTCAATTTTTAATCTGAAAAAAAAAAAAAAATGAACTTTAAGCAAAGCTAATTAAAAAAAAAAAAAAAAAAAAAAAAAATCGAAACCTAGGCCAAGATATTAATGCTCCTCAATTAACCTATATTTTTAATTTTTTTTAGCCATACTAAAAACAAAAAAAAATAAAAAAAAATTATGTCTTACACCAGTGGCAGGTGTTTTTATGACCTTATATGCATTAACAGAAATAAAGGGCAGGCTCCAAACATTGACATATAAAAGGACTGTGTGTCAGTTTCATCTTAAACACCTGCTCTTACTAAGTGGGAGGTAAAGATTACAAAAATGGAGGATATGATGCTCTTGCTGAAGGCAGTTTTTCTATAAGTAACTGAAGATAATAACAGGATGAAAAAATAAGGCTATCACTTTCCACACAGCTTTAATCAAAGAGCAGGCTTTTTAATAATCCACACTCCTCTTTAATTTTATGATTCAAAGAAAATAGGTTATTAAAAAAAAAAAAAAAAAAAGCTAGGGAAGGGGGGTACTTTTCTATTAATCAGCTCCGCCACCAATGAAAATTACACTTTAGTTTCAAATGTGCCGTTCTAGACTATAACTTTCAACACAAGTGATTATCTCCAGATATAGGTTAAAATATCATGGTGTTTAAAAAAAAAAAAAAAAGCTTTACTCCCATAATTTCTGAAATTCAAACATTTTGAAGGATGCTTCCAGTTGCAACATGAGTTGGTCTGAAGTATAGAATACCATGGTATCAAATAGACAGAGTGAATGAGATTTCCTCTCACCTCTTATATTTATAGGGTGCGAATAGAGGAAATTTCTTGAATGTGTAATAAAAGGGGTGGCTAGAATAAAGATGTTAGAGTAGTTGTCGGAAGAGGAGAGGGGAGAGGAGAGAGGGAGAGGAAAAGGAGAGGAGAGAGGAAAAGGAGAGGGAGAGGAAAAGGAGAGGGAGAGGAAAAGGAGAGGGAGAGGAAAAGGAGAGGGAGAGGAAAAGGAGAGGGAGAGGAAAAGGAGAGGGAGAGGAAAAGGAGAGGGAGAGGAAAAGGAGAGGGAGAGGAAAAGGAGAGGGAGAGGAGAGGGAGAGGAAAAGGAGAGGGAGAGGAAAAGGAGAGGGAGAGGAAAAGGAGAGGGAGAGGAGGGAGGGAGAGGAAAAGGAGAGGAGAGGAGGGAGGGAGAGGAAGAGGAAAAGGAGAGGGAGAGGAAAAGGAGAGGGAGAGGAAAAGGAGAGGGAGAGGAAAAGGAGAGGGAGAGGAAAAGGAGAGGGAGAGGAAAAGGAGAGGGAGAGGAAAAGGAGAGGAAGAGGAAAAGGAGAGGAAGAGGAAAAGGAGAGGAAGAGGAAAAGGAGAGGAGAGGAGGTTACTGTGGACAGGGTATGGATTTGTCATCAGAGGAAGGCAATGCCTTTATGCCTGTAAAAGAATGGTATATCTATTACTGGATACACTTCTGACTCTCTTACAAGTTTGTTTACAAGATTATAAAACTATGTTAACCAAGTACAATGTGATATTTTAATATTTACCTTTTTAGGATTAATACAAATATAAAATTTGTCACTTGGCTGATTGATATTATATTCAGCATCTTGATTCTTGAGTTTTGTAGACAAACCTTTTTGTAATCATTCGTTTTACTCGTCAGGAGGTATCAGCAATTCTCTGCTGATTTTCTCCTTTTCATTATTTTTATATTAAGTTAAAAGAAATCATTTATGTGCTTTTTATTGGTGTTAGGTTGATTTTTTTTCTTCGTGTATATGCCTGTATGTGTATCCATGTGCACATGTATTTGAAAAATCTTTTGAAACAAAAATTACAAAATTATCAAAATATGTAAAACAATTTAATATTTACTATTTTGTAAATAACTATGAAAATAATTTTTTTATTCAATCTAATAAATAGTGTTTAATATCTTTGTTAATTCTCAAGAATAAAACAAATATATAAATTCATTTTCATGTTTGGGTTTTATTAAAATTCTAATCATCACGTTTTTAAGAACAATAGCTGTTGTTGAGGGTGTCATAAGTGTATGGCAGTAATAACAGTGTCAAGGGAACAGCCAGCCTTTTGACACACCCTGTTTTTTTTGTTGTGAGCAATTAAGATTAAACACCGTTTTTCAAGACAGGGTATACAAGAATGAAAAGTAAAAATTTAATTTTGCAAACTTTTGTTTTGTTTTTTTTTTTTGCTTGAAAATAGAGACCTGTGATATTTATGAGTTTAGTTTTCTCTTTTCAAAAAAAAAAAAAAAAAAAAAAAAAAGAACTATCTAATTGGAGAAAGATGTGGACCTTGGCTTGACCCAAGGCACCCAGACATTACGGGGATGTATGCAGTATTTATATCAGGAATGATTAAATCGGAAAATGAAATCTTTTGGGTCACAAGGACAGAAAAGCACCAAAAAGGAAGTTAAACAAGAATGATAACTGTATACAAAATAAAAACAGCATTCATTTTAAAATACAAAAATAATCATTGAAGGTGGGAGTGGTGTTATGGTAAAGGGCACAGAAACTGGAATTAGTCAGTATTTGAATTTAAACATTGACCGAGATAATTTGTATTCACTTTACATAGGTACTCTCTTCTCTACGCAACAAAGCTATGGGTTAAGTAATAGTGTAGATTGGGTTCTCTAGCCTTGGTTGGTAACCAATATAAGAAGATTGGTGTATATAAATGCCTTTGGGAAAGATACGCATTTAACTATCCTCTAACTAGTTAACAGTGTATGCTGCAATCTAGATTAGTAAGAGATGACAGAAATCCAAAGGTGCATAATTATAGTGAAAGATTCCTTCAAGAAACTAAGCAAAGTATGAGGACAGAGGAAAATGTTCAGCAAAGCAAAGAAAATAGTGATGGACTACTAATACCTGATCTCCTATACAGGGGGTCCTTGACTTATATTGGAGATTCATTTCTACGGCACGACATAACCCGATTTTCAATATAGGTCGGAACTCACCTACATAAGCACCCACGAGTCTGCCTTATACTTGGGAGCCATCATGAAGGGCAAAAGTTACCCCCCCCATAAAAAAACACACACACACACACACACACACGTAAGCGAGAGATAGTGAATGTTGCACAATCCAATATGGCATACAACCAATGAAAAAAACAACATCTTCCTCATATAGAACTGCATAATAATAATGTATTATGTTATTGAAGATGGCGACATAGCCATAAATGCCATATGTCAGGTCAGACGTAACCCAAGGTATGGTATTGAATATTTAACAATCTCTTCACAGATGAAGTGATAGGAGATGAGATAGGTTAGAACTCACATACATAAGCACCCACAAATCTGCCTTATACTTGGGAGCCATCATGAAGGGCAAAATGTTCCTAAGATACTAAGAATGCCATGGATAGAATGTGAACAAAGAGGAGGATTTAATGAAAATAGGAACTACAAATGTAACATATACTAACAATCAGAACGAGACAGCAGAAATATGAAGGCAAATAAAATAGTTTCTAGAAACAAAGTATTAAGAGACAGGAAAATAGCATTAGAAACAAAGAAAAGAGTGCTGAACTGCTATGCTGTTTGATTCATTTGCTACAACTTAACCTTTTGCAGGTTATTTAAAGCCAGAAAAGTTTTTTTTTAGATTGTAAGAATGTTTTGGGGCAGTGGGGAGATAATGATTTAGTGATACAAGTCTTACTAATTAACCCATAGTTAGGAGGGGGAAGATGTGGATTCATACCTTTCCCAAGGGTATAAGCATATAAGCGAATATAATGAACAAGAGTCACCCATCTAGGTACTGACCAGGGTCAATGTTGCTTAACTTTGGTGATCATACAGGAACCAGTGTTTCAACATGATGTGACCATAAGACCAGAATTGCTATGTAATATCTAATCCCATATATGTCAGTGAATACTTGACAAGTTCCTCAAGTAGGAAAACCCCCAAGCGACAGAGATGTAGTTCTACAACCAAATAACTAGAATAACATGGAGTAAACACGAGTAAAGACAAAGAAATCTCCCTTATTGCAGTGAATGTTGTACAAGTTCCTCACAGATGAAAAAGAGCCTGATATAAGACATGGTAATAAATATAAATATTATAACAGTATTTATTTGATGTTAGTTTTGTTCTATTTGTGTACACACACACACACGTATGGACAGACAAAATTTGAGCTTTTTATATAAGAATTGGAGAGGAAGAAATATCTGGTTACCTACATCCTCTGTAGACATTCAAGATGGCAGCTGAAATACTACAACTGCCTATACGACTCCAAGTCATATTATCATGTGAGATTTCAGGCTATCAATTAATAATCAATAAAAAAAAGAGATCTGATCATGTGGACGATGCTCTTGTTCATTCAGGGTGCTTGCACATGTGATAATAAAAGGGACACCAATTATTTTCAAATTACAAAATGCCAATGTTTAGATTGTTATATTCCTCATTTTTACAAGAGAAAACTAAATCCTAATATTTGTTTGGTGGTGGTGAAGCTATTATGGTTTAGTGGTATATAAATCCATATGGGTTAAATGTAATGTCAAAACCAGTTTTTTTTGGGTGAGTTGGGGGTGAATAATGGGTATGTAGAATTTAGGTTTAAGATTTAGCAGTATTGTTTTATTTTATTTGCATAAGAGTTGATTTGATTAAAGGATTCATATTTATGGCTCAAACTTTTGCAAGTTATTTAAAGCAAGAAAATATGTTAAGATTTTAAGAATTTTTTTTTCTTTTTTGGAGATAGTGATGCAAAGTGGAGTAATGGATAGCGGCTCGGATTGAGGAACTGGAGAGCCGAGTTCAAATTCCAGTCAAATCCATTACATTCACTTATGCGCTAATACCCTTGGGAAACGTATGAATCCGCCTCTTCTCCCCCAGCTATGGGTAAATAGCAGGACACTCTGGGTTCTATAGCCTTGGATGGCAACTGGTCAACTGCAGAAAGAAATGGCAACCTGCTGCAAGAAAAAATCTGCCTCGTCAGTTACGTATCGAAAGATGCATGATTGCTTAAATGTGTATCATGCATGGTACATAACTGACTGATACAAGTCTTACTAATTAACCCATAGCTAGTGGGAGGAGAGGTGGATTCACACCTTTTCTAAGGGTATTTATTTGCTTGTAAGTGAATATAATGAATGCAACTGAAATTGAAACTGCTCTCCAATTAACAATTTCAAGCCATTATCCGTTACACCACCTGCACATCTAAGTTTACAGCAACTGATATTCCCAAGTGGTGACACATCTAAATATTGACCAGGCTTAATGTTGTATAACTTCGGTGATCAAATGGGAACCAATATTTCAATGTGATATGGCCATAAGCTGCAAGGTGTTCAGAATTAAACAGTGCGGCATATAGAATTAGCTGGCAAGGTTATGTTTACATGTCTCTTTTTTTTTTTAGGAGGTGCGATTACTGTCACCTGGCATTTTCTTTGGTTTGGAAGTGGTCTTGTCCCGAAGGTGCTAGATTAAAGAGGTCAGAATGCACAAAGAACATGCTCAACCATGCTGGACTAATTTCTTGAGTTTCTCAAGTCATTGATGAATAAATGAAATTTAGATTTTAAAATATTCAGAAAAAGAAATACAATGACCGTCCCAATATCAACTGTTGTGTTTTGCATATCTCTCTGCATAGTTATAGTACAGTTCTCCGTGTCCTGAATAGCAACTGGGTTTGCTAGGCATAGTGACCCCAGTTTCGCCAGTTGTTCTCTATTTATACTTGTCTATCTATTTTGCATACGATACTACATAAACAAAAATAAAAATGTCACAAAATTATTCTATCATAACCAGATAGGTCGTGACTGCAAAGAAATTGTAAAAGACGTTAAAAATATAATTTGTAGGTACTTCAGTCACTTTCGCACCACTGTAATGTATCATCTCGATTGTTCTGATGAAATTTCTACAATGTTACACAGACTTTATGAATTTAAGCTCGGTACTAAATTGGTAACAAGGTCTCATCAATTTATAGTTGAAATGGCTAGATGCAACTGTGTGTCCTATGCTAATAGTTTCTTCTCTCGCACTTCTCACTTGTGGAACGTGCTTCTGGCTAACTTGTTCTTCAAAAATTTAAATGCAAAGTCAATCATCAACTAATGTCATCTTGATTACTCTTGTTGTTCTCACTCCTTAATGATGTTTCTCGTTTTCCTTATTCTTTCACAATCAGTAACTCCCTTATATCTACACCCTTGTGCAAATTAATTAATACGGTCAGTTTTAGACCCACTGGTGTGACAGGGTGTAATGGATATCTATTTTTTTTCTCAGATAAGGTCATTTGCAGTGGTGTGTAGTAATATGAATCTATTTTTGGAGTGCATGTTGAAATTTGTTTGGCCTTGAAAAATATTGCATCAGATTTTTATCACGCCCAGACACTATTGTCCTGACTGTTGATTAGTTGTCCTACAGCCATTGTTTGCGATGGACATTATTCCAAGCTACATGAATACAATGGCAAGCCTTACCAGTAAGCAAATCAAAGTACTATAGATTGGCCCGGAAAGTCTCCCGATTTAAATCCAATCAAGAATCTGGTCAATGTGAATGACTTCATGGAATGGACATATGAAGTACTAACATGTGCATTGGGTCATGTTTTATTGGAAAATACGGAAAAAAGTAAACAGAAATATTTGTTTTGTTTCAATTAATTTGTACAAGAGTGTAAGAGGCTTTACCGCCTTGCTTGGGGTGAAATTAAAAAAATAAACTTATTTTATGACTGTAATAAATGCTGACAATTATAAATTTTTTTTCTTAAACCTTTCCCCCTAATCATTACTAATAACATGGAGCAGTAAAAGTCATTATGCCAAAACATTGCTGTTTATTAATTCTTGGTTCATTTGGGAATTTTTTTTAATATTAACTCGATACATGGCCTAAGAGCCACTCGAGGTAGAGGGTTACTGAAGAAGTTTGTTATATGAGCGGTAAGAGTATGAGGATAAATGGCAAAGACAATAGTTAACTGTAGACTTGAAAAGGTTTGTAAGATCAATCCCAGACTTTCAACATGAATAGTCACAAAAATATTCAATTCCTATATTGATCATACAACTACCACACATTCTTATAGATTAACTTGTCACTTAGTGCTAGTTACTCACACTGATCAACACATCCAACAAAACAACAATAGGACTAGGAAAATAAGTCATGAGTGAATCCTAAAATATGCCATAGCATTAAGTGTTAAAACTCAGTGAACACTCAAGTTATTCACATACAAAAGATGCAACTCACATTAAATAATGTCTGCTCAGGATGTCACTTGAATTCATGCATACTTGAATTAGAATTATACAAGGATCACCTTAAAATTATAGCATTCCCACCCACCCCTGGAAAAAAAATATACTAGGGTGAACTTACAATAAACTTTGCCCTGACTGTAACAAACAAGATTAATGTATATAGAAGTTTGCAATTACAAAAACATCATTAACTTTGAAAAGTTTCAATTTTAATCTGGAGGTATGACAGCTTATATAGAAAGATAAAAAAATGTAATAAGAATTTAGACAAACCCAGAATTGAGACTTAAAAAAGTGAGAAAGAAAGGAGTGAGAAAGAAAGGAGTGAGAAAGAAAGGAGTGAGAAAGAAAGGAGTGAGAAAGAAAGGAGTGAGAAAGAAAGGAGTGAGAAAGAAAGGAGTGAGAAAGAAAGGAGTGAGAAAGAAAGGAGTGAGAAAGAAAGGAGTGAGAAAGAAAGGAGTGAGAAAGAAAGGAGTGAGAAAGAAAGGAGTGAGAAAGAAAGGAGTGAGAAAGAAAGGAGTGAGAAAGAAAGGAGTGAGAAAGAAAGGAGTGAGAAGGAAAGGAGTGAGAAGGAAAGGAGTGAGAAAGAAAGAAAGAAAGGAGTGAGAAAGAAAGAAAGAAAGGAGTGAGAAAGAAAGAAAGAAAGGAGTGAGAAAGAAAGAAAGAAAGGAGTGAGAAAGAAAGAAAGAAAGGAGTGAGAAAGAAAGAAAGAAAGGAGTGAGAAAGAAAGAAAGAAAGGAGTGAGAAAGAAAGAAAGAAAGGAGTGAGAAAGAAAGAAAGAAAGGAGTGAGAAAGAAAGAAAGAAAGGAGTGAGAAAGAAAGAAAGAAAGGAGTGAGAAAGAAAGAAAGAAAGGAGTGAGAAAGAAAGAAAGAAAGGAGTGAGAAAGAAAGAAAGAAAGGAGTGAGAAAGAAAGAAAGAAAGGAGTGAGAAAGAAAGAAAGAAAGGAGTGAGAAAGAAAGAAAGAAAGGAGTGAGAAAGAAAGAAAGAAAGGAGTGAGAAAGAAAGAAAGAAAGGAGTGAGAAAGAAAGAAAGAAAGGAGTGAGAAAGAAAGAAAGAAAGGAGTGAGAAAGAAAGAAAGAAAGGAGTGAGAAAGAAAGAAAGAAAGGAGTGAGAAAGAAAGAAAGAAAGGAGTGAGAAAGAAAGAAAGAAAGGAGTGAGAAAGAAAGAAAGAAAGGAGTGAGAAAGAAAGAAAGAAAGGAGTGAGAAAGAAAGAAAGAAAGGAGTGAGAAAGAAAGAAAGAAAGGAGTGAGAAAGAAAGAAAGAAAGGAGTGAGAAAGAAAGAAAGAAAGGAGTGAGAAAGAAAGAAAGAAAGGAGTGAGAAAGAAAGAAAGAAAGGAGTGAGAAAGAAAGAAAGAAAGGAGTGAGAAAGAAAGAAAGAAAGGAGTGAGAAAGAAAGAAAGAAAGGAGTGAGAAAGAAAGAAAGAAAGGAGTGAGAAAGAAAGAAAGAAAGGAGTGAGAAAGAAAGAAAGAAAGGAGTGAGAAAGAAAGAAAGAAAGGAGTGAGAAAGAAAGAAAGAAAGGAGTGAGAAAGAAAGAAAGAAAGGAGTGAGAAAGAAAGAAAGAAAGGAGTGAGAAAGAAAGAAAGAAAGGAGTGAGAAAGAAAGAAAGAAAGGAGTGAGAAAGAAAGAAAGAAAGGAGTGAGAAAGAAAGAAAGAAAGGAGTGAGAAAGAAAGAAAGAAAGGAGTGAGAAAGAAAGAAAGAAAGGAGTGAGAAAGAAAGAAAGAAAGGAGTGAGAAAGAAAGAAAGAAAGGAGTGAGAAAGAAAGAAAGAAAGGAGTGAGAAAGAAAGAAAGAAAGGAGTGAGAAAGAAAGAAAGAAAGGAGTGAGAAAGAAAGAAAGAAAGGAGTGAGAAAGAAAGAAAGAAAGGAGTGAGAAAGAAAGAAAGAAAGGAGTGAGAAAGAAAGAAAGAAAGGAGTGAGAAAGAAAGAAAGAAAGGAGTGAGAAAGAAAGAAAGAAAGGAGTGAGAAAGAAAGAAAGGAGTGAGAAAGAAAGAAAGGAGTGAGAAAGAAAGAAAGGAGTGAGAAAGAAAGAAAGGAGTGAGAAAGAAAGAAAGGAGTGAGAAAGAAAGAAAGAAAGGAGTGAGAAAGAAAGAAAGAAAGGAGTGAGAAAGAAAGAAAGAAAGGAGTGAGAAAGAAAGAAAGAAAGGAGTGAGAAAGAAAGAAAGAAAGGAGTGAGAAAGAAAGAAAGAAAGGAGTGAGAAAGAAAGAAAGAAAGGAGTGAGAAAGAAAGAAAGAAAGGAGTGAGAAAGAAAGAAAGAAAGGAGTGAGAAAGAAAGAAAGAAAGGAGTGAGAAAGAAAGAGAGAGCCAGAAAGAAAGGAGTGAGAAAGAAAGAGAGAGCGAGAAAGAAAGGAGTGAGAAAGAAAGAGAGAGCGAGAAAGAAAGGAGTGAGAAAGAAAGGAGTGAGAAAGAGAGAGCGAGAAAGAGAGAGCGAGAAAGAGAGAGTGAGAAAGAAAAGAGAGAGAGAAAAAGATGATAAAGAGAGGAGAGAAAAGACATATAGAATAGAATAAAATCAGTTAAAGCAAACCCGAAAAAATAAATGCAGTAAAAAAAAAAAAAAAAAAGTGGGAGAGAGAGAGAGAAGAAAATACTAAAGTTTTACAGTCAAGTTCAAATTGTCAAGCAGAATGTAAACATCCATATAAACCTTTGCCTAAAAAAAGAAAATTACATAGAAATTTAAACGGAAAGCTCCCAAGTAGCCAGGAATTTAATGAGGCAGATTCTTCACTTGAAAAAGAGTAAGAGCATTTTGAATGGATTGTCAAGGAAACCCTATCATTGATATAGTAACAAGTGCACTACATATTTGTGTGTGTGTGTGTGTGTGAGATCTAATAGGAAAGAACAGTTAGATTAATGACTCAAAGTTCTTTAGTATTTGTTTTTATTTAAAAAAAAAAAAACAAAAAAAAAAACAGTGCTCGATACAGAAGTAAAGCTTAAAATTTATAATTATTTTTTTAAAAATATGATTTCTTTGCGACACAGAAATTACTGTTTTGAAACTTGACTCAAGTCCTAAAGTTTAATTTCAATATTAAACTTAAAATTTAGAGTACAGTTTCATTCTCAAATGATGTTTAGAATAACTAACTGAAGAAATGTTTTACTAATCAACAAAAGAAAAAAAAAACCCCCAAAAAACAAATAAATTAACACCAAAAAGACTGTAACTATAACATCAGTTAGTTTTAATAATAAAAACAGGCCATTGGAGCCAGACAAAAATCCCCAACCGAACCTTATACAACTCCAAAATATTTGAAATATAATAAACATTGATACTTTAATCACAGTAGTGACCCCTTAATAACTGAAAGAAAGAACACCAGATTACATCTCCATTTCCAACCTATGAGTAAAGCATTTCTTCAGTTAGTTATTTTAAACATTGCTTGAGAATGAAACTGTACTCTAAATTTTAAGTTTAATATTGAAATGAAACTTTAGGACTTGAGTCAAGTTTCAAAACAGTGATTTCTGTATCACGATGGAATCATTCTTTAAAAAAAAAAAAAAAATTACACACACACATACACAGAGAGGAATCTCTTGATTAGTGTGGCTAATGTTTACATTAAAATATACACATTAATTGAATATAATAACTTAGAAAATGTAATTTGTATCTCAAATTTTTATCACAATTAATTTCTAATTTGCATCCTTTTTCATTAAAAATATAGGGACATATAAGAAAAATACTATGAATTAATGTTTATTAATCTGATTTATGAAAAACTTATTTAGAGTGGTTTACCGCATTGTATTCTTCCGTTCTTCATATAATTGGCGGTACTGAGAAATTACCCTTTTCTAATTTTCCAAACATATAATCATCAGGATTTTAGCCTCAAAATTTTGTTTGTAATCTTTCCATAGTAAATGCATACATCTTTTATATTTCAATATTTTTTGATAAATATAAATTTCTTAATTAAATTTTCCATTTTATTTTTTAACACCCCCCCCCAGAAATTTCCTTTTAAGACCTTCAAATGAAACAAACATGAAAAAAGATTAAAATATTCAAAATATTTTAATAGCAACAAATGTTCAAATACATATTTTTATTATAAAATACATGTATTATTATATTATAAAAATTTATAACCGTCCATTTTTAAACACTGCTGTAATTACTTATATAACGTAATACGTGACAAACAAAATAGTTACCAATTTTCTATTTTTAAATTTTAGAAAATTTTTAATTAAATCGGTAACTATGAAAAAAAAAAAATAAAAAAATCTATTTTCAGTTACTATGGTTAAACTAAAGGTTTTAGCACACTAATTGAGTATTATGTATGCACTAATCAAATTTTGGTATATAAAAATTTTAGTGCACTAATTGAAAATGCATTAATCGAGGAAGATATATATATATATATATATATATATATATATATATATATATATAAAAAATGGAGGCACAGTGGAGTAGTAGATAGTGGCTTAGATTATATTCACTTACATGCTAATACCCTTGGGAAAGGTATTAATCCACTTCTCCCACCAGCTATTGGTAAATAGGAGGACAGACTGGGTTCTATAGCCTTGGATGGCAACTTGTCTAGGAGAAGGACAACTCTGAATTCAAAACCTGTGGAGGGTCGTTTGGAAACCTTGTGGCACGTAGTGCACCAGGTCTCTGTATTTGGCCCTTCAAAAAGGTATTGATGGTTCTGCATAAAGCCTTCACCATTATAATCAAATCATATATGCTGGTGTCTAGCTGTCGGTTCCTAGGAACTGAGTTGCTTGACCCTCATATGTTGGGAGAGTCTACCATATATAATGAATACAGAATACTTAAAAAGCCATCAGGTCAGGTGATAACTTATTTTGGGGACTTCAGAAGTCCATCTCTCTTCAGTTTTACAAAAATCAATGGAGTTCAATTTATTCAGACACAAGAAAAGAAAAAAAAAGAAAATTAATATTAAAAGGGGAAAAGGAGAGAAAGATTTCAATATAAGGTTTTTCAGGGGAAAGAGAAAGAGATAGACATGGGAAGGGAGAAAGAG
Source organism: Acanthosepion esculentum (assembly GCA_964036315.1). Classification (NCBI taxonomy): domain Eukaryota; kingdom Metazoa; phylum Mollusca; class Cephalopoda; order Sepiida; family Sepiidae; genus Acanthosepion; species Acanthosepion esculentum. The sequence continues at coordinate 32,404,934 of OZ038519.1, read as the reverse complement.
AAAGAAAGAAAGGAATTAAGCAAGTCAACAGGGTGACCCAGAAAAGATTGTCTAATCATTTTGAACAGTGAAACCATAATCATCACAATTACAAACTGATAATAAAAATATTATTAAAATATTTGGAGTTATCCCTACTAATCAGCAAGTGATATAATATATATATATATATATATATATATATATATATGCGCGCAAGAGGCATGATCTTTTGCAATCAAAGATGCCAAATATATCAATTTTAGGGGTACAAATTAAAGAGACATTTTTTGCAGAGTAATTAACCTGTCTTTGCTCCAAGGGTATATTTTGTACCACATATGAGCCATGCTTGAATAACATCTCACTTTTTGTCCCCCCCCCCCACCACAAAGACCTGAAAAGAAAACCAGCTGAGATAGACAGCAAGATACACAGACAGAATGCAAGAAAGTGACTGGACATGTGGTAAGGCAGATAACGATAAACACCCCAAAAAAGAGAACAGTTTGAATTAAACAAAACAACAGTATCAAATTGCCAGCAACCAATTTGGAAAGATGAAAGTTTATTAAAAGAAAAAGAAAAAAAAAATTCTGCTCGAGAAAAAGCAAGATATTCAGAATTCTTAAGATAAGTCTATCACAAATACGAATACATTTTGTTCATTCCACCATTTTCTTTTTTTTTTTTAAATCTTGCACTCATTCTTGACAATCTGTTTCTTTCTGATTTGTAATGTATTTCTCTTAGTAAAACCCTGTACAATACATTTTAGATTTTAAGAGTTTAAATGTTCTTGGCACTTTTTAGCAACCCTGGAAAAGAGTGGTTTTATTCTATCAGTAATGCTTGCACTCTTTCCTGACCACTGACAATCCCTTTCTTCCTCATTTTCAATGCATTCCTATAGTAAAATCATTAGCAATGCATTTACATTATACATATAATAGCCCTATTCTATCAGTAATGCTTGCATTCATTCCTGACCACTGACAATCCCTTTCTTCCTCATTTTCAATGCATTCCTATAGTAAAATCATTAGCAATGCATTTCCATTATACATATAATAGCCCTATTCTATCAGTAATGCTTGCACTCTTTCCTGACCACTGACAATCCCTTTCTTCCTCATTTTCAATGCATTCCTATAGTAAAATCATTAGCAATGCATTTACATTATACATATAATAGCCCTATTCTATCAGTAATGCTTGCACTCTTTCCTGACCACTGACAAACCCTTTCTTCCTGTTTTTCAATGCATTCCTATAGTAAAATCATTAGCAAAGCATTTACATTATACATATAATAGCCCTATTCTATCAGTAATGCTTGCACTCATTCCTGACCACTGACAATCCATTTCTTCCTGATTTTCAATGCATTCCTATAGTAAAATCATTAGCAAAGCATTTACATTATACATATAATAGCCCTATTCTATCAGTAATGCTTGCATTCATTCCTGACCACTGACAATCCCTTTCTTCCTGATTTTCAATGCATTCCTATAGTAAAATCATTAGCAATGCATTCACATTATACATATAATAGCCCTATTCTATCAGTAATGCTTGCACTCATTCCTGACCACTGACAATACCTTTCTAATTTATAAGTGCTAACATAGAGGTTAAGTACAGAAACCTGCTCAAATCTCAAAGTGAAAAGAAAGTTGTAAAATTTTACACTTTAAATAAAACATTTCTTCTGCTAGAAATCTTTCCTTGATTAATTTCAAAGTCTGAACGGAATCAGAGGTTAGACGACACCATTAAGCCAAAATGTCAGCAACTTCAAATGCAGTTGATTCTAAAAATAGAATTAACCATTATGATTTACTGATACACATCCTACTAATTAACCCATAGCTGGGGGGATGGATTCATACCTTTCCTCAGGGGTATATATAACAAACCTGACTGGAATTGGAACTTGACTGATATCCAATTCTGCATTTTAGCAGCTGGGTCCTCAAATCTTTCCATAGTGCCTAGCTTAAGAATTCTATAGCTTTGGCTAGAGACCAAATTGAACCATAAACACACCTGCATTTTTAATTCAGACTATACTTATTCCACTTGTGCATTTTAACCCCCAAAATCAGATTTTCACCTGTTTCTCTTGATGAGCCCACTTAAATGACCAACCTTTTACTGTAGAACAACCCCATTGCCGAGGACAACAGTGGAAAGGAGGCTCACTGTATGACCCATTTTCAAGGACTGTGACTACAGAAGTACCATCATCGATCCTCAAGATCCTTGCAAGAGAGTAAGGGTATGTGTGACCTTGTTGTATGTGTGGGATTACCCCACCTTGTCTGCTAATGGACTCCACTTAACTCTGGTAGATTGAATTTTATTTAGGACTATAACAGGGAAGGCATAAACTCTCTTTCACTATCACATATATATATATATATATATATATATATGTGTGTGTGTGTGAGAGAGAGAGAAGTTTGGGTCCATCTACAAGGAGAGCCGCTATTTTATCAAAGCTTACTTGCATATCATGCACATTTGGCTGTGATGCATGTGCCCGTTATACCCTTCTCACTCTGGGTATCATGATGGTCATATTGGGCTCCATATATTTTTACCCAGGCATTGCTTTGTCGGCTTGCTGATCCCTCACACAATAATACAGTTCTCATAGGGAGAGACCACAGGCTACTTGACTATTTAATCCACAGTTGGATTGAGTAGACTCAGAAATACCTTCTGGTCAGGTAACTAACCGGTTATGCACTGCTTTTATCAAAACCTATTACCATATCACACACATTTGGTTGTGATGCATGTGCATGGTATACTCTTATCAGACTGGGCGTCATGATGGGCAGGGCCAGCGCATACTACCCCTGAATAAGGTTGGGGGGGGGGGTTACTAAGTAGAACTGATTATTAAAGGATGAAAATGTTTTGGATTTTAACGTCATTCTGGAGGTCTTCCCTTTTGTCCGAATCTGAATTTGTTTGGCCTGTGCTTAGTCTATGGATAAAAAATTGTGTTTTTGTTTTTTTTTTGTAATGTTGAATATGTTAATAATATTCAACTTTTTGACAAGAAAAATCTCAAGGTGTTAAAAATTGCCACAAAACATTGATTTATTTAAAATGGAATGATTTATTATTATACCATGTCTCTAATTTGTATTTAGATACATTGGATTTATTTTCAATTTTTCTAGTTGAATTGTTCACCTATATTGCATATGATCCATTATTGTACATAATTAGGTTACAATAAAATTTGTATTTTATATGGATATGACCGTATGACAATTGAGATGTAATAGAGTATGTGTGTGTGTTTGGGGGGGGGGGATCCTTACAGCAGCCCTGATGATGATGGGCATATTAGGTAACACAAATTTAAGCCACAGCATCACTTTGTTGGCATGGTGCTGCCCCCCCCCCCCAAAAAAAAACAAAATAATGGAAAAATAATTTAAAAAGTGTACATAAAATAATTAATGCAGAAAGTTTGTAAAAAACAAAAATACTTTTGATACACATTAATAATGATTGATAGTTCGATAGATGTTATATCCTTTCAGACTGAAAGTGATAATGGTTCTCCACGCATTCTTTTATTTTTTTAATGTCTGAATTGCCATAGCTTCTTAAGAAATATAGTGGACTGGCTTCTCACTGCCTTCTCTATGATTTTTAATTCAGACATATCCTTCTCAAAGACTGGCGGTCAACCAATGCTAGGGAGCCCAGGCTACCCTACTATTTAATATATATTTGGGTTAAGCGCACTTTGTTACCCAACCTGAAGGTATTTCTGATCCCCCAGCTGCTGATCTTATTAAAGCCTCTTGCCAGATCACGCATATTTGGCTGTGATGTTCTTGATATACCCTTATCAGAGTGGGTGTCATGAGGGGGTATATTGGGCTGCATATATTTTTACACCAGTGCCACTTTGTAATGTCAAGACTAACTCTGCTTAAGTCTTTAAAAAAAATAATATTGATAAAAGCATTTTGAAAATCTCAAAAGAAAATCAATTTAAATGTCCTTAAAACCATCAAAGTGACTCATCAGAATCCAAAGTGTGTGTGTGTGTGTGTGTGTAGGGGGGGGATTCCAGATTCATAAAATAAAAATTAAATTAAAATAATTTAATTGTTCATAGACGAGTGAAATTTTTTTGTTAGTCATTTCATTATTAAGGTTGGTTTGTAGTATAAAAAAGATTTCTTCATGTGTATATATGGGGCCGTTGATGGCGGAGGCGGGCTCCAATCATCAAACAAGCTGACAGTGCATAAATATTCTAGTTTAAAGCAAACACTGACTTTACCAGTAGTCAAAAAAAAAAATGAAAAAAAAAAAAAATGAAAAAAAAAAAAAAAATTTGAAAAAAAAAAAAAAAATTTGAAAAAAAAAAAAAAAAAAAAAAATTTTAATTATGTCTTTTTTTAAAATGTCAATTTCCCTGGGGGTGGGGAAATATTTTGATATTAGATAATTTGCTATTACCTACAGGTTTCATCATTTGCAGAAAGAGGGGCTTGATAGGTATCTACAGTGGGTGACAAGGTCTTAGTGTATCTACTTTTTCAACTTTGTCTTTACGCTCTGGTAAGCTTCATTAATCCAGAACAAGGCCGTGGAATTAATGAGGATGAATTAGTAACAATCAAAATAATTAGTATCTAACTGTAACCCACTGTTTAAAGGTAGTGGCAGCTGGCAGTGTGGTAACCATGCATATTTACACAACTGACAATTTTTATACCTTTCCCTCGTTTCAAACTCAATATATCTTATGTGCTATGTCTCTACACTATTTTCTGTCCTTTGAAGCTCTTAATAAATTTTGTCTTTTTGTTTTTTCTCCTAAAACATCTACCATCTATCCACACAATCTGATTCTTCTTCTATGTACGGGAGGTGAGTGATCATGGCTCTCCACAACTTCCTGTCCTTTGTAGCTCTTAATAAATTTTGTCTTTTTGTTTCTCTTCTAAACCTTGTTCCATATTTATTCACACAATCTGATTTTTCCTCTATGTACTGTGTTCTTTCAGGAGGTGAGCGATCATGGCTCTCCACAATTTCCTGTCCTTTGTAGATCTTAATAAATTTCGTCTTTTTGTCCTTTCTCCTAAACCTTGCTCCACCATCCATTTACTCACGCTCACTAGGTAGGTTATGTGTTGTTTTCCTCTGTTCTTCTTGCCTTCAATATGTCCAGTGAGTATCAAATTTTCCAAGCCCTCTTTCCTCATGCCCTAGAAATTTCAACTCTCCATTTCTGATATTAAGTACAAGTGTTCTTTTTGTTTTCATTTTGTCTAAAACTTTGTTGTTGCTCACATGTTCAGTCCATGGTATTCTCAGCATACTTTCCTTCTGTAGAACCAGATTTCTGTTGCTTCAAGTCTTCTCTTCATCTGTGAAGAAATTGTTCTGCATTCACTGCCATGGAGGAGGATTGATATTACATAGCAGTCCAGCACTCTTTTCATTGTTTCTGTTGCCTCAAGTCTTCTCTTCATCTGTGAGGAAATTGTCCAGCATTCACTGCCATATAGGAGGATTGATATTACATAGCAGTTCTGCACTCTTTTCATTCTTTTTGTTGCCTCAAGTCTTCTCTTCATCTGTGAAGAAATTGTTCTGCATTCACTGCCATGGAGGAGGATTGATATTACATAGCAGTCCAGCACTCTTTTCATTGTTTCTGTTGCCTCAAGTCTTCTCTTCATCTGTGAGGAAATTGTCCAGCATTCACTGCCATATAGGAGGATTGATATTACATAGCAGTTCTGCACTCTTTTCATTGTTTCTGTTGCCTCAAGTCTTCTCTTCATCTGTGAAGAAATTGTTCTGCATTCACTGCCATGGAGGAGGATTGATATTACATAGCAGTCCAGCACTCTTTTCATTGTTTCTGTTGCCTCAAGTCTTCTCTTCATCTGTGAGGAAATTGTCCAGCATTCACTGCCATATAGGAGGATTGATATTACATAGCAGTTCTGCACTCTTTTCATTGTTTCTGTTGCCTCAAGTCTTCTCTTCATCTGTGAAGAAATTGTTCTGCATTCACTGCCATGGAGGAGGATTGATATTACATAGCAGTTCAGCACCCTTTTCATTGTTTCTGTTGCCTCAAGTCTTCTCTTCATCTGTGAGGATATTGTCCAGTATTTACTGCCATATAAGAGGACTGGTATTATGTAACAGTTCAGTACTCATTTCTTTGTATCTAATGATTTTTTTCTATTTCTTAATACTTTGCTTAGATTTTGGAAGGCATCTTTTGCTATCCCAATGCGCCTTCCAATTTCAGTGTCACAATTTCCATCCTCTGTTAAAACACTTCCGAGATATTTAGATTTTTGTACTTGTTTGATTTTAGTATCTCTGCTTTGTAATTTGCCTGTTGGGTTGTTACTTTTGCTAACAACCATGCATTCAGTCTTCTTGCAATTGATGTTTAGTCCTTTCTTCTTGCTTTCCTTCACTACCTTTAGTAGAAATTCTTGTAGTTTCTTTTTTGTGGCTACCAATAATAAATCCTGGTAGGACTTCTAATTCTCTCAGAATCATCTCACTGTACAGGTTGAATAAGTTTTGCGAGAAGACATCTTTTTCTTTCACCACTTTCTTTTTTTGTATATTTACTGAATTCATTTTCTATCTGAATGCAGATGGTTTACTGCCAATAGAGGTTCTTGACATTTGGGTTATCCTTCCCAAATATGTCAAAGGTTACCAAGCAATTCCAAAAGTTCTTTAATTTCTACTTTTCCTCTTTCTTGATGCGTCCGTTATTTGTTTGCCAGCATATCAACACCAGAATGGGTTATTTAATGCCGACAATTTTTATTGCTGGTAATATTTTTAAAAAGAAAAATATAGCTGGTAAGAAGCTTTCTTCAAAAGTCTGTTGTTGGTAATAATTCTTTACAAATATTTCTAGTATTAAAACCTATTTTTACACTTTCAGTGTTTTGACCCCAGTTTGGGGGGTTAACTATTTGCCCATAGCTGAGACCCTAACAGATGCTACCACACCAGGTCAAGGTGGACCTGGGAACACCAGCAATTAAGAGGTGGTTCCACACTCCTCAAAGGCTTTGCTGTCGGATGTAGTTTATCATTTTAACCAGGACGGGTTATTTGTTTGTGTAGTCACCTGTAATCAAACTCTTAAGCATTAAAAGCCATAACGTAACCATCATCATCAGTTCTTCATTGACCCAGGTTATGTGGCTGACAAAAAAGTTAGCATAAGTTTTTTGCCATACACATGCTACTTTTAACTCTTCATACCATTCTAAAGGGGGATATTTGTGTGAAAATGAATGCAGGAAAAATTCTTAACATAGTAAATGTAATTAATCAATGAATAAATAACCTCTCCAAAAAAGATTCTCTGAATCAAATACTTTAATCCTTGCTATAACAACAGATGTTTATGTATGACAATATTAAGTATTTCATGGCCTACTTAAGATAAGAAAATCACAAATACTTAGTGCCTCCACCTCTGACCCTGTACAACTATTACATTTCATAGGTCAGTAAAGGATAACAGTCAGAAAATGCCAAGCAAAAATAACAACTAGTTAATTTACATTGTTTGGACTGTTGTCCTATCTTTATTTCCATATTTCCATTTCGGCTGTTGTATGCTCTGGTCTTCTTCAGGTGATATTTGTTGGAATTTCGAACCAAACCCTTTATTTAGTCCAGGTGGGTAGAATTCCAGTTTTAGTTAATTACCCTTGGTAACAACTCATTTTATTCTCTCTGCTGTGGCCAGGGATTGATCTTGGGTCATGTCACTTTTGGATCACTCAACCAATGCTTTTATCCACTGGGTCATTGGGGACATTAGCGAGTGAATTTTTGGGAACAAACTACCCCCGTGGAAATAAAGATGAGGACAACAGTCTGAATGGTGTAAATAGTTACAATAGTAACTAATATTACTAACGGTGGAGTAAAGGATAGTAACTCGGATTGAGGAATCGGAGAGCCGAGTTCAAATTCCATTTGAATCTATTAGATTGACTTACGTGCTAATACCCTTGGGAAAGGTATGAATTCCCTTCTCCCCACAGCTATGGGTAAGTAGCAGGACAGACTGGGTTCTGTAGCCTTGGATGGCAACTGGTCTACCACAGAAAGAAATGGCAACCTACTGCTGGAAAAAATCTGCCTACATGATCGTCTAAGTGTGTATCACGCATGGCACATAACTGACTGAATAGTAATAGTTCTCAGAAATACAGTGTAACCCGGATATAAGAGATTTTCTCTGGTCCCAAATTAGAGCCTGTGTTAATGTATATGTAATAGACCAAACCCGGATATAAGAGCAACCCGGATATAAGATACTTCTCCGGTCCCGACAACTCTCTTATATCCGGGTTACACTGTATATGCAAAAATAGTAAGTTTCTTTTGCATACTTGGCATGCAAAGAGGCAACTGGAAAAGCCTCGGAAAGTTTAAAACTGAAAACCTGGAACCCTTTCAAGTATCTTTACACTTGTCATGAAAGTTTTCATTAGAAAACCGTTTCCATACCAAACAAATAAATAATGAAGGCAAAGATCGTAACACAAAAAATAAAATTCAACTTGTGAAAAGATTTTTAACACTATGTACACCGATATGTCTGCTTATAAAAAAACAAAAACAAAAAACATTTTATAAAAATTTATGAGAGAGAGAAAAAAAAAATTCAATTCTATGCCTCTTACCCCTAACTACAAGTTAAAACTGGCCATTTTTTCAATATGTATTGATTTGAACTTGGGGACCCAAATATAAAAAATCTGATAGACCCCTTCTGCCTTCCATTAGCATGGCTCATGCTAACCTCCAGTAGAGTGACTCATTGGACCTTCTAAGAATAAAGTTCTTGGCTGATATAAAAGTTTACCATTTGTCCATGCTTAGAATATTGCTGCCACATATGGTCTGTTTCTCCCACTACATATCTAGAGATTCTTGATAAAATCCAAAGAATCAGCAATATTATTGGTCCTGACCTGACCACTCAGCTTCAGTCACTTTCCCATTGCCGTAAAGTTGCTTCCCTGTGCCTTTTCTCTAGAAATACTTTCATGGTAATTGTTTGGGTGAGCTCTAGAGGGAGAAGGGGAGAGAAGGGGCGAGGGAGAGAAGGGGAGAGGGAAAGAAGGGGCGAGAAGGGGAGAGGGAGAGAAGGGGCGAGAAGGGGCGAGGGAGAGAAGGGGAGAGAAGGGGCGAGGGAGAGAAGGGGAGAGAAGGGGCGAGGGAGAGAAGGGGCGAGGGAGAGAAGGGGCGAGGGAGAGAAGGGGCGAGGGAGAGAAGGGGCGAGGGAGAGAAGGGGCGAGGGAGAGAAGGGGCGAGGGAGAGAAGGGGCGAGGGAGAGAAGGGGCGAGGGAGAGAAGGGGAGAAGGGGCGAGGGAGAGAAGGGGAGAGAAAGAAAAATAAACCGTTGAGTGGTGAGGATCACGATTATTTATTGCATCGCTTCATGGAGGTGATTGTCGCACAGCTGTTGAAGACAGCCTTCAAAAATAAACCTTTGCAGCTTTGACCAATAATTCTGAAACCAACTTAAGCAGAATCAACCTTTCATCATATTGTTATTATTACAAAATAACTTTTGGCCTTCCTCATGTTATACTTAGAAAACAGCTCTTTCTTTGGGCCTTCCTCAACTGCTGACAACTTCCAGAGAACTTTCACTGTGCCCCCTTCTAAGTCATAATTATCAAATGTCCATTTTTTGCTTTATCTAACTAATTTGGAGAAAATCATTTATTACACCCTTCCAATATTTTAAATCTAAAATGTAACTTTCTGTTCAATTTAACACCAAATAATTTCCTCAAATTTTTTCTATAATAAAAATTTATGCAATAAAAAATGTAAAATTATATGAAACTAATGATGCAGATGTGGAGCCTCCATCGATGAGTTTGGTTTGCATCCTCTCTCCTGTCGTCGTAGTGCCGGCCGCTTTCCACGGCATGCAGCAATTAACGACATCATCAAAAGAGGTTTGGATGCAGCTGGGTTCCCTTCCCAAATCTAACCCGTAGGCCTCGACCGGGGTGATGGAAAGCGGCCGTATGGCATTGCCATCTTCCCTTTTAAAATGGGTAAGTCGTTGATTTGGGATGCGACCTGTGCGGATACATTTTCGGCCGGTAATTTGATCAGGTCCGCAGTTGAGCCGGGGTTCGTCGCCCGAGACGCAGAGATAACAAAAAAAATAGCTAAATATTCTTCTCTTGCTGATAGATTTTTTTTACTCCTGTGGCAGTGGAGACTTCAGGGGTTATTGGCCCTCGTTCTATGGCGTTCCTTCGGAGGATTGGCACGAGTGCGTCTCGATTAAGGAACGAGCCTCGCGAAACAGAGTGGCTCTTATAGCGTATCTCACTGGCGATGATTCAAGGTAATGCTTTCTCCATCATAGCGACTGGCAGAGGATAGAAAAAATTGTTTATAGTTACGTTGTTCTGGAATTGTCATCATTGGTCGACTGAACTTGCTTTGTTTCAATGACTTGTTTTGTTATTAGTTACTTTGTTCAATAAATACATTTTATTAAAAAGGTACATTAAAAAAGATTATATCCATTTATCACACTTTCTTTTGAGGACAGCTTTTTCAAAAAAAAAAACTTTAATAATAATTAATAAAATTACTAAGAACACGTGTTCCTTAAAAATAAAAAACTGCAGTAGCTAGAATGTTTGATAAAAATTACTTTTCTCAAGTCAAAAATCAGTATTTTTCGATTCTATCATTTTAGATTAGAAGGAATGTTATTCATAAAACTCAATCCCCGACTCTAGAGTTATCTAGACTTGTTTTTAATTTACAAATATCAAGGTTGAAAGCAGACTTTGATAACTGCATATTACAATTTTGGGGGTTGGAGGACAGCATCAGTAGGACATGCAGTGTGATCAATGAAATACTTTTTTTCCTCTTTTTTAAAGTCATAGCAATTTCCAAATTCAAACAAGTCTCGAGTTATTGCTTCCATTGTAAATGAACATGGAAAAAGAAAAAAGAAGAAAAAAGAAGAAAAAGAAAAAAAAGAAAGTAAGTATATGGAATCTTACCAGTTTGAGGTGTTATATATATATATATATATGAAATTTTTGTATTTAGGCAGCAATCCTTCTTTCATGCACATTTCATTGAATACAACAGACAAGGTGCTTTTATTTATTTATTTTTTTTATACAATTTCTCATGCGATCTAATATATATTTTTTTTCTTTTCAGATGATAAATTATATAAAAACTGTCCCAATATTCTTTTTATCCGAGGGCTTTCGGCTATACATTTAGCTATTTTCAAGGATTGACTGTTAAATAAGAAAGTTTGTTGTATGTATGTTTTATAAAATGCTTTCATTTTTCAAAACACAATCAAGATGTGTCCATGTTCAAAGTTAATTAAGTGTTTTTTTTTAGTTTTTAAGGCTTACATTTATTTTTAGCCTTTTTTTACATGTAGATGATGCTATTATTAGTGTTGTCAACAAGTATGTTGTTACGAATAGTGTCCGGCAGGTCTCCATGAATAAAAATGTGATCTAATTGAGCTATGCTCAGAAAAAAAGAAAAAGAAATATATTCTGTTACTATTTTTTTTTTTCGTTCAATAACATGAATTCAAAAAAAAAAAAAAGTTACCATGGTAACCTTGTGATTTAGAAACGCTGTGGTTAATTTGAAAATGTAAGTTACTGTTACTAGAATTTAAAATATTTGTGAATAAAATAAGAATCCAGGTAAAAAAAAAAAAAAGAAAAAAGTTACAGTAAAAAGAAATTCCAGTACCTTATCCCTAAAGTGGAAAGAAATCGTAATCTAAATTGAAAATTCAAGGAATTTTTTTTTAATCAAATTTTAATGTCAAGACTCAACTATCTTAACAAAGTCTGCTTTTTTTATGGGATATTGGTACTCCCTCGTCATGAATAACATTGTTAGAAAATGTCTTTTAGTTTTACGACTTCATAGACGATCTCCGTGGTTTGTTTATATTTTGGCGCAAACTTTAGAAAACACCCTTCTTTATCTTACTTTCTTAACTGGCTTTGGCTGGGTAGTTTCAAAATAATTCTCCCTCGGCAGGGGGCTGAGGTCATTACTTGGGCCTTAGGCGTCTCCAAAAGGGGAAGTGTCGAGGGAGCTTGAGCAATTTTTCCACGGTATTGCTGTTTGTAAACCCACTTTAAGCCTCGGCCTAGAGTAACATTCGGTAGCGACGTGAGCGCGCTGGAAAAAAATCCACTTAAACTTTATATCCCCTAAGTCCAGACTTTAAGTCTTAAAGTCTGGACTTAGAGGGATATTAGGACTACCTATCGAACATATGACCGTATTGTTAGAAGACGTTTTCTTAGAGGTTGGATCGACTGATTACGAATCTCTGTTGCTAACAGAGTGGACCCATAAGCAGAAACTCGTGAAATACCAAACAGAAACAGACGACTTTATTATCGGCCACCTAAATTGTGACTTTTCCTAGTCAAAATTGTGACCTTTTTTCTGTGACTTTATTGCCGGCCAATATTCGAGGTACTTAGAAGGAATTTTTTTTTTTTTTTTTACAATTTCAAAATAAAAAATAAATGCAGCCCCCGCACATAGTCGCCCACATTTGGGGCGATTGCAAAGGTCAGCCCAAACAGAGTGCTATGGAAGTGCCTCTCTCTGGGAGAATTTTGTGTGAATTTTATTAATTATAAATTCTTTTCATTTTGGGGTTAGTTAACAGAACAGATCTGTGATATGTACATAGGAAAATGTTAAAATAAATGTAAAAGGGATTTGATATAGGAAAATTAAAATACTGTAAAAGTGTTATGGTAAAAAAAATAAAAAATAAAACGTGTAGATTGTAATGTAGAATATATATATTTTTTTCAAACATATATTGTTAACAGACAATGAATGTCTATTTATGTTTGATCATGAACTGTTCTAAGCTTCGTATAGTGGCTTTAGTTTTGGGAGAAAAAGACAAAAGTAAAACTGTTCAACATTTGGATATTTTTTATTATGCTGTTCCTCGATCTAAGCTTTTGGCTCACAGTGATTGTATGGTCATTACAACAGAGATGTTAAAAAATGACAGAAGTTTGCTATGCGACGATACACACAAACACACACCCACATTATATAAGAAAAATCGTCAGGCCGCCTGACGATTGCATCCAGCATGAAACAGCCTGTCGCCTCTGAGTGTTGACTTCAATGTTTATATACACACACACACAACTCAAATTAATTTTCATGTTAAAAGGAAAATACAGAATTAAAATAAAAATGACGGATTGGAATTATAATCTTCTATTAAAGTTTCAGATATGAAAATAAATGTTTTGTCTTAATTTCTGGGATGATGGGTTATCTTCATTTTACGCTACTTATATTCAAACTATTGTCCTTATCTTTGTTGTTGTCACACCGTTTCGGCCATTGTTACAGTTTCTTGAAGAGCGCATCATCTGGCGTGATTAACAGTTTGAATAAGACCAGCACACACACACACACACACACACTAGTTGTCTGGGTTTATATTGGTACAAGGCCAATGATAATTATGGTCACTCAAAGAAACTAGCTAGAGATCATTAACCAACAAAAAAAGGTATCCACGATAAAAAATTGCTTTCAATCAGTTTGTTTTAGACAATGAAGGAAAGAAAGCTTAGAGAATTGAACACTCACAAGGTGTATCAACGGAAGAGACAGAACAAGGAAGCGACAAAGTGTAAAAGACAGGAAGCAGCGGAGAACCACGAACACCAGCATCCTAAAGCGACACGACACAAAATTCATAAAGAAATACGATTTAAGAATGAACCGATTCCAAAAAATCAGTCCATTTTTGAGAGGACAATAATAATAATAAAAAAGAAAGCAAATTGAGAATCTGGTTATTGGTAGAGACTGATTTGACTTTTAAACGAATCCAATATGGCGACAAAACAAATAAACACCAGCACTGATGTTTATCACGTTTCAGACTAGATACAAATTAAAAAAGAAAAAGAAAAAGAAAATTAAATACATTTCCAAGATCAAATCATCAATTGTGTGTGAGAGAAACACACGCACACAAACAGAGCCATACACACGGAGAAAGAGAGAGTGTAAAATAAATTTACACAAAGTAAAACAGTTTCGTAATGTTATCGAAGGAATCCACATCATGGCAACAATTTTTTTTTGTAGCCTCAGTAAGCAGCCGACTGATACCAAATAGTTTTATTTTTATACCAACGGTTGGGAGTTGGGGGGTTGGGAAGCAGCAACAACATTTCCCCTCCCCCGCCAAGGTTAATGTTATGCCAACATTTCATGCCTGCTTTAAGTTCCCCGACCCGCCAATTCCATGAAAAAGCAGCCATAGTTGAGTGCAAGGTAAAATAAGGGGAGGCAACTGGATGTTAGATTCTTGGCTGAGTTATGACTTTGAAGATTGTATGATCTGGTTAATTTAAAAATGGCTCTTGTTCCGTACGATGAGACTGAGAAGAAGAGAACGTGTGGCTGTTGGTTGGTTTGTAACTATCTTTTCTCCAAGACAGATTGGTGAATGAAGGTTTGGTCTGTTTATTTAGGAGAGGGGTGTTTTTATCTAGTTTTCTTTTTCTGCATAGGAAATGGAGTGAAAGATTTATGAGGTCTTCAAGAGCGGGGTGGGGGAGTCTAAAAATGAAAAAATAATGGAGTGAATATTATCTGAAAATGAGACAGGCAGGAGAAAATAGCAGGAGAAAAGGGCCAAAACAGAGAGAGAGAGACGGGAAAAAGGGGGGACGAGAGAGAGAGAGACGAGAAAAAGGGGGGACGAGAGAGAGAGAGACGAGAAAAAGGGGGGACGAGAGAGGAGAAAAAGGGGGGACGAGAGAGGAGAAAAAGGGGGGACGAGAGAGGAGAAAAAGGGGGGACGAGAGAGGAGAAAAAGGGGGGACGAGAGAGGAGAAAAAGGGGGGACGAGAGAGGAGAAAAAGGGGGGACGAGAGAGGAGAAAAAGGGGGGACGAGAGAGGAGAAAAAGGGGGGACGAGAGAGGAGAAAAAGGGGGGACGAGAGAGGAGAAAAAGGGGGGACGAGAGAGGAGAAAAAGGGGGGACGAGAGAGGAGAAAAAGGGGGGACGAGAGAGGAGAAAAAGGGGGGACGAGAGAGGAGAAAAAGGGGGGACGAGAGAGGAGAAAAAGGGGGGACGAGAGAGGAGAAAAAGGGGGGACGAGAGAGGAGAAAAAGGGGGGACGAGAGAGGAGAAAAAGGGGGGACGAGAGAGGAGAAAAAGGGGGGACGAGAGAGGAGAAAAAGGGGGGACGAGAGAGGAGAAAAAGGGGGGACGAGAGAGGAGAAAAAGGGGGGACGAGAGAGGAGAAAAAGGGGGGACGAGAGAGGAGAAAAAGGGGGGACGAGAGAGGAGAAAAAGGGGGGACGAGAGAGGAGAAAAAGGGGGGACGAGAGAGGAGAAAAAGGGGGGACGAGAGAGGAGAAAAAGGGGGGACGAGAGAGAGAGAGAGAGTAACTGAAAAAATAAAGTTATTTAATTGATTTTAATCAATACTGTAACTAGAAATACCATTGAAAATTTCAGTTTTCCTATTTTCAAATTCTGATGAATTTTAATTCTTCAGTTAAAGATTGAATAAACTCATGGCAAGTTCGACAATAATAAAATATCCATAGAAATTCCTCTATCCCATCGTTAAATATTTGAGCTTAACTTTAATAAAACATTTCAATAACAATCATAAATATGGCTGCCAGTCGTTATTTTAAGTAAGAGGACACAAATGAAAAGATTAAAAAATTGACGAGGTTTTCCATTTTGTTGAAACAGACATTAAACACTTCTATCTTGTTATTTTTTTCATTTTCCTCACTGAAACCAACTAGCATCTCTGATATGTCTTTTCCGTCTTTCTACTTGATCCTAACAGAATAATATTGGCAGGGTGTAATAGTCATGCTAACTAAGGGAGTAACAAGTAGAATTAAGCTAATTAATAGATTTTCCTAGACATCAAGAGTCCCAAACTAAAGCATGCCTGGCGAAAAGGTGGTTCAGAAGTAGGGATGGATTCTTGCTTTACTCAAGATCATTAGTACCGAATTTGAACTTGATTCGCAAATTTCTTATTACTATAAGTATTATTTTTAGTTGCTACATGTGTTCAAGTTGAAATGTCTAATTTTTAAACAAAGAAAATCATGTCAACTGGCCAAGAAATCTGGAAATATTTGCCAAAAAAAATATGCCTCCTGACAAGAATGAAACCTGTATTCTCTTTTTCTATTGAGAAACTCACACCTTTTTCTAAGGGAGTTGATTCTTCGATGAAAAGAGGGAATACAGATTCAATTCTTGTCAGGAGGTATAGTGTTTTCCTTAATAAAGACTTCTCAATGACTGGGCTGTTGGATATTAACCTTTTAGTGTGTTGTTCTGCATGTGGAATGCATTTTAAGGCATGCTTTTTTCTTCTTTTTTAAAAAATTCAGACAAGCATTAATTTTGATTATCCTATTGAAAAACCTAAAATACGATATATGCTTACAGATTGTGTTAAAACTATTGCTAGGCTGAAGACAAGGAAGAGTTAAAAAGTTAAGGAAAAAAAAGACAAGAAAAACACAATGAATAAAAAAAAAGAGACAAGGAAGAGAGACAAGGAAGAGAGAAAAAAAAAAGAGACAAGGAAGAGAGAAAAAAAAAGAGACAAGGAAGAGAGAAAAAAAAAGAGACAAGGAAGAGAGAAAAAAAAAAGAGACAAGGAAGAGAGAAAAAAAAAAGAGACAAGGAAGAGAGAAAAAAAAAAAGAGACAAGGAAGAGAGAAAAAAAAAAAGAGACAAGGAAGAGAGAAAAAAAAAAAGAGACAAGGAAGAGAGAAAAAAAAAAGAGACAAGGAAGAGAGAAAAAAAAAAGAGACAAGGAAGAGAGAAAAAAAAAAGTGACAAGGAAGAGAGAAAAAAAAAAGAGACAAGGAAGAGAGAAAAAAAAAAAGAGACAAGGAAGAGAGACAAGAATAGAAAAAAGAGAGACAACAAGAGAAAAAAGAGAGACAAGGAAGAGAGACAACAAGAGAAAAAAGAGAGACAAGGAAGAGAGACAACAAGAGAAAAAAGAGAGACAAGGAAGAGAGACAACAAGAGAAAAAAGAGAGACAAGGAAGAGAGACAACAAGAGAAAAAAGAGAGACAAGGAAGAGAGACAACAAGAGAAAAAAGAGAGACAAGGAAGAGAGACAACAAGAGAAAAAAGAGAGACAAGGAAGAGAGACAACAAGAGAAAAAAGAGAGACAAGGAAGAGAGACAACAAGAGAAAAAAGAGAGACAAGGAAGAGAGACAACAAGAGAAAAAAGAGAGACAAGGAAGAGAGACAACAAGAGAAAAAAGAGAGACAAGGAAGAGAGACAACAAGAGAAAAAAGAGAGACAAGGAAGAGAGACAACAAGAGAAAAAAGAGAGACAAGGAAGAGAGACAACAAGAGAAAAAAGAGAGACAAGGAAGAGAGACAACAAGAGAAAAAAGAGAGACAAGGAAGAGAGACAACAAGAGAAAAAAGAGAGACAAGGAAGAGAGACAACAAGAGAAAAAAGAGAGACAAGGAAGAGAGACAACAAGAGAAAGAGAGACAAGGAAGAGAGACAACAAGAGAGAAAAAAGAGACAAGGAAGAGAGACAACAAGAGAGAAAAAAAGAGACAAGGAAGAGAGACAACAAGAGAGAAAAAAAGAGACAAGGAAGAGAGACAACAAGAGAGAAAAAAAAAAACAAGGAAGAGAGACAACAAGAGAGAAAAAAAGAGACAAGGAAGAGAGACAACAAGAGAGAAAAAAAGAGACAAGGAAGAGAGACAACAAGAGAGAAAAAAAGAGACAAGGAAGAGAGACAACAAGAGAGAAAAAAAGAGACAAGGAAGAGAGACAACAAGAGAGAAAAAAAGAGACAAGGAAGAGAGACAACAAGAGAGAAAAAAAGAGACAAGGAAGAGAGACAACAAGAGAGAAAAAAAGAGACAAGGAAGAGAGACAACAAGAGAGAAAAAAGAGACAAGGAAGAGAGACAACAAGAGAAAAAGAGACAAGGAAGAGAAATAAAGAAAGACTCGGAAGAGGCAGAAACAAAGAAAGATTAATGGATCGTAGTTGATTTGTAGATTAACCTTTTACTGCCCATTGTTTCACTAGTGTGATATTTTAAGGCATTTCTTGAGACCAGAAAAGCATTAATCTGGATTATTCTGTCAATGATAGACACAGAATAGACTAAACTGCAATATATGCTGACACATTGTGTTAAAACAATTTGTGACATTAATTGATATGGATTTGTATAAAAATTTTGCAACCCTGTTTGGCACCAAATGGTTAATTTCACCGTTTCAAATAAGAGGCATATCAACTCAATCACATTTTTAGTAATAAGAAGTTCAGTGTTGCCCATCTTGCACATTAATTCTGCTACTAAGGCTGAAAAGCACAGTCTGACCTATTATTTACAGGGTTTGAATTTAGTATTTTCCTTCTAGACTTTTTGCCACCTATCATATAGGAAGAAAATGAGTAACTACCGACACCAAGGTTTGAGGGTGACACTCTGAACTTTTGAATATATATTTTCCGCTAGGTGTATGAATAGTGTTGTCAGGCTACTGACTGCAGTGACTATTGAGTGGAACTATCCAATCAAGTGTGAATTATTGTGCATCAATGATTTGGGTTTTGATTTAGGATTTATGGGACGTTAAGCCGAGCTGCGCTACTAACTGGGTATTCACTGAAATGGTTAATTATCTTGGGTTGACTTTTTACTTCTTTGTTCTTGTTAAATATTTATTTGTATATTATATTGTATATTAAATACCATTTTATTTAATATTGAAGTTTTGAGTTATACTTAATTATTAACAGCCACTGGACATCGCAAAACAACCCAAGGTAAGAGAGTCCATTTTTTTCTGCTATTTAATCCATAGGTAGAGGAAAATGGTCTTGCCTTTTCCAAGGGTATTACCATATTTTGCTGTGTATAATACGATGAGTATAATACAGCTCAGTGTTTTTGAAGCTAAAAACCGGGAATAAATTACATCCTTGAGTATAATACAACCCTATAGCACAGCTATCGCTATGTAATTTCGTTTGAAAAGTTGTACCATATTATCCATTAAAATCTCAATATCTCGCATATATTTCAGTAAATTACTTAATTTTTCACAATATTAAAGAATAGAAATAGCCATGGCATGTTTCTTCTAATTTTTGTTTCAAAATTTACTTTTTTGGTGAAGGTGCTTTGTTGTAACATGAATGTTATCAAATGTCAGATCTTGTCTAGTCACAATTTTTTTTAACCAATTTCAATGAATTAGGAGGATTCCCAAAGAACAAATATTACCGACATATCAAATACCTTTTGTAAACAATTGTTATCGACATTTATCTACTTTGTTTTATTATTTATTGTGCTGAATGCATTGGCAATTTTGCTGTTTGAAATAACAGGATTTTTAATTTCTGAAAAAAAAAAAAAAAAAAAAAAAAAGTGTATGATACCCCCACATCACCCACTCAAATTTAATTTTTCTTCAAAATTTCTCGTTTTATGCACAAGAAAATACAGTAATCAGAAATGAATGAAACATGCTATCTGTATTTGAACTCTGCATGCAATCTTCACTTTTTTGTGCTCACAACCAATGGTACTCCTACATCCACTTGCAGTGCAAGTGCAAAAGTATATCAATATTTTGAGACAACATATTTGTTTTGTTTAAACCATCATGAGTCTACCATGGTCACAAGTTGGTCTTATCAAAGCTATTGCCACCAACCATCAAATCTCTCTTACCAAACATTTCAAATTAACACTAAACCACAGATTATGTCAGTGCTAAATGTATGGTGGTTGGTTCCAAGAATAGAAGCCATAAATCAGATGTCTTGTCAGTTACAGAAAGGCTGTCCACAGACATTTTTAAGAAATTAGAAAAAGAGGAAAAAACAAGTACTTTCAGAGATCAAAAGATCTGTTTTTCTGTCTTCAAATGCCAAAGAAAAGCCAGATAAGTGAAGAAGTTTCTTAAGACTACAATCTCCAGGAATTTGCTGTTCTTTCCAAGTGAAAGGTGTATCCAAGAATCTGCAAAACTACATAAACACTTGAGGCAGAGCATTTCCCTATCAAAGTAACAGTAACATATAAGAAATATGCAAGATATAAAAGCAGAGTCTTAGGTGCAGATGGAGCCATAAAGGTTCATGCCTACCCTTTTGATACCCCCCCCCCCAAAAAAAATCCCTTCAGAATCCAGCAGTGAGGTGATTTGTTTTTTACGGCTTATCAACCCTTTGCAGATTATTTAAAACCAGAAAATATTTTTAAATATTAGGATTTTTTTTTTTTTTTTTTTTTTTGAGAAAATGGTTTAGTGATACAAATCTTATTAATTAACCCATAGCTGGGGAGGGGAGCAAATTCATACCTAATCAGAATTTGATAAAGAAATTGCGCGTATATAAAGTGGGGGACCAATTCCATATTACAATACATATAAACTGATCCCTCACTTTGTCGCCACGGTAGTTTCTATACATTTATATTCCAGATAATGTAAATAAATCTAAAAGATAATGTCTGTTTAGCTAATCAGTATTTGATTGATTCACTTTCTATAGAGTATAAACCGTTTGTAGGTTATTTAAAGCCAGAAAATATTTTTAGATTGTCATTTTTTTTGTTGAGATAATGGTTTTGTGATACAGATCTTACTACTAATTAATTCATATCTGGGAGCAGAAGAAGTGGATTAATTCCTTCCCCATATGTATTCATTCGCACGAAGTGAATGTAGCGAACCCAACTGGAATTGGAACTGATTAACCTGACCGATTGCAATAAATAGACCGCTTCAGTCCAAGGAATGCTCTTTTTGCATTTCATGGAACCAGTTTAGAATTCAGTTTTCCTTCTCTTAGACTGGTTGTCAATCAAGATATTAAAACTTGGTCTGCCTTGCTGCTTTACCAACAGCTAAAGGAGGACCGATTCATGCCTTTTTCCAATGGAACTAGTGTGAAGTGAATGAAATAGATTTGACTAGAATTTGCTTACTAATCCTTCTTTCTGTAGCAATTGTGTCACCTGAGCTTATTTACGGCGCAAACACAAGAGGGCAGATCAATGTACCTTTTGCTGACAGTTATTAGAAATGTATAAATATTTAATCTATGTGAAGATTCACCAGTGGATTAAGTGCACTGACCCAGACTTTGGCACATGACTGCGACAGATGAAGGAGAATGATTGACAGCACAGTATGTCGACACCCCAATGACTCTTTCTGGGGTTAAGGGCAAAAGAAGAATATAGCTTCAGTGTGAAACTACTTTCACTGGTTAGTGGACAGGACCTGTGTTTCTCAACCAGTGTGTCCTCTGAACCCTAGAGTTCCACAAAAGGTTGCTAGGGGTTCTGTATTAAAAAGTGATAAATAGCTTAATGTATTTTTTGAGTAATTTTTGTTTAATTTTATATTCGTAATTTTACTATAAACACACGGCATGTTGGAAAATCCTTGGTTATTATAGTACGCCATGATTCAACTTCTCATATTATTTAAACTTATAATAATCATAGGGAATGTATTTAGTAATGTCTATATAGTATCAATATGAAACTGCCTTCACTGTTTAGTGAACAAGATTTGTGTTTCTCAACTGGTGTGTCCCCTGAACCTTAGGGTTCTGCAAGAGGTTGCTTGCGGTTCCACAAGAATCAGTGATAAATAGGCTCATGCATTTTCAAGTAATTTTTGTTTAATTTTATACATTTGTAATTTTACTATACACACAGCATATTGTTGGCAAATCCTTGGTTATTATAATAAAGGCTTCAACCTATTATTTTTAAATCATAAGTAACGTATTTAGTGATATCTATATATGTCAGTGTGAAACCACCTTTACTGGTTAGTGGACGTGCCCTGTACATGGTGGATTCATGTAGCATTGAGTTAAATCATTCATATAAAGGACACATGCATGGTGTCCATATATTTTTACCACATGAACTACAATGAAGATATAAAAAAAAGGTAATTTTTATGAAGGGGTTCCCCAAAACATGAAAACTATTTCAATTTTAAAAAGGTTGAGAAAAGCTGATATACATACACAAATTAAAATTATTCTATAATATGACTGCAGTTATTGGTTAAGAAGCAACTCTTTTTCTATTGAGATATTAACAGGAGGCATTAAAAATACCAATAAAGTTAGTTCAGATTTATCATAACAATGGAATATCTCAGTGAAAGCATTCAGGTTGGCAATACATTGCTTTTTATTTCTTTGGAGATTTTATATATATATATATATATATATATATACACACACACACTAGTGAAAAGAATAGATTTAGAATGCACAGTTCTTTAGCATTTACTTTTTTTTTTAAAAAGTGCTCAATACAAAGTAGAGCTTAATATTTTTAATGATATAGTTATCTAAAAATATTTTACATTGTGACAAGGAAATTTCTATGTTTTGGGACTTACAGTTTTTTTTGTTTTTTTTATCCCATCAACAGACATGGTTCGTTAACTTTTGATGTATTTGGGGGTATCTCTTTTTATGATAGGATAAAAAAAAAAAAAAAGAAAATTCAAGTCCCAAAACAGAAATTTCCATGTCACAATGTAAAATATTTTTTAGATAATATATATATATATTATTTTTAAATAAAAAATATATATTTATTGTTACATGTTAAATATATATATATATATATTATTTTTAAATAAAAAATATATATTTATTGTTACATGTTAAATATATATATATATATATTATTTTTAAATAAAAAATATATATTTATTGTTACATGTTAAATATATATATATATATATATTATTTTTAAATAAAAAACATATATTTATTGTTACATGTTAAATATATATATATATATATATTATTTTTAAATAAAAAATATATATTTATTGTTACATGTTAAATATATATATATATATATATATATTATTTTTAAATAAAAAATATATATTTATTGTTACATGTTAAATATATATATATATATATATATATATATTATTTTTAAATAAAAAATATATATTTATTGTTACATGTTAAATATATATATATATATATATTATTTTTAAATAAAAAATATATATTTATTGTTACATGTTAAATATATATATATATATATTATTTTTAAATAAAAAATATATATTTATTGTTACATGTTAAATATATATATATATATATTATTTTTAAATAAAAAATATATATTTATTGTTACATGTTAAATATATATATATATATATATTTTTAAATAAAAAATATATATTTATTGTTACATGTTAAATATATATATATATATATATAACATGCAACAATAAATTTGAGTGAAGAGATTGAAATCCTAGATTACTCATGAAACCAATATTGTCATTTTTTTTTTAAACATGGGTCGAGTCATGGATATCTGATATTTACCTGTATATAAAAGAGGATGTGCAGATTGGGCAACGGATATCATTATAGGAAATTGAATCAGCAGGTTGCATTCCAGGTAAGTATGTTGCATTCACCTTTGTACAAATACCCTTTGAAAATATATGTATCCATCTATTCTAGCCCCCTTGCAATGGGTTAAATAGCACTGTAGACTTGGCTCTTTAGCCTAAGATAGCAACCACTCTAAGAGAATAAAAAATACATTGCAAGAAGTTTTTTTTCTTTTTTAGATAAATATGCTAGGTTACTCATGTGGAAAACATAAACAAAACATATGCAAATTGACTTACATTTTGTTGATATTGTTTATTTATATAATAGTCATAAGAAACAAAGAATGCTGAACTTCTATGTAAGATCTATTTTCCTCTATGGCAGTGAATGCTGGACAATCCCCTTACATATATAACTAAGATGTGATTTTACAGGAGAATGCTGAGAACAACACAGATTGAACATGTGAGCAATGAAGAAGTTTTAAGCAAAAGAGTTAAGAAAATTTACTTATATTACTTAAATACAGCTGTCTTTTATTGACTATATATATATATATATATATATATATATATATATATAATATCTGGATAAAATAAATGAAACAAAATTGGGTGTTTTTTTTATGAAAGTATTTATTTCTGTGTTTTTGTATATATTTATTTATTTAATATTTCAGACCACCTAGGTCTTTCCTCAGAAATCTCATTTCTGAGGAAAGACCTAGGTGGTCTGAAATATTAAATAAATAAATATATACAAAAACACAGAAATAAATACTTTCATAAAAAAAACACCCAATTTTGTTTCATTTATTTTATCCAGATATTATATACATATCAAGAAAGTATACGTGGCCTCTCATTATGCTATATATATATATATATATATATATATATATATATATATTATATATATGCTCTGTAAATTTTCATTGAGCACTGTTTTGTAAAAATAAAAATATCAATTAAGAACACCGGATTATATATTTTACTGTTCTTTCTTTTTATTATAATTATATATATATATATATATATATAACTGGGTTGAAATTAGTAAAATCTAATTTTAGAAACGATAAAAGAAAATCCAACTTTCATGTTATTAACATGAATTCATTGCTTGCATTATTTACATTATTCCGGCCTTCTTCAGGTGATTGGAATTTTGAACCAAACCCTTTATTTCATCCACTGGGGTAGATGGTACTAATTCCACGTGCCATGCCTCTTCCAGATGTCTCAGTTATTTCCCTTTAACTCAACTCTCCAAGTTTTTTTGTTCAACAATACTGTACCCTGGTATTGAACACACAACTCTTTGGGTCTAGTCACTGGATCTAAGCAACGTCTTTATCCACTGGGCCATGTTAATATGGCAATGAAGATGAGGATGACAGTCCAATAATGTAAATAATGCAAGTAATCATAATACCTCATCTCAGAGATATAGACAGGAATCCACTGTTTCCCCAATGTAGATTTAGTTGAAAGAAAATTTATTTTTATG
Organism: Acanthosepion esculentum; assembly: GCA_964036315.1. Taxonomy (NCBI): domain Eukaryota; kingdom Metazoa; phylum Mollusca; class Cephalopoda; order Sepiida; family Sepiidae; genus Acanthosepion; species Acanthosepion esculentum. The sequence continues at coordinate 32,379,875 of OZ038519.1, read as the reverse complement.
GTGTATGACTAATAAAACATTTCATAAGTTTTTACCAAATTATTATAATAATTATAATAATAATAATAATACCTACTTAAATATGTAAAATGGTGCATTTTTTTACTGTATTGTTTTTTTAAATTAGATTTTACTCATTTTAACAGTTTCTATTTATATATACATCTGTTAAGATTTTCTTATATCCAAGGGCACTTTGACATTGTGCAATGGTTAACAAGTTTGCCACGTGAGATCAATTATGACAGAGTAGTGAGTTCGATCCTCACTTAGTGTTCCATACTTTTGGCCTTGTGCCACATACAGGGTTCCCACATATCTGTGTTAAAAAAAATCCCAGGACTTTTCCAGGAATATGTTAATTGGTTTGGTTTTGTTTTGTTTGTTTGTTTGTTTCACGGCATATCAACCTCAATGGGTCATTCAATGCTGACAAAATTTTCATTGTTTGTAATATTTTTTCCAAAAATCTATTTCTGGTAATTCTGGTAATATATTTTTCTTTTTAAATGTATCGCTGGTAATATTTTTTCTTCAAAAATTTATTGCTGGTAATAATAATTTTTTTTTTTTTTACACATAGTATTTCTGGTATTAAAACCTATTTTTACACTTTCATAATGTTTTAACCCTAGTTTGGGGGTTAACTATTTGCCCATAGCTGGGACCCTAACAGGTGCTACCACCTCGGGTTAGGGTGGACCTGGGAACACCAGCAAATAAGAGGTGGTTCTATGCTCCTCAAAACCTGATCAGAGGTCTTGCTGTCGGACATAGTTTATCATCTTACCGAGGACATGGATGTAGTTTATTGTCATACCCAAGATGGAGTACTATGTTAAGAAGTTTCAAAGACTGAATCTGGTGTGCATGCACGCAAAGTGAATGGTCATCAATTTAAAAAAACGCAAGCTTTGAACATCTCATCTGTCAAACTATTAAAAGATAAATCACAAAAGAAAAGCTAAAGCTGGTCACAATGATTCATGTCACATGGATCAGTTGAAAGCAGTGAAGAAATCAGAGTGTTGAAGGCTAAAACACAGCTGAATGCAGACCTGGTTATGTTGTGTTCTACACACTTTGGAGTTCTACCTACACTTGAAAATTTTTAATTGCACACATTAATTCTTACTGCTACACATTTCAGCTATCCAGATGACTCGGGGTTTGTGAATGTCACAGAAATTCTTCAGTGTTGCACATTTCCTATGAAGTTAATTACAATGCTTTAAATGAACAGAACTACAAATAGAAATTTTTACAGAAAGACTACACATTTTAGCTACCCCCACTACACATGGCTTTTGTTTCTCATAGTACAGAACACTCTAGCACTTTCGCCCCAGCCCCTCAACCTCCGGCGTCTTACTCTCTGGGTTGAGGTGTCTATTCGGTCCGAACCGAACTTAAGGGAGTGGCCATAGGTCCCCTGAGCATCCGTAGATCATTTGACTGATCCACTGGTTTAATCCTGCTTCCTGCCCATGTGATTTGTTTGATCCAGAAAGCAGAAGTGATGTCCGTCCATTCACGGTCAACTGAAGATGTAGACACGGCTGGTGAGTTTGCGCTAAGAAATTTAGAATGTAGCAAAAAAAAATAATTAATATCTGCAAAAAGCCGGACAAACAAATATTCAATGGTTGAATTGTTAATGTCTTTTATATAGCAGAAAAGAATAGTAGTGAAAAGAAACGGGTTAAAGAAAAGTATTTAACGTAAAAACTCATACACTAGATTCTAGAGAAAGTGTTTGTGATTAACTTGTTAAATCATCTCAGAACGATATATGACTCTTGCGATGGAGGGATAAAGATTCCTCCTCCCAATGCTTGCCCGGGCCAATTCTCTCTTCAAGAATTTTCTCCAGTCTCACACTTTTTTAGCATAACTACGCGTTTATATAGATAAACCCGGCTGGTTATAACTGACCCTTGGCCCTACAACTTCACATGTGATTATCACGGGGGTTCTGGCTGCTTCAACCAAAATCATGTGAATTCCAAAGTTCCTTCTAGCTTACTCAACTCTATTTCAATTTTTAATCGATAAAAATTATTTCGACCATTTCCATTGTCTTCTGATGACCCAGATTCAATGGGTACAACTTCTGCTCTAGATCAGATTTCCCCATCAGTAAACAAAATGCAATGATTTAATTTCGCTATTCAAATCTACTCCAATTTCTATAAAAAGATATACGTGTGTGTATGTTTCCCAGACTCTCTCTCTCTCTGTCACAACGCAATGATGTTAATATTTTTTCAGTTCATCTAGTTTAGCATTCAGATCCTCTTCCAATTTCGATATCTCTATGGACTTGTCCTTTGCAGATCTTCGCATAGCTGTCAGCTGACTTGAGCAAATCTTGTGTGCAACTTTCAAGCTTGTTTTTTGGTCTTCAGTTAATTTCCATAAGCATGGATTTCCATTTTTGTCCAGATGCTTCTTCCTGCCTTTTTCTCTCCTAGCCTCAAAGTATTGGTTGTATGTTGTTCTGGCATTGGAAGTCATGAGAACATTCCCAGCATCTCCAACTGTGGCCAAATAGTCCATGATAATGCACTGTGTAACCAGAGTCTGCTGTTTCATATTGTCAGTGGAAATTTCTTTATTGAAACCTCTCTCCACTGAGGATGGTCCATGAAATCTACAAAATAACTTTCCACAGTTTTGGATATTCTTTGTTTCTAGACAGTCTTCATGTTTGCTGAAATTCTTGAAAGCAATATTTCCAGCAGCCTCCTCAAATTCCTTTTATTGATTCATGATGTCATCACAATCAAAACTTGCTGACTTGTCTCCTAGGGCAAATTTTTTTTTTCATAAATAGATCCAGTGTTCAGCCATGCAAGTGACCTTACAAGAAGGTACCTAAAGAGTAACTTTGTCAGAAGTTACTCAATGATGGTGATGAAGTCTTTGTTGCAATTCTACATTCAAACATCTTTTGTTGACACATTTTTTTTTTTGGATAAATTTTGCATGGCCCTATTTGCCAGAAATCCACATTAGATCTTTGCAGCATCTTTATGCATGTTTGGGTTTGACAAATTTCTTACAAAACCATTCAGTTAAGAAAAAGTAATCATCTTTTTAGTGTGCTCTTCCTTTACAAATCTCTTTAACAGTTTCATGATCATGCTAAAACGATCATATGCAAAGAAAAAGAAGCGCAAAGAAAAAGAAGCAACGGTTTATTGCCGATATATTATCAGAAACGGTTCAATGTCTTTAGAAACAGGCACAAAAATCTAGTTTCACTGGAAATAAAAAGTCATTCACGTTTGACAGCACTGCAGAGAAGGACTTGGTCTGCGGGACATTTTTCTGTTTCAAATTTAATGACATCTGGCTATGTAATGAGCTGAATTCTAACAGGCTGATGTATAAAAAGAAAAAAGAAAAAAAAGAAAATGGCTGCTTAGAAAATTGCTAATCTAAAACAGAAGCAACTTTAAAAATTGAATTCTTAGAACATAAATTATCAACATGCAATTATGTAGAATTTATCAGGCATTATTTCAATTCCCAAGACGCGTTTTCTACACCTTTAGAAAAATGGATAAAATTCATTAATCATTAACTGGTTTCCTACAAAAAATTCAGTTCTCGGTATGAAACATTTTGAAGAGAAATTTATTTTGAAAGGAAAACGAAGCAAGCTGAATTGGGGAGGGGGGTTACATCCATTACCTAAAACACATTCAGAAAAAATAAGAAAACCATCTCTTTTGCCGAATACAAGGGAATTCTGAAAGACTCCAAAGCAACGATTGGTCCAAACTGATGAATTACATGATTTTATTTCAGCTGAAAGGATTTTACTCAGTTGGAAGAAGAAAACAGTTGTCCTAATGGTTTTGAATTAGAATAGAAATCTTCCTTTCTTTTTCTTTTAATTTATAGAATAGTTTTGATTCTGAAGCATATTTTCCATCTATAAAACAATGTATTTGCATCGACAAAAACTTTTATGTGCAGCTCCAGTGCAATGGAACCCTATACCGTTACCAGTGATACATAATGCTAAACTCACAGATTTTAGCTATTTTCCAAACTACATACAAAACGTGATTGAAGAACAACCATACTCAATTCTAAAAGAATTACAAAAAGACTATATTACAACCAAGAGGTCATCCTTCATTTTCTGCAGAACTAATACGTTATGTCTTACTACTGTGTAATACGTCTCAACAAACCTACAAATTACTTCTGGAAAAATTTCCATTACCATCTTTTTCTTTATCAGAGAAAATTAAAAAAAATTAAACGTTTCAATGGGAAATGTGTTCTCAGGTCATGGTAGGCAATGATAGTGATGATGCTACAGAGAAGCAGTACTTTGACTTACTTTCTCGAGGAGGTCTTATGGTTCCATCTAACCAAATGGCAGAGTTTGTGCTTGTTTTGCTATACTTGACTATGTTGATAAATTTATAGTAAAACATAATGAATCCACTACAAGAGAGTTTTGGAAACTTATTCCCCAAAATATGTTTTTACAACAAACGAAAGTTTTCATCGGATGAAGTTCGAAAAAAATATTGCAGCAGATAAAGGCAAAGGTCAAAAGAAAATTGCTCGTCAGCTTTTTCACTTGTAATTCTTTAATAACTTTTTTTTTTTGCTCGTTTACAATCTTTTATTATTACTTTTCAGTTTAAAAAGAGAAAAAAACTGTATTTTTGGACGGTTTTAACAAGTTTTAGATATAACAGACATAAACTGAGTACAGTGTAACCCGGATATATGAGATTTGTCGGGACTGGAGAAGAAGTCTCTTATATCCGGGTTTGGTCTATTTTGTTTTATTAACACAGGCTCTAATTTGGGACCAGAGAAAATCTCTTATATCCGGGTTTCACTGTATAAACCAAATGTTAGAAATTAGCCTGAAATGTGATGCCGTATACACATTAAAAGGCCGTGGTCGTCGTTCACATGTTTGTACATCTTCTATCTATCTAAAATACAAAAATAAAGGGACAGAGTTGCCAGATTGAACTTTTAGCCAAATAATATTTAATTGCCAAATATTACTTTTTCTTTTCTTAAAGGACAATTTTAGCTTGCAAAAAACAGATTTCTGGGATTTGCCATTTTGATTTTCATGCATTGAAAAAAGGGGTGTGTGGGCAACCGAATTAAGAAAATTCCAGGACTTTTTAAGCTTTTGGGCTACTGCTGTTTTTACAGGACTTTTCAAGCCCTGGAAAAGGCCCTGTGAATTTTCCAGGACTTTTCAAAGTTTCCAGGATCTTTCTGAACTCTGCACATACAAGCTAAAAAATAAATCACCATAAAAAGAGCGGGTCACTTTGACGTGACTAACTTGAAAGAAAAATCTGTTTTTTCTACTGACATTGTCTGATCAGCAAAACACGTCAAAATAAATTTTACAAACTTACATATTTACTATATAATATTTAATTTTACAAACTGTATTACATATTTACCATATAATACATAGTAAATGTAAAAAATTTATGTTAATTCTATTTAGATCATTTTTATTTTTAATGATTTGAAAAGATAAAATTCTTTCTTGCCTGCTACAAGTTGATTGTAGAGATAAAAATCCGAGATTACTCAAGCAAAAAAATATAACCAATGCAATTGTAAAATTAATTCAACATTTTTTCTGACTATACAGATAAGCAGGTAATCTTTATTATGATACTAACACCTTTTGATCGAAGCTGCGATTTTTCTTTTTTTTTTTTGACATCCACCATAAAGTAATTGGAAACTGAAATAAATCTGTCAATGTTTGAATCAACAGATTGGAATTCATACCAATTACAAAAGGGTATTGAATAGTATCGACAGATTCATAAAACCCATTGCTACTGCTTCAAACAACTATTATAGTTTTACTAGTGCTTTAGTTTCAGGATGCAGTTTGAAATGAAATTCTTTGGACTATAAGTGAGAGAGAAATAAAAAGGTCAGAGACTTAATTTCTTAAAAAGAAAAAAAAAATCCAACAGTAAAAATCCCCCCAAGAAACAAAAATTCTAGACCGAACAGTAAAACAGAGAAATTTGATTTTGTGTTAAATTTTAAAAAAGAAACAGTAGGAGGTGCTGAAGGGGAAAGAGGAGAGAGAGAGAGAAGAAAGAGGAGAGAGAGAGAGAAGAAAGAGGAGAGAGAGAGAGAAGAAAGAGGAGAGAGAGAGAGAAGAAAGAGGAGAGAGAGAGAGAAGAAAGAGGAGAGAGAGAGAGAAGAAAGAGGAGAGAGAGAGAGAAGAAAGAGGAGAGAGAGAGAGAAGAAAGAGGAGAGAGAGAGAGAAGAAAGAGGAGAGAGAGAGAGAAGAAAGAGGAGAGAGAGAGAGAAGAAAGAGGAGAGAGAGAGAGAAGAAAGAGGAGAGAGAGAGAGAAGAAAGAGGAGAGAGAGAGAGAAGAAAGAGGAGAGAGAGAGAGAAGAAAGAGGAGAGAGAGAGAGAAGAAAGAGGAGAGAGAGAGAGAAGAAAGAGGAGAGAGAGAGAGAAGAAAGAGGAGAGAGAGAGAGAAGAAAGAGGAGAGAGAGAGAGAAGAAAGAGGAGAGAGAGAGAGAAGAAAGAGGAGAGAGAGAGAGAAGAAAGAGGAGAGAGAGAGAGAAGAAAGAGGAGAGAGAGAGAAGAAAGAGAAGAAAGAGGAGAGGAGAAAGAGGAAAGAGAAGAGGAGAGGAGAAAGAGGAAAGAGAAGAAAGAGAAGAAAGAGGAGAGAGAAGAAAGAGAAGAAAGAGGAGAGAGAAGAAAGAGAAGAAAGAGGAGAGAGAAGAAAGAGAAGAAAGAAGAAAGAGAAGAGAGAAGAAAGAGAAGAGAGAGAAGAAAGAGGAGAGAGAAGAAAGAGGAGAGAGAAGAAAGAGGAGAGAGAAGAAAGAGGAGAGAGAAGAAAGAGGAGAGAGAAGAAAGAGAAGAGAGAAGAAAGAGAAGAAAGAGGAGAGAGAAGAAAGAGAAGAAAGAGAAGAAAGAGAAGAAAGAGGAGAGAGAAGAAAGAGGAGAAAGAGAAGAGAGAAGAAAGAGGAGAAAGAGGAGAGAGAAGAAAGAGGAGAGAGAAGAAAGAGGAGAGAGAAGAAAGAGGAGAGAGAAGAAAGAGGAGAGAGAAGAAAGAGGAGAGAGAAGAAAGAGGAGAGAGAAGAAAGAGGAGAGAGAAGAAAGAGGAGAGAGAAGAAAGAGGAGAGAGAAGAAAGAGGAGAGAGAAGAAAGAGGAGAGAGAAGAAAGAGGAGAGAGAAGAAAGAGGAGAGAGAAGAAAGAGGAGAGAGAAGAAAGAGGAGAGAGAAGAAAGAGGAGAGAGAAGAAAGAGGAGAGAGAAGAAAGAGGAGAGAGAAGAAAGAGGAGAGAGAAGAAAGAGGAGAGAGAAGAAAGAGGAGAGAGAAGAAAGAGGAGAGAGAAGAAAGAGGAGAGAGAAGAAAGAGGAGAGAGAAGAAAGAGGAGAGAGAAGAAAGAGGAGAGAGAAGAAAGAGGAGAGGAGAGAGAGAAGAAAGAGGAGAGGAGAGAGGATAAAATAAAAAGGTTATGGTTTTAGAGGGAAGTGGCAACCAGAGAGACTCGTTTGCAAAGAAAAATGCTCGAAGCAGGATAAAAAAAATGTAAATATGAATAAAATATTTTTAAAAGATGCATGCGGAGAACAAGTGAATCTTTTTTAAAAAAACAAAACAAAACAAACTGAATTTAGGCATAGAGGTGGGTTGGGCAGCTCAAGATAACCTGGAAGATGCAAGAGAAGCAAGGGACAAATGCAAGACAAAAATTTTTAAAATGTCTAAGATGCAAGAGGGAGAAAGATACTAAATGAATCAATATAAAATCATGTTGACAGAAAAATAAGAAGGAAACAAACCTTTTAAGCATTAAGCTTAAAAACAAAGTTTAATAAAAAAAGAAAAAAGAAAAAAAAGAAAAAAAAAGAAAAAAAAGAAAAAGAAAAAAAAGAAAAAATGAGAGAAAAGAAAAAAAAAAGAAAAAAGAAAAGAAAAAAGAAAAAAAGAAAAGAAAGAAAAGAAAAAAGAGAAAAAGAAAAGAAAGAAAAGAGAAAAAGAAAAAAAGAAAAGAAAGAAAAGAGAAAAAGAAAAAAGAAAAGAAAAAAAGAAAAAGAGAAAAAGAGAAAAGAGAGAAAAGAGAGAAAAAGAGAAAAGAGAGAAAAGAGAGAAAAAGAGAAAAGAGAGAAAAGAGAGAAAAAGAGAAAAGAGAGAAAAGAGAAAAAGAAAAAAAAGAAAAAAGAAAAAGAGAAAAAAGAGAAAAAAGAGAAAAGAGAAAAAAGAGAAAAGAGAAAAAAGAGAAAAGAGAAAAAAGAGAAAAGAGAAAAAAGAGAAAAGAGAAAAAAGAGAAAAGAGAAAAAAGAGAAAAGAGAAAAAAGAGAAAAGAGAAAAAAGAGAAAAGAGAAAAAAAGAGAAAAGAGAAAAAAGAGAAAAGAGAAAAAAGAGAAAAGAGAGAAAAGAGAAAAGAGAGAAAAGAGAGAAAAGAGAAAAAAAGAGAAAAGAGAAAAAAAGAGAAAAGAGAAAAAAAGAGAAAAGAGAAAAAAAGAGAAAAGAGAAAAAAGAGAAAAGAGAGAAAAGAGAAAAAAGAGAAAAGAGAAAAAAAGAGAAAAGAAAAAAAAGAAAAAAAAGAAAAAAGAAAAGTCATCTTCTCTAAACGCAAATGTCGATCTGACAGCAGAGCACTCCACTCGCATACTGTAGACATTAAGTGTGCCAAGACACAGGCAGTCAGGGGTCTGGGGGGATGTAGGGTGTGGTCTGTGCAGTCTATTTTTTCTTCTCACCTAATGTGAGCAAGCCAGTGTAAGTAAGTAAAAAATAAACAGGTCTAGTCGACTTAAGCAGTAACAAGGCAAGCAAGTGCTTATTGTAGTTGACATGCTAAAAAACAAGATACACACCGTTTAACATGACCATGAAACTATCACCAATTGTATTTGTTTAGTACTTGTCGGTCGTCATATACCTGCCCTCCGAGTCTACAAAGGGAACTTTTAATTTCCGTTTTTCCAATTAACAATTGTGATGCCGAATTGCCATGAATTTTTATAAAGACAGAATGAATCATTGTCAGCATGAGATACACACAAAGATGCGAGCTACGAACTGGAGACGGCAAAACCAAACGAGCGCAGAAGTTTAAACATCTGGAAAATGTTTTAACAGATGACAAATAATGAGAGATTGAAGTTTGAAGGTTCATTTCATGGATTGATTAATCGATTGGTTCGGTTTTTTTTCTTTCTACGGCTCAGAATTACAGGTTATTTAAAGCCAGAAATTTTTTTTTTTTAGATTCTAAGGTTATTTTTTTTGAGATACCACATATACTTGCATATCATGTGACTTTTGAACACTTAATTTTAAGGAGATATAAAATTAGTGTATGCACTGCTCGCCCTGGCTACGTCGTTAAGCAAACTATATATCCATTTACTGCAGTCAAAAAGTACAGCTGTAGTTAAAATAAACACAATTTTGATAAAACTGATGTTTTATTTAACTGTATCCAATACTAATGCATGTAATATTCACATATCTGCATATTGTTTATGTTTAAAAGACGTTTAGCTGTTTTTGTTCAGTTGTTTATGGCTGTACATGTTTACGCAACGAGTATAGTGTTACTAACAATACTTTTATCATTCTCATTTACTTTTTTAAATTTATTTTTAACTAGAAGGTGGGATAAAGAGATAGAGGAAAATTGAAATTTGGTCTCTTCAAAAAGGAACTCTTATGATACATGATAAAATCATTTTTTATAAGTGAAAATTTGGGGGTCACACACTATAACAAGTATATCCGGTAATAATGATTTAGTGATACAAGTCTTACTAATTAACCCATAGCCAGAGGGAGAAGGGTTGGAGTCATACCTTTCCCAAGCATATTTGTGTGTAAGTGAATATAATGAATCCAACTGGAATTGGAACTCAGCTCTCCGATTAACAATTCTGAGTCATTATTCATTACACCACCCACACATTCAAGGTTACAGCAGTTGGTATTCCCAAGTATTCACTAGGTACTGACCAGGCACGATGTTGCTTAACTTTGGTGATCATACAGTAACCGGTGTTACAATGTGATATGGTTCTGGGCATAGAGGCTCATTGGAATAGCGAAAGAGGTTTTCAAAAATTAAAAATAAGAAACTGGAATGGGCCTCATATTGAGTAAACAATTAGTGAAAAAGAGAGAGGGGGGGAAAGGAGAGAGGGGGGAAAGGAGAGGGGGGGAAGGAGAGAGGGGGGAAGGAGAGAGGGGGGAAGGAGAGAGAGGGGGAGAGGGAGAGAGAAGAGAGAGGGGGAAATAGGGAGGGGGAGAGGGGGAGAGAAGAGGAAGAGGGAGAGAGGGGGAAGACGGAGAGAGAGAGGGGGAAGACGGAGAGAGAGGGGGGAAGAGGGAGAGAGAGGGGGGAAGAGGGAGAGAGAGGAAAAAAAAAGAAAGAAAAAGAGAATGAGGAAATTAGAGAATCAGAGGTAATGAGAATTTTGCCAGTTCCAGTTTTTGATTCAGATGTACAACCCCGTATCCAAAAATTGTAAAACTATAATGAAAAATTAATTCGATACATGTTGTTGCTTGAATTTAACAAAACTTTAAATAAATTCTTGCTGCCTAAATATAACTTGATATCAATAACTTGGGCCATCCTGGGTAAGACAATAAACTACATCCGACAGCAAAGATTGGGAGGTTTTGAGGAGGGTGGAACCACCTCTTAATTGCTGGTGTTTCCAGGTTCACCATGACCCGGAGTGGTAGCACCTGTTAGTGTCCCAGCTTTGGGCAAATAGCTGACCCCCCTCCAAACTGGGGTCAAAACACTGTGAAAATGTAAAAATAGGTTTTAATACCAGCAATACATTTTTGAAAAAAATAAAATAAAATAAAATATTATCTGCAATACATTTAAAAAAAAAAAAAAAAAAAAAAATATTACCAACAATACATTTTTGAAGAAAAAAAATTAGCAATATATTTTTGGAAAATAAAAATCTTGTCAGCATTAAATAACCCATTGATGTTGATATGCTGTAAAACAAAACAAACCAAAAACTTGGGACCTAAAAAAATCTCCCTGTGAAGAAAGAGGGAATAAAGTGAGAAAAGCAGATGCAAGTGGGTGGTTGGAATGTTCTCAATCTGACCAAGAATGCATTCTAAAATAGATCCTGATGTTTGGCCAGATTTTGGGGGAAGCGAGTAAATACATAATAATTACTGTGATGTGTTTAGTTTTGAAAAAAAATCCTTAGAGAAAAAAAAAAAAGTGATATTTCTAGAATGAAACATCACAGCACCGTTTTCCGTCTTTTCATATATTTATTCACCAATTTTTAAATTAACAGGAAACTTCAAAAATCAAGCAAATACAGAGATTTAAGTATCTGGGAAATAAAAGTTGTCTTGATGGTCCCTCAAGATCTTTCTGCATCAAGGGCTTTATCTTTGTACCTACGTTGTTCTTAATTTTCATGAAAGTTGGTTCACAATTTTTCTCTTCAAAATCTATCTTGCATATTTGTAAGTCTAACATTTGTCCTTGCTGCCATGTATGGTCTGCTGCTCTTGTTATATATTTAAGAGATTCTTGATTAAATTCAAAGAAGAATCTGCAATGTTATTGGTGCTGACCTGGCATCTCTGATAAATAGAGATCTTACTATAAGTTTGTTCATGGTTTCTTCTATCGTACTTCTCGATTGTGGACTCTTCCAGCTTCTTGCTTTCCAGTCAACTTTAAATGCAATGTTATCTACTGTCTTCTTGATTCCTATTCTTTTATTGTTCACACTCAATGTTTTTCTTATTTTTTCACACTTAGTAACCTGTGTTTTAGTGGCTTTAATGGCTTTTCTTGGGATGAAATTAGAAGAAGAAAAAAAGAAAGAAAAAAGAAAGAAAAGAAAAAAGAAAAAAAGAAAAAAAAAAAAAAAAAAGAAAAAGAAAAGAAAAGAAAAAAGAAGAAAAGAAAAAAAAAGAAGAAAAGAAAAAAAAAGAAGAAAAGAAAAAAAAAGAAGAAAAGAAAAAAAAAGAAGAAAAGAAAAAAAAAGAAGAAAAGAAAAAAAAGAAGAAAAGAAAAAAAAAGAAGAAAAGAAAAAAAAGAAGAAAAGAAAAAAAGAAGAAAAGAAAAAAAAAAAAAAGAAAAGAAAAAAAAAAAAAAAGAAGAAAAGAAAAAAAAGAAGAAAAAGAAAAAAAAAGAAGAAAAGAAAAAAAAAGAAGAAAAGAAAAAAAAAGAAGAAAAGAAAAAAAAGAAGAAAAGAGAAAAAAAAGAAGAAAAGAAAAAAAAGAAGAAAAGAAAAAAAAGAAGAAAAAAAAAGAAGAAAAGAAAAAAAGAAAAGAAAAAAAGAAGAAAAGAAAAAAAGAAAAGAAAAAAAAAGAAAAGAAAAAAAGAAGAAAGAAAAAAAGAAGAAAAGAAAAAAAGAAGAAAGAAAAAAGAAGAGAAAAAGAAGAAGAGAAAAAGAAGAAGAGAAAAAGAAGAAGAGAAAAAGAAGAAGAGAAAAAGAAGAAGAGAAAAAGAAGAAGAGAAAAAGAAGAAGAGAAAAAGAAGAAGAGAAAAAGAAGAAGAGAAAAAGAAGAAGAGAAAAAGAAGAAGAGAAAAAGAAGAAGAGAAAAAGAAGAAGAGAAAAAGAAGAAGAGAAAAAGAAGAAGAGAAAAAGAAGAAGAGAAAAAGAAGAAAGAGAAAAAGAAGAAGAGAAAAAGAAGAAAGAGAAAAAGAAGAAAGAGAAAAAGAAGAAAGAGAAAAAGAAGAGAAAAAGAAAAGAGAAAAAGAAAAGAGAAAAAGAAAAGAGAAAAAGAAAAGAGAAAAAGAAAAGAGAAAAAGAAAAGAGAAAAAGAAAAGAGAAAAAGAAAAGAGAAAAAGAAAAGAGAAAAAGAAAAGAGAAAAAGAAGAGAAAAAAGAGAAAAAGAGAAAAAGAAAAAAAGAAGAGAAAAAGAGAAAAAGAGAAAAAGAGAAAAAGAGAAAAAGAAAAGAGAAAAAGAAGAGAGAAAAAGAAGAGAGAAAAAGAAGAGAGAAAAAGAAGAGAGAAAAAGAAGAGAGAAAAAGAAGAGAGAAAAAGAAGAGAGAAAAAGAAGAGAGAAAAAGAAGAGAGAAAAAGAAGAGAGAAAAAGAAGAGAGAAAAAGAAGAGAGAAAAAGAAGAGAGAAAAAGAAGAGAGAAAAAGAAGAGAGAAAAAGAAGAGAAAAAAAGAAGAGAAAAGAGAAAAAGAAGAGAAAAGAGAAAAAGAAGAGAAAAGAAAAAAGATAGATGGGTGATGGCTTGGGAATATCAGGTACTGTAAGCTTAATGTGTGGATAGTGTAATGTATAAATGCTCCGAGTTTGTAAATTGGAGAGCCAAGTTCCAATTCCAGTCAGGTTCATTGCATACACTTATGTGCAAATATGCTTGAGAAAGGTATAAATCCAGGTCTCCCCCCTAGCTATAGGTTAATTAGTAAGACTTTTATCACTGAAAAGTTTGATAAGCCATAAAAAAGAAATCAATCAAAAAAATAACTCAAAATTCAATTCACCCAATATCGATTAATTTATACTGTTGCGGACCCGATAGCAGTGCAGATCTGGCTTATGAAAATAAGGCCTTGTGCCAGACGCTACACACTACTACCGAATCCACAAAGTAAAAAAAAAAGGAAAATATAAAGACGTGCTCTTTCCACCGTACAAACGTACAAAGGGAAAAGAAGTAGACAGGCAAAACAACGAAAGGTTAAGAACAAACATAAATTTTATTAGAGTTTAACAAGTAATATATCTTCAGTGAAGACCTTCAGTAAATGTACTGGAAAATGTAGTTGAAAAAGAGGCCAAGTAGATTGTCTTCAGTAAGGTTACTGGAAATGTAGAGAATGAAATTTAATTGTCTTGAGTGAAGGCCTTCAGTAAGATACTGGAAATATGGTAGTTGATAAAAAGGTAGATAAGGTACCGCGCCAAAATTTAAATCCAAGATGGCTATGGCTGGAAAAAGGTTCCTTCAGGAAGAAAGTCAGTTGTAATGCATAATAACATACGGCAAGGAAAAAATACTCACTGCGAGAGTTTATAATTGTGAGTGTATGTAATTCTTTTTTAGGTAACAGGTTCTGAAAGTACGAGTTCGAAGAATATGAAAAATGCTCTGTTCAACAGGTTGGAAGTTTTCGAAAGTTCCTGGAAGTTGGCGGCTCGATAAAGATGTTAGCCTCGGGACGAGAAATCTGTCATCGCAAAGTGACAACCGTGTCGTATGCGTTAAGGTAAAGCGACGAGCCATGAGGTCTAGGCAATGGTTTGCCGAATAAAATGTCTCTGTCGGTATATATGGGGTTACCGGCGAGAGACAAGTGAGCCAGCCTGGCCGATGGTCAGACGACCACGGGGCGACTGATTTGAAAAAGCCAATTTTGCCGTGACGTCAGCGCAAAATAATATCTTCCTCACTCGGCTAAGAACTACGGTTTACTACTATCACCGGCCAAAAGTGAGAGGAAGGGGTGAAAAGTCGCACGTGTGTCAAAATGAAGGTGGGGGTAGCGTGAATCCCACAATACTTCCAAACTTATCTAACAGATCACCTTAAAAAAATTATCAATTTAAAAATATTTTCTGGCTTTAAATAACTGGCAAAGGGCTGATTAGGTATAGAAAACAAATCAATCAACATGGAGATATTTACTCAGCTAAGTTTGGCACAAGGCAATGAGTGTAAAGCACTTAGTGAGGCTCAAGCTCATAAGCAATGATCTTCAAAATTAGCTTGTCGACCATCACCCACATAGAATGTTAGTATCTCATACTGAAAGGAGTATTAAAAGTCCAAAAATAAACTATATCAAATCCAACCAGTAATTAAATGAGTACTGAAACCAGCTTATGACAAGGCTTCAATAAATAAAATTACAAATGTAGCTAAATTTGTAATTAGTACCACATGACAGACTTCATTATTTTTCACAATAGGTCTGGTGTTTACAAGTGGTCAGAAGTTAAGCATCACAGAATACAAGATGGAAATATCAGGTTACAAAAAAAAAGTGGATATATTTGCTTCAATATCTTTTAAATAAGTATACCTACAATAGTAATGAGTAAAATCAACATGGTGTCCCAAAAGAAATAAACATATGAGCAATGAAGTTTTAGAGGAAAAAGGGGCGAAGAAAATGACACTAACAGGACAGCTTGAAGAGGAATAGAGGAAAGGCAGCACATTCACTAGCTTGATAGCCAAAAGACAAAATTTCTTAAGAGCTACAGAGGACAGGAAATTGTAGATCGCCATGATCACACACATCCAGAACGGACAAGGCACATAATAGATTTATTTAAATAACTTTTTTCTTCTAGGTTAATTTAAAAAATGAAATTCAATCCTAATAACAGATATTAGTTTCAAGAAATTATATTAAAATTGAATGTTTTTTTTTTTTTAGTTCTACCATGCATTCCTATGTAGTCACTAGGCACTGACCAAGCTCAATGCTGTTTAACTTTGGTGATCATACAGGAACCAATGTTTCAATGTGATATGGTTCTAGGCATGGAAGCTTATTGGAATAGTGAAAGAGGTTTTCAAAAATTAACTCCTCTTGATCAAAGGTAATATTGGATGGTTAAGATATATACGGTTCTCTTTTTATTATCAGATTTATAAAAAATAAAGTCCTTGGAATAACAATGATCTATAAGCATTTTTGGCAATATGAAATCTATACACATTTGTTACCAGGTAAGCTTTAGAGATGTATACCTATAGAAGTAACAAGTCAAAATCACCACAGTGAAGTAGAAGTCGATTGTGAATATTTGTCAGCTGCACAGACTGAAACATGGTGCTATGGTTGCACTAATTAATTGGCTGATAATTGCTAATTGTTCACAAATTTTTTTTTCCTGCCAAACAATCGGTTTTCATGCTCAATCATCCTTGTTCATTTTATCACAGTAATTTCATCCATATCTTCAGAATCATCAGTTATTGATATAGAATGAATTCTATTGTAAGATTGTAATGGGTTTTCATTAATTTTTTTCACAGTCTTTAATTACTAATTAATTAATTGTCAACCAATTAAACAATGCAAACATATTACAAGAGATGCCATAGTAACTTAACAGCTATGTCCTTATGCCAGAAGGTAATGGTTTACAAGTTAATCTAGCCCCTTAGAGTGATTCAATGCTTTTTTTTTCTTTTAATTTAAATAAATGCAAGTTCAACCAACATTGAATTTTCACTTGACCTTATGCCAGACTACTGAGCACCTTGCCATGTTGTAATGGCTTGCAGTTTCTTTCCTGGATACTTCTATACTTGTAGTCTTGTGACAGACAACACCAAAATTAGTAAATTCCCTTGCAAAGATAGAGTAATAGTTAGCAAGCTAGTCTAGCAAGTTCAATAGTGAGTGCTCCATAACACTGACCTTGTGCCAAACTACAAAAGTAATATTTACATTTTTCAACACCAAAAGGGGAAAGAAGAATTGTTTTGTCTCGGTTCCGAAACACTTATCAAAAAATATAAAAATTTAGAAGTGAAAAAAAAAACAAAACAAAAAAAAAACAGAAAAAAAGAAAGAAAGAATGGAAAGTATTTCATTGACTTGGGAGGGGTGTTCCTTTTGGAGGGGGAGGTCATGAAGAGCAAAGAGCTAAATGTTATGCAGAGCTCAATTAAGAATGCCATGAATAGATTTATTTTAGAAATCGGGGAAAATATTGGAAAAAGCCTGTTTGTTAAATTGGGAGGATGAAAAGTGTAGCAAGTGTTTATAATTGGGGTTAGCTTAGTAATTAGTGCTGAAAATATAGAATGAGAAAAAGTAGAAAATAGAGAGAAAAAGTAGAAAATAGAAAGAAAATGAGAGAGAGAGAGACAATACAAGGGAGACAAAGTGATTTGGAGAGAGGGAAAAAAGAGAGAGTGCTTATAATTGGGGAGGAGAGAAGAGAGGATGAAGGAGAGAAGAGAGGATGAAGGAGAGAAGAGAGGATGAAGGAGAAAAGAGAGGATGAAGGAGAAAAGAGAGGATGAAGGAGAAAAGAGAGGATGAAGGAGAAAAGAGAGGATGAAGGAGAAAAGAGAGGATGAAGGAGAAAAGAGAGGATGAAGGAGAAAAGAGAGGATGAAGGAGAAAAGAGAGGATGAAGGAGAAAAGAGAGGATGAAGGAGAAAAGAGAGGATGAAGGAGAAAAGAGAGGGTGAAGGAGAGAAGAGAGGGTGAAGGAGAGAAGAGAGGGTGAAGGAGAGAAGAGAGGAGGGAGAGTGAAGGAGAGAAGAGAGGAGGGAGAGTGAAGGAGAGAAGAGAGGAGGGAGAGTGAAGGAGAGAAGAGAGGAGGGAGAGTGAAGGAGAGAAGAGAGGAGGGAGAGTGAAGGAGAGAAGAGAGGAGGGAGAGTGAAGGAGAGAAGAGAGGAGGGAGAGTGAAGGAGAGAAGAGAGGAGGGAGAGTGAAGGAGAGAAGAGAGGAGGGAGAGTGAAGGAGAGAAGAGAGGAGGGAGAGTGAAGGAGAGAAGAGAGGAGGGAGAGTGAAGGAGAGAAGAGAGGAGGGAGAGTGAAGGAGAGAAGAGAGGAGGGAGAGTGAAGGAGAGAAGAGAGGAGGGAGAGTGAAGGAGAGAAGAGAGGAGGGAGAGTGAAGGAGAGAAGAGAGGAGGGAGAGTGAAGGAGAGAAGAGAGGAGGGAGAGTGAAGGAGAGAAGAGAGAGTGAAGGAGAGAAGAGAGGAGGGAGAGTGAAGGAGAGAAGAGAGAGTGAAGGAGAGAAGAGAGGAGGGAGAGTGAAGGAGAGAAGAGAGGAGGGAGAGTGAAGGAGAGAAGAGAGGAGGGAGAGTGAAGGAGAGAAATTGAGTGGGTGCAAAAGAATGGGAAGAGAGATCTAAGAAAGAGTGAAAAAGTGAATAGGTAGAGAGAGTGAGAGAATGGTGCAAAATAATTCTAATGAGGGGAAAAGGAAAAATAAATAAATGAAAATATTTTAGCAAGTCTCTCTTTCACTTAAAAATGTTGAAGAGACAAAAAAAAAAAAAAAAATCACTCAGCTCAAATCAAATGTCTCTTGCTTGACTGATTCGAAACGGAATCGAGAGGAGAAGAACCAGTCAAGGAAATGTTTGTCTGGAAAATGTCAAAGAAATAATAAAAAAAAAACAAAAAATAATTCTTTAAAAACAATAAAATAAAGCCTTTTTTTCAGCTTCAATTTTCCTGTCTAGTTCCCTTGTGCCTTATTTGGTGCAGAATCATCCCCTTTTTTTTTCTTTTTTAAAAAACCCAGACGAAAATAAATAAAAACAGCAACCACATCTCTTGTCGATTTTGGTAAAAAGCATCTTAAATTACGCTATCTCTTACAGAATAATCTTGAGTAAATACAAGCAGGTTTCATAGGTTTTGTAAAATAAGACAAATCGCTCAGGAATTTGGCATGGCACTCTGAAGAATTTGGTTGAATTCAGAACAATCGTTGCTCCAGAATGTTTTTTTCAAACAAACACGGAAGTGAACATCTTCAGCTAGAAAAATATCACAAGGAACCCAGAGACTTTACAATAGATACTGCCTCCCACCCACACTGCACACAGTCATGAACTCATCAGGGAATAATACAGTAAATAACTTAGTTTCAGACTGTCCTCATCTTTATTGTCATATTCACAACATTTCGGCTGTTGTACACTTCAGCCTTCTTCAGGTGATATACATCGAAATTTCAAACCAAACCCTTTATTTAATCCCAAGGACACATGGCCCAGCATTGGTTGAAATAATCCAAAAAGTGACTTGACCCAAAGTGTTGAGAGTTCAATACCTGGCCACAGCAGTGATGAACAAAAACTTCGAGAGTTGAGTAATAACTGAAACCGAGATATCCAGAAAAGGCATGGCACGTGGAACTAGAACAATCTACCCCTGTGGACTAAAGGGTCTGGTTTGAAATTCCAATGTATATCACCTGAAGAGGCCAAAGTGTACAACAGCCAAAATGTTGTGAATATGACAATAAAGATGAGGACAACAGTCTGAAAAATATAACTAGTGTAAATAATTACAATACCTCATCTCAGAAATATGGACTGTGAATATGGCAATAAAGATGAGGACGACAGTTCGAACAATGTAAATAGTGTAAATAGTTACAGTACCTCATCTCAGAAATTAAATGACTAATTTTCTGAGAAATATTACCTAATTAATTTTCTTTTCAGCAAATAGAAAACTACCTCGGTAGTATAAGCACAAGTGCTACAAATCTTTTATGTGGGCGGTTATGTTTCTTCACTACTTCCTGTCTTAGTAAATAGTCTTTGTGCTATCTTTCCTAAGAGTATCAAATTTATAAGCCCTCTTTCCTCATTATGTGCCCTAGAAATTTCAATTGCCTCTAATAAGTATTATAGCTAGCATCAGAAAGGAACAACTTAAATGGCCTTTTTGTTTGTATTTTCTCTAAAACTGTTGTTGCTAACATGTTCAGTCCATGGTATTCTCAGCATACTTCTGTAGAACCACATTTCAATTGCCTCCTGTCTCTTCGCCATCTGTCAAAAGATTGTCCAGCATTCACTGCTGCATAGAAGGACTGATAATACCTGACAGTTCAGTAGATGTTTCTAACAAAATTTGCCTGTTTCTTGATATTTTACTTTGCTTTTGGAAGGCTATTACAATGCACCTTTGTATTTCAGGGTCTCGTTTTCCAACTTGCAATTCATATATTGGACTGTTCCCTTTTGCTAACAACAATACATTTGGTCTTTGTGCAATTGGTGGTTAATCCAGTTTTTGTGCTTCCCCCTTTACTGCCTAGAGACAATCTTAAGGTCAGGATTAGCAGAGAAATCATTTCAATATTTTTATTGGCACTACTTAAATATACTGGCTCACTCATTAATAATTAAAAAGAAAAAGGAAAAGGAAAAAAAAGGAAACGAAAAACAGGAAACGAAAAAAGAAAAAGAGAGAGACGAAAGAGAGAGAGAGAGAGAGACGAAAGAGAGAGAGAGAGACGAAAGAGAGAGAGAGAGACGAAAGAGAGAGAGAGAGACGAAAGAGAGAGAGAGAGACGAAAGAGAGAGAGAGAGACGAAAGAGAGAGAGAGAGACGAAAGAGAGAGAGAGAGACGAAAGAGAGAGAGAGAGACGAAAGAGAGAGAGAGAGACGAAAGAGAGAGAGAGAGACGAAAGAGAGAGACGAAAGAGAGAGACGAAAGAGAGAGACGAAAGAGAGAGAGAGAGACGAAAGAGAGAGAGAGAGACGAAAGAGAGAGAGAGAGACGAAAGAGAGAGAGAGAGACGAAAGAGAGAGAGAGAGACGAAAGAGAGAGAGAGAGAGAGAGACGAAAGAGAGAGAGAGAGAGAGAGACGAAAGAGAGAGAGAGAGAGAGAGACGAAAGAGAGAGAGAGAGAGACGAAAGAGAGAGAGAGAGAGAGAGAGAGACGAAAGAGAGAGAGAGAGAGACGAAAGAGAGAGAGAGAGAGAGACGAAAGAGAGAGAGAGAGAGACGAAAGAGAGAGAGAGAGAGAGACGAAAGAGAGAGAGAGAGAGAGAGACGAAAGAGAGAGAGAGAGACGAAAGAGAGAGAGAGAGAGACGAAAGAGAGAGAGACGAAAGAGAGAGAGACGAGAGACGAAAGACAAAAGGACGGGGGGGAAGAGAGAGAGACAAAAGGACGGGGGGGGAAGAGAGAGAGACAAAAGGACGGGGGGGGAAGAGAGAGAGACAAAAGGACGGGGGGGGAAGAGAGAGAGACAAAAGGACGGGGGGGGAAGAGAGAGAGACAAAAGGACGGGGGGGGAAGAGAGAGAGACAAAAGGACGGGGGGGGAAGAGAGAGAGACAAAAGGACGGGGGGGGAAGAGAGAGAGACAAAAGGACGGGGGGGGAAGAGAGAGAGACAAAAGGACGGGGGGGGAGAGAGAGAGACAAAAGGACGGGGGGGAAGAGAGAGAGACAAAAGGACGGGGGGGGAAGAGAGAGAGACAAAAGGACGGGGGGGGAAGAGAGAGAGACAAAAGGACGGGGGGGGAAGAGAGAGAGACAAAAGGACGGGGGGGAAGAGAGAGAGACAAAAGGACGGGGGGGAAGAGAGAGAGACAAAAGGACGGGGGGGAAGAGAGAGAGACAAAAGGACGGGGGGGAAGAGAGAGAGACAAAAGGACGGGGGGGAAGAGAGAGAGACAAAAGGACGGGGGGGAAGAGAGAGAGACAAAAGGACGGGGGGGAAGAGAGAGAGACAAAAGGACGGGGGGGAAGAGAGAGAGACAAAAGGACGGGGGGGAAGAGAGAGAGACAAAAGGACGGGGGGGAAGAGAGAGAGACAAAAGGACGGGGGGGAAGAGAGAGAGACAAAAGGACGGGGGGGAAGAGAGAGAGACAAAAGGACGGGGGGGAAGAGAGAGAGACAAAAGGACGGGGGGGAAGAGAGAGAGACAAAAGGACGGGGGGAAGAGAGAGAGACAAAAGGACGGGGGGAAGAGAGAGACAAAAGGACGAGGAAGAGAGACAAAAGGAGGAGGAAGAGAGACAAAAGGAGGAGGAAGAGAGAGAAAAGGAGGAGGAGAGAGAGAAAAGGAGGAGGAGAGAGAGAAAAGGAGGAGGAGAGAGAGAAAAGGAGGAGGAGAGAGAGAAAAGGAGGAGGAGAGAGAGAAGTCTAATAAATAGGAAAGAAAGAAATTTCAATGTAAGTAAACTAGTAGAATTGGTGGAATACAATATAAAATAGCATATTTAGTAACACTTTATTTAATTTTATGACTACCCTTTTGTTTTCGTTTTTCCCTTCGAGTTGCTTTAAGCTGACTGATAAAATTTGTCTTGGAATATTTGTTCTTATTTATAAAAAAAAAAAAAAAAAAAAAATGCCCAGTAGACCTGCATAAAAAAGGAAATTTACATGACTAATGTTTACACCTCTAACGTTTAGGGCTAACATTTTTCTCTCTCTTAATATTACATCACAATATAAAATTTACTAACACTTATATACTTTCATGTCCTGAGTGTTTTAGTAGAATCTCTGTGAAAATGCATATTGTGGTATGTGTTAGATTGAATGAGTAAATTGTAATGAATGAATGGGTCATGAACCAGATTAACTAGGTATAGGATAGTCAGTGATGACTCACCCACTCCCCCTTGACCTTGTGCCACATAAAATATAATATTTCAAAATAAAAATATTTACTAACATTTACAACTGTAAAATTATAAAATTTGAAATTGTCCTTACAACAATAGCTCAATTGACTTATTAAATATTCTTCTATGTGCTGTGTGCTTTCAGGGAGTGTGTGATCATGACTCTCCACAATTACCTACCATTCTCATATCTCCACTCTCAGTAGTGGAATACTCCTTGGTCAGAAGTAACAATTTAAAACAACTCCCTCAAGAATTAAAATGAATAGAATTATTTTGTTATAAAGGAGACAGAGAGAAAAAAAAAATTATGTGCACATATGCAATCCTTTCATTGAAAATTACATTTAATTATGAAAAATTTAAAACTGCAAAATAAAATATTGCTTTAGGAACTTTGTAAAATGTATAAAAAAAATTTTATTTGAAAATTAATCCAACTGAAAAAAAAAAAAAAAATTTAAAAAAAATAAAATTATTATCCACTGCAGTTTTAGCAAATATTTTATCAAACAGTAAAGAACATATTAATTATACATGTTTGGAGCCTTTTACACAATAACCAAATCATTTCCTCTTGGGCACGAACAGCTTGTCAAGTTCAATCTCTTGACTGATTAAAGTCATTTTAGATTAAAGAGAGAAGAGAAGGGGGCGAGAGAGACAGAGAGAGAAGGGGGCGAGAGAGACAGAGAGAGAAGGGGGCGAGAGAGACAGAGAGAGAAGGGGGCGAGAGAGACAGAGAGAGAAGGGGGCGAGAGAGACAGAGAGAGAAGGGGGCGAGAGAGACAGAGAGAGAAGGGGGCGAGAGAGACAGAGAGAGAAGGGGGCGAGAGAGACAGAGAGAGAAGGGGGCGAGAGAGACAGAGAGAGAAGGGGGCGAGAGAGACAGAGAGAGAAGGGGGCGAGAGAGACAGAGAGAGAAGGGGGCGAGAGAGACAGAGAGAGAAGGGGGCGAGAGAGACAGAGAGAGAAGGGGGCGAGAGAGACAGAGAGAGAAGGGGGCGAGAGAGACAGAGAGAGAAGGGGGCGAGAGAGACAGAGAGAGAAGGGGGCGAGAGAGACAGAGAGAGAAGGGGGCGAGAGAGACAGAGAGAGAAGGGGGCGAGAGAGACAGAGAGAGAAGGGGGCGAGAGAGACAGAGAGAGAAGGGGGCGAGAGAGACAGAGAGAGAAGGGGGCGAGAGAGACAGAGAGAGAAGGGGGCGAGAGAGACAGAGAGAGAAGGGGGCGAGAGAGACAGAGAGAGAAGAGAAGGGGGCGAGAGAGACAGAGAGAGAAGAGGGCGAGAGAGACAGAGAGAGAAGGGGGCGAGAGAGACAGAGAGAGAAGAGGGCGAGAGAGACAGAGAGAGAAGAGGGTGAGAGACAGAGAGAGAAGAGAAGGGGGCGAGAGACAGAGAGAGAAGGGGGCGAGAGACAGAGAGAGAAGGGGGCGAGAGACAGAGAGAGAAGGGGGCGAGAGACAGAGAGAGAAGGGGGCGAGAGACAGAGAGAGAAGAGAAGGGGGCGAGAGACAGAGAGAGAAGAGAAGGGGGCGAGAGAGAGAGAGAGAAGAGAAGGGGGCGAGAGAGAGAGAGAGAAGAGAAGGGGGCGAGAGACAGAGAGAGAAGAGAAGGGGGCGAGAGACAGAGAGAGAAGAGAAGGGGGCGAGAGACAGAGAGAGAAGAGAAGGGGGCGAGCGACAGAGAGAGAAAAGAAGGGGGCGAGAGAAAAGAAGGAGGAGGAGGAGAGAGAAAAAAAATAAATCAATTATCAACTGTCCTGATGTACTAGATGTAAAAACAAAATCCCAATATGGCACAAGGGGTAATTTTCTTTAAATCACCAGAGTGAGCAAATTTTAAAAAATAAATTGATTTAATAAAATTAATAAAAGTACCATTATAGTGTGTGTTTTTATAAGTTTCTTATACAAAAAAATATGGGGGGGGGAGGTTCACTCTATACACAGGTAATTTATTTGTGGTTAAAAACCATGCATTTTTGATGACCAGTTGCACTCTACACAGGTAAATTATTTCTGGAGCGGTTAAAATCATGCAGAAAACAAAATTCAGGGGTTGCCCCTACACATGAAGTCAGTTTATACGTGAGTAATGTGTGTGTGCGCGTGTACACACACACAATATATATATATATATATATATTACACACGTGTATATCAATTTTTTTCTCTCTATCTCCTTTTTAACAAAATAATTCTATTCATTTTAATTCTTGAGGGAGTTTTAAATAGAGGAAAGTCTTACTTCTGAACAAGGAGTATTCTACTGACAGTGGAGTAATGAGAATGGTAGGTAGTTGTGGAGAGCCATGGTTACACACTTCTTGAGAGAACACAGCACATAGAAGAATATTTAATAATTCAATTGAGTTATTGTTGTAAGGACAGTTTCAAATTTTATAATTTTACAGTTGTAAATGTTAGTAAATATTTTTATTTTGAAATATTATAATTCATGTGGCACAAGGTCAAGGGGAGAGAATTGAGTCGTCACTGACTATCCTACACCTAGTTAATCTAATCATGCCAATATAAAGTAATATATTATAAAAGAAGGCTGGAAACAGACGAACCTAAAAAGGTACAAGCACTACAAAGAGCTCAATAGAAAATGCCAAAATAGAAAATATAGAGCAAAAACATTTACATAAAACACTAAAATGCAATCTACCATCACTACTAGAGTTTCAACCGCAAGGTTTCCTCAGATGTAGAAGAATGAACTTGCCCAAGGAGACCGTGCAGTTGAAACCAAGGTCGTAAGGTAGATTGAATTTTAGTGTTTATATAAACATACACACGCATGCAAACATATACGTGCGTATGCAAGGTAAATAAATTTTCTGTTTGAGTTTCTGGGATTAAAACAAAAGAATAGCTGATAGTATTAAAGTGTGGATCCTTGAATTTAGTGGCAATTATGAGTTCAGTCCCTGGGCTGGTTAGTGCAGACTTGGTGGCAACAGAACTGGCAATAACTAAGCAATAAAAAAAAAAAAAAAAAAAATAAGCAATAAAAAAAAAAAAAAAAAAAAGAAAAAGAGATATCCCTGGACATGGACAGTAGAAGGATAAAAATCTACCTCCATAAATAAAGGGTTCAAATTGAAATTCCCTGAATTGTTACTTGGATCAAAAGGTACCTGAAAATAGGCCGCAGAGCATAACAATCAAAGATGAGGACATTAGTCTGAATAAAAGCGAAGTAAAGTAGTCTGTCAAGCAAGTGGACATTTGCAGGGATAAGGCTGACAACTCAAAAAAAAAAAAAATAAAAAAAAAAAAATAAAAAAAAAAAAGAAATTGAAAGGAGTATATAGGTCTGCCTAGTGTCCAGTTCACACTCCTTCCCAGTCATTTGAACAGGAGTAGAGTTTTAACCGTAGTTTCAGGTTTAGGATTCGTTTTTTTGCTTCCTTCTCAATCTCTTTCATTCCCAGTAAACCCTTGTCACTTAATGGCATTGTTGCCTTGCTCGGGGTGAAATGATTTAAAAAAAAAAAATTTCTCAATATCCTTCCTTCCTTCAATTGAAGGAAAAGTAACAATTTTTGCCAATTTAAATAAGATAAAGATATCCAGGGACAGATATACAATGTGGTTGGCTCTGATCTGGCATCTCATTTACAGTTGCTCTCTCACAGATGTGCTGTCTCCTTCCTCTGTCTTTTCTACAAATACTTTCACGGTAACACCTCCAACAAGTTACTTTCGCTGGTTCCCAAACTGCACTAATTTAAACATGCTATTAGGTCAGCACCTCACTGCTGAAACGGTTAAATATAGCTGTCTCTTCTACTCCGATAGCTTCAGGTCTCGCACTTTCCATCTGTGGAACTTAATTCTTATTTGCTTCCCTGATAGCTATAATCTCCAACTATTCAAATGCAATCTCAATCAACATTTCCAGATGCCTTGATCTATTCCTAGCCCTTCACCCTTTCCTCTATCATGCCTCCTTACTCTTGCTCACACTCTCTGTAACCTCCATGCGTGTTAGTGGCACTTCCGCCTTGCTTGCGGTGAAATGCTTAATAAAATAAAAATTATTTTATATTATATTATATTATTATATTATTATATATTATATTATTATATATTATATTATATATTACATATTATTATATATTATATTATTATATATTATATTATATATTACATATTATTATATTATTATATATTACATATTATATTATTACATATTATTATATTATTACATATTATTATATTATTACATATTATTATATTATTACATATATTATATATTATTATTATATTATTACATATTATTATATATTATATTATTACATATTATTATATATTATATTATTATATATTATATTATTACATATTATATATTATATTATTACATATATTATTACATATTATTATATTATTACATATTATATATTATTACATATATTATTATATTACATATTATATTATTACATATATTATATATTATTATTATATTATTACATATATTATATATTATTATATTATTACATATAATATATTATTATTATATTATTACATATTATTATATATTATATTATTACATATTATTATATATTATATTATTATATATATTATTACATATTATACATTATATTATTACATATATTATTACATATTATATTATTACATATATTATTATATTATTACATATTATATTATTATATTATTACATATATTATATATTATTATATTATTATTATATTATTACATATATTATATATTATTACATATATTATATATTATATTATTATTATATTATTACATATATTATATATTATTATATTATTACATTATATATTATTATATTATTACATATATTATATATTATTATATTATTACATATATTATATATTATTATATTATTACATATATTATATATTATTATATTATTACATATATTATATATTATTATATTATTACATATATTATATATTATTATATTATTACATATATTATATATTATTATATTACATATATTATATATTATTATATTACATATATTATATATTATTATATTATTACATATATATTATTATATTATTACATATATTATATATTATTATATTACATATATTATATATTATTACATATATTATATATTATTATATTATTACATATATTATATATTATTATATTATTACATATATTATATATTATTATTACATATATTATATATTATTATTACATATATTATATATTATTATATTATTACACATTATATTATATATTATTACATATTATATTATATATTATTACATATTATATTATAACATTATATTATATATTATAACATATTATATTATATTATTATATTATATATTATTATATATTATATATTGCTTTCTCTTCGTTACTGAGGCCTGTTGGGACAGTTGGTATAACTGTCAGGGTTCCAATTCTCGGTAGTGGATGCGGACTGCTGATGAGTCCCAAATATAGGACGAAACGGCCGTCTAGTGCTTTCTGCATTCTGTTGAGGTTTCAGACTCGATGAATTACTTAATTATAATTATCAAATCCACCTAATAATTTCTATCATATATATATATATTATATATATATATATATATATACACACACCAGTGGACACTAAATGCCATATATACTTATCATTAACAGGCTAAATATTTCATTATGGAAAGAAGATATTTTAAGCAGCTGAGAAAGAGAGGAAGGAAAAAAGAAAAAGAGATACCAAAAATAACATGGTTTTGTCAGGTCTTGATAACAGTTAAAACTTATACAGAAAAAAAAATGAAAAAAAAAAAGAAAAAAATGAAAAAAAAAAGAAAAAAATGAAAAAAAAAAAGAAAAAAATGAAAAAAAAAAAAGAAAAAAATGAAAAAAAAAAAGAAAAAAATGAAAAAAAAAAAGAAAAAATGAAAAAAACAAAAAAGAAAAAATGAAAAACAAAAAAGAAAAAATGAAAAAAACAAAAAAGAAAAAATGAAAACAAAAAAGAAAAAATGAAAACAAAAAAGAAAAAATGAAAAACAAAAAAGAAAAAATGAAAAACAAAAAAGAAAAAATGAAAAACAAAAAAGAAAAAATGAAAAACAAAAAAGAAAAAATGAAAAACAAAAAAGAAAAAATGAAAAACAAAAAAGAAAAAATGAAAAACAAAAAAGAAAAAATGAAAAACAAAAAAGAAAAAATGAAAAAAAAAAGAAAAAATGAAAAAAAAAAAAAAAGAAAAAATGAAAAAAAAAAAAAAAAGAAAAAATGAAAAAAAAAAAAAAGAAAAAATGAAAAAAAAGAAAGAAAATGTTCTTACTCAGATTGACTTAATAAAAACCAAGACATCAGTATTTGACATTGACAGATTACGAAAGGATATGTTCATTCAGTAGAGAATTAAAAGGAAAACAGACAACACATTCTATATTAGGAGAGAGTAAAGCAAAAATTCCCAGCATCATCCTTTGCAAAATTTAAAAAATATTTTAAACTGACTCCGCTCTTTATTCTTTTTATTTAACCCTGCATTAGTAACAACGGGTGCTTTGTTACCCCACTCCCCCACCCCAAATGTTTGGAGTACTCATAATTCCGAGGTGGTAACTTGTTTCTTTTGCTCCCCCCCACAACTCTTCTAACTCGGTAAGGGTGTGTAGCATGTGGTGTGGCACAGTTGTAACTCATTTCTCGTGGGAGTCCGATGTCAGGGGGGACTATCCATTTACAGAAATCCCAGGTGACTAACACAATGTTAATACTGTTCACCTTAATGAAAGGCACAAGAAGCACTCCCTGAATGAGGTGGTTGTAAAGGAGTAAAAGAAGGAGTCAGAAGTGCATGTTATGAGGATATGTAGGATAGATAACAGTTGATGGGGTTAAGATTGTAGTGATTGGGAAAGCATGCTCTTGGGTGTCTGTTATACAAAATAAAGGTTCTAGAGAAGAAGCTATCCAAGTGGAACTTCCATCTTACCAATGATGAAGGGAATGAGGATAGTAATCAAGGAAGCATCCTCTTCAGAATCTTTTCAACAAAGTAGTTCTTGGAAAGATGCTGTCCGAGAGGAACTTCCATCTTACCAGTGGAATACAAAGGGAAAGAGGATGATAGTAATTGAGGAAGCATCCTCTCGGGAGTTCATTCTACAAAGTAGCGATTCTCAAGAAGAAGCTGTCTGAGTGAAACTTCCTCCTTACCAATGGAAGACGAAGGGAATGATAGTAATCAAGGAAGCATCGTCTCAGGAGTCTGTTCTACAAAGTAGTGGTTCTCGGAAAGATGCTGTCTGAGAACTTCTTTCTTACTAATGGAAGACAAAGAGGAGTCGACCCTGTATACGTGGCATGGCAGATACTATCTGGGAAGGTTTTGATTGGCAGAATTAAGGAATGTTACTTGTCTGAACATCTTACACGAAAAGTAGAATGTACCCTCCAGCAGGGTTTGAGTACAAAAGGGTGGGGGACAGGTTCAAATCCTGCTAGAGGGTACATACTCTTTAAGACTTGAATGCAAGGCAAGTGCATTCATACTGTTTAAGAACAGGGCTTCCTCTCAAACATGTGTATCTGCTAAAATATGTTTAAAGTAGGTACCACTACTGACTCACTAAAAAATTAGCAAACCATTTTCATGTCAATTAACACTCGTCACTTTTGTAATGTCAACGAATACTCATCGTCACTTTTGTAATGCTCATTGTAGTAGAGACTTTATAATCGCAGATCCAACTATAGTACGCCGTTGAACAATACTGGTGTCAGACGCCTTCAGATAACACTCGCACTAATAGTACTTGCTTGATAATACTCACTCGAATAGTAATCCGTATAATGATCTGAATAGAGGAATAGTATAGTGAATAGAGTAGAGAATAGCAGTCTGTATAGTGATAGAGGATAGACTAGAAATGGAAATCCAAATAGTAATAGAGGATAGACTAAAAATGGAGATCAATTAGACGTCACACAATTTCCTACTTATGCATTTCCTCTATGGTCACATGGTCTACTTAATTCAATAATGGGATCACCCGTGTTTGCTCACTGGTGATCTATGTTCAAACTCAAGTGTTGGCAGTGACACTTTATTCCTATATAACAACCATAATGAAAAAAAAAAAAATGCCTCAAACTTAATTTTATTGCCAAAATCTTTGTTATTAAGAAAGATCAAAGGATTTTTTGATTATTAAATTTTTTTTTTTTACCCGTTTTAGAACATCTGAAAATTTTGGTTATTTTTTTTCTGTTGCACTGATGGTGGTGGTTATTTATCCACAAAGATTAGTATAGAAAATTGATGCCTTTCTGTGTTGAAAAACATTGATTTGAAAATTCTTGCAAAAATCAAATAATTGTTGGATTTTAATGAAACTATCAGGACTTATTCACAAAGGAATGAAATCATTTTAGATTTTTTTTTTCTTTTTTTAGATAAACTTCTATACCGTCATTCAAGCTGTCAACACCTCAAATAAACAGCTACACCATGTTAAAAAAAAAAAAAAAAAAAAAAAAGCACTTCTGGCAATATTTTAAACTTAAAGTAATATTTGTTTCAAATCAGATAAATTGTAAAAACACTTGATTCCATTGGTGAAGTTGAATTAAAATAGTAAAAACTTGTAATTCCAATGGATAATTTATTGTTAACACAGATATATTTTGGAAAGCTTTTGCAATCCTTGATCACTCTTGAGAAATTAATGAAATAGTGACTAAGCTACATTGTATGTTATAGAATTCAAATTAACAAAAAAAAAAAAAAAAAAAAAAAAAAATTGATTGAATCTAGTTCGCGTGACATGCGTAAACTGAAAACGTGAGAATTGCTTAAAGAAATGTCATTTCCAAACCAGAATAAATAAAAAAAACAACAATAACCCCCCCCCCCCAAAAAAAAACTCCTAGTTTTTTCGTTGAAGTAGGGAAGTCCATGCTGGGTGAAGCTGTGCTGCATTAATTCTATTACAGACATTTTCGGTACTTGCTATTATCATTTGTTCAGCTACCCATGTTTGGTTGAATTTATGTTGGTTGGTCAATTTTATTTCAGGTTGGTCAAAGTCTCAAATCAATGGAATTTTTCTTTTGTTAATTTGAATTTATAGTGTATACAATGTAGCTTAGTCACAGTTTCATTTATTTCTCAAGAGTGATTGAAGATTGCAAATGCTTTCAAAAATATATCTGTTTTAACAAAAAATTATCCGTTGGAATTACAGATATATTAACTTTAAATCAGCTATTATTCCTCAAATAAGGATTCAGAAAAGTATTTTTTGTTTGTTTGTTTGTTTGTTTGGGGTTTTATGGCATATCAACCACTATGGGTTATTTAATGCCAGATCCAGTATTTACTAGATATATCAAAAACGTATAGTTGGCAACATCATTGTTTCAAAAACGTATAGCTGGCAACTGTTTCAAAAACATATAGCTGGCAACATCATTGTTTCAAAAAAATGTATCCCTGGCAACATCATTGTTTCAAAAATGTATAGCTAGCAACATCATTGTTTCAAAAACGTATAGCTGGCAACTGTTTCAAAAACGTATAGATGGCAACATCATTGTTTCAAAAAAATGTATCCCTGGCAACATCATTGTTTCAAAAAATGTATCCCTGGCAACATCATTGTTTCAAAAAATGTATCCCTGGCAACATCATTGTTTCAAAAGCGTATAGCTGGCAACATCATCGTTTCCCATCACATTTTAGGGGTAAGGTGTTAGTATATTTAGTGTAGGGTTTGGGAGGGAAAGTTAATTGTAAGTTGTAGTTGTTTTGGGATGGGTTAGATGTGATGGGGCATGACATGACAGCCGATTGATCGGATCGATGGCCTTTTGGTTGGACGTAGTTTATCGTCATACCCAGGACATGGATGTAGTTTATCGTCATCAGAAAAGTATATTTTTATTTAGCTTAGGTACATTTTAGATTAGTAACAGTTTTTACCATTTCCTGTTATCACTTAGTTATCTCTGGCACAAGTGTAATAAAGCATGGTCTCAAACACACAGTTCATATAAATCTAACCCTCAATGATAGCATTGCTGGTACGTAACCTTTAAAACCTATTCTCTCTTCACTGGTCTCCTTTAATATAGCACCAGTTGAATATTTCTTTAAGGTAACCGCCTTTGTATACATTTATTTTACATTTGTATCTCTTCATTCAGAATCTTTTTCACCATGTGGTCACTGTTTATACATGGTTCCCATACTGTAACTTTGTGTAACTTTCTTCCTTTCTGAGAAGTTATTAATGTAAAATTTATATATATTCAAGTAAGCAAACCGATACATTTAGGCAGGCAGGCTTACTGCTCCAGCTGGTTTTGCCATCTTCCTTTTTATCCTTTTATTTGTTCTTGTCACCATTTTTGTGTTTATTTCTTTTCCTAGTTTCACCCTTTTGGACTTTAATAAACCTGCTGATGAACAGAAATGTCTTCCGAGTCTTAATAGACCGGTTGCTCAAGGGGAAAAAGATGACTTAATGAGATACAAAAAGGGTGGGCGTAATTTTTTGATATAATACGTATAAAATCATAAAAAACACTCGGTAACTTTTCCCTCGCAAGATTTTGTTGCATTAATTAAAAATTTGAATTTTAATCCACAAATTAGATGCTGAAATTTTAGGTGGCTTCGTACAAAAAAGTACCCAATCAGAATACGTCTTT
>OZ038519.1:32314598-32342098 GCA_964036315.1 Acanthosepion esculentum | reverse complement strand
AATGTCAGCATCTCGATTGTGTCATTATTTTCTCTCAGAATTACATGTGATATCCATTTTAGTTGTTGCCACTGCTGAAAGTCCTCAAGTGATGAGTTTTTTGTTATCTGGGAGTCTCTAACCATATTAATGTTCTACATAACACATACAAAAGGAAGTCAACTATGCAGGCTTATTTACATACGGCTTGTGTATAGCATGGCGTATAAGATGCAAAAAAAAAGTTTAACATCAAATTTAAATGTTAGGGTGAAATGTGCGTTTTATAAAAACACAAACAAAAAAAAAAAAAACAAGGTATGGTGTTCACTTTTAATAATCTTTTAAATGATCCAACATCTTGTATAGATATACAAAAAGCAGTAGGAATTAAGTGACCCAAATATAGACAGATTTTATTGAGGCAACATGCATTTCAAAAAGAATTTATAGGGTCACAAAAATGACAGGCCAAAAACAATTTTTTATCCAATTTTTTAATTGGAGATCGAAGTAAAAAAAAAAAAAAAAAAAAAAAAAAAAAAAATGCACACACAAGTACAGATCGCACATTACGAAGAACTTTACAAAAATTGGGTGGTATTTTTTTTTTTTTTTTTTACAAAAATCATCAGTGGAAAATGTCATGAAGCCATTTCTAACCTGGAAACAGATCTGTATACAACAGACGAAAAACAAAGAAAAAAGAGAGAGAGACGAAAAACAAAGAAAAAAGAGAGAGAGACGAAAAACAAAGAAAAAAGAGAGAGAGACGAAAAACAAAGAAAAAAGAGAGAGAGACGAAAAACAAAGAAAAAAGAGAGAGAGACGAAAAACAAAGAAAAAAGAGAGAGAGACGAAAAACAAAGAAAAAAGAGAGAGAGACGAAAAACAAAGAAAAAAGAGAGAGAGACGAAAAACAAAGAAAAAAGAGAGAGAGACGAAAAACAAAGAAAAAAGAGAGAGAGACGAAAAACAAAGAAAAAAGAGAGAGAGACGAAAAACAAAGAAAAAAGAGAGAGAGACGAAAAACAAAGAAAAAAGAGAGAGAGACGAAAAACAAAGAAAAAAGAGAGAGAGACGGAAAAAGAGAGAGAGACGGAAAAAGAGAGAGAGACGGAAAAAGAGAGAGAGACGGAAAAAGAGAGACGGAAAAAGAGAGACGGAAAAAGAAAATGAAATAGAACAAAAATGTAAATGAAGAACAAAAAGAAATAATAATAATAAAGCCCCAAAACAGAAATTGTAAAATTTTCAAAGAGTAGGTGGAAGTAGTAATTTGTTAGCTATTTGAAATGGAAGTAAGAAATAGTGACAATTCTAAACCAAATCTTTGATTGAAACCCAAAGCCATTCCTTTTGGAGTCCATATGGGAAGGAAATTATATTAAAAGGTGGAAAAAAAACACTTTCAAAAGAAGAGGAGAATTTTTTAGGGAAGTTTATTTTTTTCTTTTTCTGATATGACTGACACATTCTTATGACTAAAATGTGGCTAAGAAAATGAGAAAGCAGCTATCAAAATGAGAGTGGAAAGGGCTGGGCGAGGCAAGAACAGCTCGAGAGAAGCAGAGATAAAGATTGAAGATCAATTAAAGATAAGAGGACTACAAAAAGAAATGGGGTGGTTATCTGGAGAAGATACAGAAAGACAGGAAAAAAATAGGGTTATGGTCTACACAGGGGAGGGGAAGAGAGAGAAAAGGAAAAAGGGAGTGTGACTTATACACAGACAGAAAAAGAGACTTTTTCCCAACAGAGAGAGAGAGAGAGAGAGGCCTACACATATAGAAAGAGGGTGTGTGGCCTGCCTACATACAGACAAAAAGCGATTTTGTCCAATACAGCAAGAGAGAAAAAGGGCATGTGGCCTACACACACAGAGAAAAAGGAGTATAGTGTACAAACACAGAGAAAAAGGAGTATAGTGTACACACACAGAGAAAAAGGAGTATAGTGTACACACACAGAGAAAAAGGAGTATAGCCTACACACACACAGAAAAAGGAGTATAGCCTACACACACACACAGAAAAAGGAGTATAGCCTACACACACACATACAGAAAAAGGAGTATAGCCTACACACACACACAGAAAAAGGAGTATAGCCTACACACACATACAGAAAAAGGGATTTTGTCCAATAGAGAGAGAGAGAGAGGTGGAGCATGTAGCCTACACATACACAGAAGAAAAGGAGTATAGCCTACACATACACACGAAAAGGAGTATAGCTCACACACACATACACACAGAGGAAAAGGAGTATAGCCCACACGCAGAGGAAAAGGAGTATATCCCCCCTACACACACAAAGGGATTTTGTCCAACAGAAAGCGAGAGAAGGAAAAAAACAGCTTCCAGAGAATGAAATGAGAGAAAAATAGAGGAAAAGTATGCAGGGAGGGAAAGAGAGAGTGTAACCAAGGTGAAAGCTCTTCAGAGAAAAATGACAGAGGAAACACGAACATCTCTACCAGCATAAAAAGATGGTATAATTTTACTAACAAAGCAGAAAAGAGAGAGAGAGAGAGAAAGAGAGAGAGAGAGAGAGAGAGAGAGACTGATAAAGAAAGAATGCAATTCAAGCCTTCATCACTGCAGTAATTGCAGCTGTCATACAGGAATTTCACAAACAGTGCAGTGACAGCATACAATATTACAGGCAAAAGGATCAACTATCAACAAACACTTGCTGCACTTCCTACATTTGCATTGCAGCAAGGCGCAGATAGTGCAGTGCAACATTCTTCTGCATATATTCATACACAAGACATATGCATCAATGCTCCACGTTGCAACCAATGATTTGCAGCCAGTGTGCTGGTTAAGTCATGGATTTAATCTGCAAGATCACTAGTGTTGTGAGCAGGCACCTGATTCTTGGAAAGAGGAGAGAGATGGAGAGAGCAAACAGAGAATAAACAAGAGAGGTGAAGGGAAAGATTTTAACACTTTTAAAGAGAGGAGAAACACGATTTGGAAAACAAGTTTCAAACTGGGGGGGGGAAGTATTGGCAAAGAGAAGAATATAACAAGTAGATAAAAAGAAAAAAATATACATATATCAATGAAAGAATCAGGAGAGAAAAAACCCTAAAACAAAAAACACTGGATAAAGGCGTTGGTTAGATCCAGTGACAGACCCAAAGAGTGTGAGTTCAATACCCGGTTCAGGCAGTGGAGAACTTTCAGAGGGAAAATTACCAGGAGATAACTGACATCCATCAAACATGGCTCGTGGAACTGGAACTAGAACAGTCTACCCCAGTGATCGAAATAAAGGGCTCGGTTCGAAATTCCAACCACCTGAAGAAGGCTGGAGTGTACAACGGCCGAAACGTTGTGACAAATATGGCGACAAAGATGAGGACAATAGTCCGACTAATGTAAATACTGTAAAAAACACTTACCTTTTAGCACTAGGACTGAGTCCTTTGTGATATTTTAAAATCTTGTGTTCCTTATTGTTTTCAGTTTTGTTAGAATCTCCATTGCATGTCCTTGTGCTGGTCTGAGTTAGAGTAGAAGTGCCGGCCCCAGAGGCTACAGCCCCAGGAGCAGAAACACCATTAGTACTGCGGTTGGCAGTGCCACTGGATCTCCTTTGAGTGGCAGCCTGGCCGCCCACGTGACTAGAACTAGATCGTGTAGCCATTGCTTTTATGATAGCTGTCAAGTAGTAATGGAGTAATCCTTGAAGATCTGAAAGAAATAGATGAAACAAAATTACAGTCACTTTCTGGCTAAAATTTATAACTTAAGTCAAAACAACAATCCCCTTACCTATATTGATATCGGATCAGAATTTTTTTTTTTTATCAGGTTAAGTAGCAGGCAATGAAAAAAAGTGTTACATAAAACAATATTCAAGGCAGAAAGTAGTGGACTGGCAGGGATAAATCTCCATAACTGGACTCCGAAGAAGAAAGGTAATATGGCTCATGTGGTGGATTGGAGTCTTATTCAGCTAGAGTTATTAAAAGGCAATGAAACACTAAAAGGCACATTTAAACCTCCAGCAACTGTAACATGTCTATAAAAGTTTGGTTGAAAGGTACCCTGTGTTTGTGAAATAATCGCAGTGTTAATAAAGTACTTCCAAAATGTTTAATAAAGTACTGAAATTTAATTATCTCCGTAGTTTGAAAATAATAGTAAGAAATTTATTGATAATCTCTGCATATTCAGTGTATTTGTCAAAAGAGAGAATTTATTTATTTTTTAATTTTTTTTACAAATTAAAGAATGAAACTATTTAAAAGAATTTCTGCATTTTAAGGTGCAGGATGGATATATCATTTGAATAGTTTTTGTTGTTTTTTTGACATATGTATAAAAGCAAAATAAATAAAGTGAGAGAGAGCAAAAAAGAGCGAGAGAGAGAGAGAGCAAAAAAGAGCGAGAGAGAGAGAGAGCAAAAAAGAGCGAGAGAGAGAGAGAGCAAAAAAGAGCGAGAGAGAGAGAGAGCAAAAAAGAGCGAGAGAGAGAGAGAGCAAAAAAGAGCGAGAGAGAGAGAGAGCAAAAAAGAGCGAGAGAGAGAGCAAAAAAGAGCGAGAGAGAGAGAGAGCAAAAAAGAGCGAGAGAGAGAGAGAGCAAAAAAGAGCGAGAGAGAGAGAGAGCAAAAAAGAGCGAGAGAGAGAGAGAGCAAAAAAGAGCGAGAGAGAGAGAGAGCAAAAAAGAGCGAGAGAGAGAGAGAGCAAAAAAGAGCGAGAGAGAGAGAGAGCAAAAAAGAGCGAGAGAGAGAGAGAGCAAAAAAGAGCGAGAGAGAGAGAGAGCAAAAAAGAGCGAGAGAGAGAGAGAGCAAAAAAGAGCGAGAGAGAGAGAGAGCA
This sequence comes from Acanthosepion esculentum, assembly GCA_964036315.1. Taxonomy (NCBI): domain Eukaryota; kingdom Metazoa; phylum Mollusca; class Cephalopoda; order Sepiida; family Sepiidae; genus Acanthosepion; species Acanthosepion esculentum. The sequence goes on along the minus strand of OZ038519.1, from coordinate 32,337,285 downwards.
AAAAAGAGCGAGAGAGAGAGAGAGCAAAAAAGAGCGAGAGAGAGAGAGAGCAAAAAAGAGCGAGAGAGAGAGAGAGCAAAAAAGAGCGAGAGAGAGAGAGAGCAAAAAAGAGCGAGAGAGAGAGAGAGCAAAAAAGAGCGAGAGAGAGAGAGAGCAAAAAAGAGCGAGAGAGAGAGAGAGCAAAAAAGAGCGAGAGAGAGAGAGAGCAAAAAAGAGCGAGAGAGAGAGAGAGCAAAAAAGAGCGAGAGAGAGAGAGAGCAAAAAAGAGCGAGAGAGAGAGAGAGCAAAAAAGAGCGTGAGAGAGAGAGAGAGCAAAAAAGAGCGTGAGAGAGAGAGAGAGCAAAAAAGAGCGTGAGAGAGAGAGAGCAAAAAAGAGCGTGAGAGAGAGAGAGCAAAAAAGAGCGTGAGAGAGAGAGAGAGCAAAAAAGAGCGTGAGAGAGAGAGAGAGCAAAAAAGAGCGTGAGAGAGAGAGAGAGCAAAAAAGAGCGTGAGAGAGAGAGAGCAAAAAAGAGCGTGAGAGAGAGAGAGCAAAAAAGAGCGTGAGAGAGAGAGAGCAAAAAAGAGCGTGAGAGAGAGAGAGCAAAAAAGAGCGTGAGAGAGAGAGAGCAAAAAAGAGCGTGAGAGAGAGAGAGCAAAAAAGAGCGTGAGAGAGAGAGAGCAAAAAAGAGCGTGAGAGAGAGAGAGCAAAAAAGAGCGTGAGAGAGAGAGAGCAAAAAAGAGCGTGAGAGAGAGAGAGCAAAAAAAATTCAAACTTAGGTTAAACAAAAACAAAAAAATCAAATTTAATTATTCAAATAAGATTGGCAATTGCAAGAATTTTTTTAAATTCTAAAGAAAAAACCTAAATGGAAGGTATGGAATTAATGACAGTTTTATAAGGTTGACAATACAGAATTTGCTCAACAACTTTAACCTTGTGTCAAGCTTGGTTCACTTGAACTGTTCACAATCTACAAATAAATTATCAGAAAATAAGATAAAACTATACAAGGTATTTAAATCTATGTTCTTGTCAATTTTATAAACCATTGTATTCAGACTAATAAAGACAACAAAGGGAAGATGTAAGATTTGAATAATAATTTGAAATAAAAAATTAATTTAAATGTCTTCAGAGAGACATTAATGTCCAAGTCATCTAATAACTAATTTGTTAATTGGAAATGTTCCCTTCACCTAAATTTTCACATAATAGTCAAGGAGTTCGGTGGCCAAATGTAAGGTGTGATGTAGTCACAGAAAAAGTCCAACAAACATGACTGGGTTCAACTGCTTGTGTGGCATGGTGCAGAGTCCTGTTGACAGACACAGGGTCTTCCAGCAGCCACCCTCTTGACCCAGGGCAGCACTACCTCCTCAAGGCACTTGATGTAGGCCTTTGTGTTGAGGCTGAGGCCCTGTGGGAAGATGAATGGAGGCATAACATTGCCATCACAAGAGATCACTCCAAACACATTCATAATCTTTTTTTTTAAGCGTATCACCCCAAGCAAGGCTGGAGGCCACTATCACGCATGGGGTTACAGAAGGGATGGAGGAAGAGCAGATAGGAGTGGTAAAGGAGAGGATGTGGAGAAAGAGAAAGACGGAGGGTCGATCAAGGCAAGGGGGTTACAGAAGATTTGGAGCGAGAGCAGATAGGAATGAAAGATGAAAGGATGTGGAGAAGGGAAGTGGATAGATCAAGGCAACTGGAGATCACCATCAGACTCATCCAACACTTTCCAAATCCTCTGCACTGTCCTCAGATTGACACCCAAACAGTCTGAAACCTTTGTATTGGAACTTCTGAGTGAATGCCAAGCAGTACAGCATGCTGTTTCCAAATCTTTGGCAGTGTGAATTGTGTCATGCTGCTCTTTTTCTCACAGATGGTGCCCAACTGACCCTACTATACTGCCCAATCAACAAAATCCAAAACAATGTGCATACACAAAATTAAAAAATTTAATGCTGATAATTTACTCATTGCACCCTGTATACATTTACATGGAATAGTTTTATAGGCGTTTAAAAAAAAAAAAACGATAGTCAATTTTGATGGATTTTAAAACTTTAATACAATTGGTTTTAATTTCTCACTAATTATTAAATAAATAAACTGAAGCACACTTAAAAAAAAAAAATAAATAAAAAATAAAGTTCAATAGATGCCAGTGTATTGGAATTCAATAAATAAAATTCTGTAAATAATAAACAAGAAAAAAAAAAAAAATTCACTCCCGCTGAAACCTTGGAATGCCGGGGGGGGGGGGGTCGCTTAGAACCCCTGGTATAGAAGGAATATCAAAGACCGACACTTAATATGGCTGTAAGAACCATCTATGCTTGCGTATTAGAATGTAACGAGTTTCAATTGATGAGATTCACATGTACAGGCAAGATTAAGTTACTGATGTTTAGAGAAGTCATTTTGCCCAAGCAAACAACAGATCACCTTGCTGGTATCAGGATTAACAGATAAGTGATATTGAAAATATAAAAGATATTGAACACTTATTTTTATTTCATAAATAATTACATAACATAAAATTTTAAAATCAACAAAGCATGATCAGCAAAAGAATTCAGACTCTAGCATTCTGACAGCTTCAAGAAAAATGCTGAGAAAGGAATGTCTATCATTTTCCCTAACCCAGAAAAAGAGGCTTCTAAACTTGACAGTTCACCTATTAAGTTTTAATATTATAGTATTAACATTTAGCACTATACATCATCTTTAAATAAATCTTTCACTTATAATATAGATGGAATCCCCTCAAAATATAGGGTTTTATATAGTAGTTTTATATATTTGAAATTGAAGTAACCTGGCTCTCAATTTCAGTCAAGGTTGTTTTAGGTGTTACTATAAAAGGATATATCTACACAACCAAGAAATTCAAATTAAAAAATAAAATAAGTGATTGAACTTTTATGTGTGGATTACCACTGCTGTCTAGAATCCTAGCATGTGCATGCTAAGACTGATCAAAGTGTCACTTTCTGATACTTCAGAGTTCAGAACCATAGAAAAGACAACAGAGAAACTAATCCACTACCCTACTCAAATAGTCATGGCATTTTAGATAATACAGAAAAGGAATCTGGAGTGGCATGATCACGTATGCCCTGAAGGAACACAAATTCTTTTTTTTTGTAAGACAGTGTAGGTACTTCCAGAAAAAACAGCCCCCCCCCCCAAATGCTTAAAGGTTTGAAATGAATTTTTTAAAATTAAAATATTATCCTTTATTTTTCATAATTTTACAACACATGTTTCTGGTCTCGTGACCGTCTTCAGGTAAAGGGTGGAGATTTCTATATATTATTAAAAATAATTCATTTTTTTCCCTTTATGTTTTTCAATGTTAAATATTCTCGATATGAGACATTCTGTTTTTGTGTTAGTAATCCGAATGTCTTTCTTGAAAATCTTATATATATATATATATATATATATATATATAGTGTGTGTGTACACACCAAATACTAACCAGTACTGTCTGGAATAATCATACCAATGGTAAATTTTCAAATTATAAAACAAGCATACTAGTTCAAAACACACACACAAGTGAACACTGAAGTCAACACACAGGTGACAGACTGTTTCATGCTAAATGCAATCATCAGACCAATAGCATGAAATATTCTGTCACCTCTGAGTGTTGACTTCAATGTTCACCTTTATATGTACATATGCTCTGATATTGAGCACTTTATCTCATAAATATAGCACACCTTAAAACTAATATATATATATATATATATATATATATATATATATATGTGTGTGTGTGTGTGTGTGTGTGTGTGTGTACACACACAAAACAAAATGGTATGTCAAAAAGGACTCCCCCCTGCCTTTCTTTTGACATTGTTATTACAATATACTCCCTTGACAATTTTTATTATTTTTGAGAAAAGACAATGCATAGATTATGTTTCATATTATTTAGCTTTTTAAAACAATAAATATTGCCAAGGAAGCATACAATGATAACATTGTCAAGAGAAAAACTGTCCTTTTAATGGGGCAGGTATGTTAAACATTACTAAGGAGATTATTTTAAAAAAAAGCAATAAGAGAGGCACACTAAATGTGCATTATGCTAAGAGAGATGGGCAAATTGAATAAAATTTAATTCTGCCAGCGCTTGTATTTTGTACACAAGAGGACTTCTTAATAATAAACCACACTTCAAAATTAGAGATATTTAGAATATTATATATATAGTAGAGATTTTACTGGAGTTTCTATAGGCCCGAGGAAGACACTCTGAATAAAGCATTTTTGTCAACCTTCTGCTTACAAGAATATAAGCACGTTCTTTTAGTTCCTTACAGAGAAAAAAAAATGATCTTGCATGAATAGGAACACTCACTAGCTACAGCTAAATATTACCTTTTCCAATGGTCAATAATGGCTGGCTGTGACAGACTAATGGTCAGCTTTCTTTGCCGTCTATTCTCTGCTATTCCTAGCATCTTTTCAGCCAATGTCTGATTTTAAATTCTTTACCATGTTCTTCTATGCCTTCTCAAGATGTGACAATCTTGTCCAATTCCATTTAGAATTATTTTTACTATCTTCAAATCTGAACAGATGCTCAAGTTCCCGTTTCTTTAGTGACAATATGTGACAATTCTTCCATCTTACCAAGCTGCTGCAGTTACAGTCTTTGGTTCTATCACAAACCAATAAAACCATTTTCATCCACTTGTGCCACAGGAGAATTTAGACAAGATAGGTTTTCAATGATTTGTTTTAATCAAAATGATTATTATTTTTAGATAAATGACCATATAGCCCTATTCTATCAATAATGCTTGCATTCATTCCTGACCACTGACAATCCCTTTCTTCCTGATGTTCAATGCATTCCTATAGTAAAATCATTAGCAATGCATTTACATTATACATATAATAGCCCTATTCTATCAGTAATGCTTGCATTCATTCCTGACCACTGACAATCCTTTTCTTCCTGATTTTCAATGCAGAAGAAACTGAGTGCCAAAAATTGATTCAATCAGATTTGCTAAGCTTTGAATTCCACAACCCAAAATATTTTCTTTGGTGTTGGTAATGATGAAAGTGAAACAGGCATTTGTTTGTCCTTTATCTACAATCCTAAGCCTTTTCTACAGTCTCTTTTCGATGCTGTAGTGATTAAAATAAAATACTAGGTTTTATTTTAACTCCACCAGAATTTGCATGACAACAGGTCATCATAAAGATAACTGAAAGTTTTGGTATATGATAAGTCCTTACTAATCTGTTGCTAGTAACACAAACAGTGTGCGTAAATTCATACCCACCCACTCAGAGTGAACAGAACAGTTTTCACCAAAACACTAATTTTACTTACCTTGCTACCAATGAAGTTCATTTTTATCAAATTACGATGTGCATAACACCAAGTACTTACAAGTGAATTTTATAGATAGACATAAGTGTATCAGTTTCACTAGATGACTAAATCATTCTGCTTCAAGCCTAAGTAACCTTACTAGACAAAGATCTGTTAATAGGAGTAGGTAGGCTTTCCTACCGCCCGGTCTACACTCCTCCCCCCTCTATTGGACACGTTTAGAGGCCCAAACCTTGTTTCGTGTCTAGGAAGGGGTCCCCGGATTTCTCTGTCTCTTTCCCTTCTCCACATCCTTTCATTTCTCATTCCTATCTGCTCTCGCTCCGGATCTTTTTTGGCCCCCTTGCCTTGATCGACCCACTGTCTTTCTCTTTCTCCACATCCCCTCCCTTGCCACTCCTATCTGCTCTTCCTCCAACCCCCTCTTTAACCCCTTGCGTGATAGTGGCCTCCGGCCTTGCTTGGGGTGATATGATTAAAAAAATTCAACTGTTATAGAAAAGTATTTAAACAAAATAAAAATGCTCAAAGAAAAACTTTTGTCAGGTGATGAGTGGGTGGTGCAGGTGCAGAAAATGAACTGCCACCTCAATTCAAATTCCATGCAAAGCTATTTATGTTCAATTTACATTAATAAAATTCATAAAAGGCATGAATCCAACTATTCCTCCAGCTATGTGGATTAGGGTAGACTGGGCTTAACAAGGCAACCTATCCAAGAGAAGGACAACAATTAATTGAAAACCCTGTAAATAACAGGGCAGACAACAACTCTAGCTTTGGTAGGACAACCAATATGGAAAATTCTGAATTCAAAGTCTGGGCTCTCTAACTTTGAGTGGGTAACCAGTCAAAGAAAAGGATGCTTATGAATTAAAAACCCTGTAAATAATAGGGCAGACCTTTAGCCTTGCTAGGGCAACTAATCTAGAACAACAACTGAATTCAAACCCTGAGCTTTCTAACCTTGACAGGGCAACCAGTCTAGGATGACTATGAATTAAGAACTCCAAAAATAAGAGGGCAAACTTTGCTCTTTAGCTTTCGTAGGGCAACTAATGTCGAACACAACTCTGGATTCAAGCCCTTGGCTCTCTAATCTTGACAGGGCAACCAGTCTAAGAGAAGGATGATTATGAATTAAGAACTCCATAAATAATTGTTCAGACTTGACTATTTAGCCTTGGTAGGGCAACCAATGTAGAATACTGAATTCAAACCATGGGCTCTGTAATTTTGACAGGGCAACCAATCTTGGAAATGGATGACTATGAATTAAGCACTCCATAAATAATAGAACAGACTTAACACTTTAGCCTTGGTAAGACAACCAGTCTAGGAGAAGGATGACTATGAAAACTATTTTTTATCTTATTGAATAGACAAACCATGTAACTTAATTTGAAAATGAGACTTTTGACTTCAAATGAAAAGAAATAAAAAAAATGGTCTTGTTTTTTGAATGAGATGATCAACAAGCCTGAAACAGTCAATCTGCTTCCTGCCAAGAAGCACTTATTGTAGACAGAGAAAGTAGCATCTTCCCTGACATTTGCAACTGCATTAAACAACCAAAAACTATTCTAGCTGTATTTTTATTACACTAAATAACAGTGGACGTGGGTGAGCCTTCTATCTTCTCGTCAGTTTAAACCTAAGCTTTAGAAATAACAGCCTATGAAATATGACAGTTCTAAATATAGTACAAAAAATATATAGGTCTGAAAAACAAAAATTCTTTTGATACATCCGATTATATAACCACAATGTGAAACGTAGAAAGCTGTGTTTGTGACAAATAAATCAAATGCATATATACACAGGGTGAGGCAAAAGTCACACACCAGAGAGGTTAATTATGTTTTAAATGTCTACTTGCTTTTGATAGGTCCTGTTGAGTGGCCACCAAGGTCACCAGACTTCACAGCACTGGATTTTTTTTTCCGCGGGGCCATTTGAAATCAGTTACTTATCAGATGTGCCCAAGAAATATTGAGGAACTTAAAGGATTAAAGATTGAATGCAGTCAAATGACAGATTTTTTATCCTGCCCATTACTATATATATATATATATATATATATATATATATACACACACACACACATATAAACACACACTATCTGAATTGAAAAATGCCAACTTAGTAATGTGTTGGTTGAAATAGCTATACTTATGAGGTAATTTTGAATTTCTCTATTATGTAACATATGTTTTGTTATAATAAATACATTGAGTTCTTTTTGTAGATCAGTTTTAATATTTTGTATTATTAGGATTCACTTTGATTATATACCAACGGATTATTATCTGTAATTATATATATATATATATATATATATATATATATGAGAGAGAGTGAGGCAAAAGTCTCGCACCATAGGGGCTGATGAATTAAACATCTTTTAAATGTTTCATTTGTTTTGATATTTTCAGATTTTGCAGAAACAACAGGCCACCAGACCTCACACCCTTGGATCTTTATCCATGGGGCCATTTGAAATCAGTTGTTTATCAGATCCATCCCAGTAATATTGAGGAACTTAAACAAAGGATTAAATATGAATGCAGTCAATGAAACTCTGATGTGTATGAATCATGCAGGCACAGAATTGAAATGTGTTTTGAAAAAGGTGGAGGACATTTTGAACAGCACATACAACAATTAAATAACTAGCAAATAAAATTTTCATGTGTAATTGTACTTTTAATAAATTATCCCTATGGTGCACAACTTTTGTTTCACCCTGTATATAATAATAATTTCACTAGAAGCAAGGTGATAAAGTCACTAAGATTCAAGAGGTTACCGAGTGTGAAAGAATAAAAGCAAAGAAAAAAAAATCAAGGAGAGAGAACATTAAAAATACAGAGAATAATTGAAATTTCATTTAAATTTTTGAAGATTGACCTTGACTGGAAATCAAGCGTCCAGAAGAGAGTGCCACAAGCAAGAAGTGTGATAAGAAACTTAGCATAGAACTTACTGTTACAACTAGCCATTTCAACTGTAAAATGATAAGACCTAATTGCCAGTCTAGAGAGAGAGAGAGGAGAGAGAAGAGGAGGAAAAAAGAGGAGGAGAGGAGAGAGAAGAGGAGGCGAGGAGAGAGAAGAGGAGGCGAGGAGAGAGAAGAGGAGGCGAGGCGAGAGGAGAGGAGGCGAGAGAAGAGAGGAGGCGAGAGAAGAGAGGAGGCGAGAGAAGAGAGGAGGCGAGAGAAGAGAGGAGGAGGAGAGAGAAGAGAGAAGGAGGAGAGAGAAGAGAGAAGGAGGAGAGAGAAGAGAGAAGGAGGAGAGAGGAGAGAGAAGGAGGAGAGAGGAGAGAGGAGGAGGAGAGAGAAGAGAGAAGGAGGAGAGAGGAGAGAGAAGGAGGAGAGAGGAGAGAGGAGGAGGAGAGAGGAGGAGGAGAGAGAAGGAGGAGAGAGAAGGAGGAGAGAGAAGGAGGAGAGAGAAGGAGGAGAGAGAAGGAGGAGAGAGAAGGAGGAGAGAGAAGGAGGAGAGAGGAGGAGGAGAGAGGAGGAGGAGAGAGAAGGAGGAGAGAGAAGGAGGAGAGAGAAGGAGGAGAGAGAAGGAGGAGAGAGAAGGAGGAGAGAGAAGGAGGAGAGAGAAGGAGAAGGAGGAGAGAGAAGATGTGCAACATCTAAGTTTAAAAAAATAAATCATTTTTGGAAGCTTTTAATTTTCAAATTTCCCGCACAAATTTATGGCTCCAAAAAACAAGATTTTTAACCAAAATTTCAAAGCTTGTAAAACAAAAAAAAAGAAAAAAAGTTTTATCTATATATAAAATTCTGTGATTTCTTTTAGTCCATCTGTCACACCATCTAATATAGCCATACATTGACCAATTGAAACCAAATTTTGGGGAGATGTGCAAATAGGTAGAATTTTAGTATAACAAAATTCTTTTATCTTAATAACAAAGATTTTGATGATCAAATTTTGTTTTTATTATGTTTGGGCCTTTTTTTCATCATGTATCCTCTTCCTTATCCAATTTTTGTGAGGTACCTAGAATTATATAGATGTAGGTGAAGAGGGGGAAGTGAAAAACAAACGAAAATGTCAGATATAAATTATGCATTGAGAGGAAATACTGAAGATTTAGGAACACTAAAGTTTAAATTACTGGGTCTGATGTGTCTAGACATACAGCTTAACTGGTTTCATCCAGTTTCCCAAACATTTTGTAAAAAAATCAAAAAAAGAAATCCATTTTCAAATATCTTACATTTTGATAGCAGTAGATTTGTTCAGAGGGGAAATGTAGTAGAAGACTGGATGCAAAGTTACTACAGAAGATTCTGAAATCAGTGTACTTTCTATATATTTTCAACTTAGTAACTTACTTTTCAGCAATAAGTGCATTTTAGTCTGATGAACTGCTTTCGAAGAATGAAGCGTTAGGCATTTTTTTTAACCTATTTTGTCGTTCAATTACATGAGCTGGTTTTGTGAAACATCAGAAATATTACACACACACAAAGTAGCTCCAAACATTATATTAGCTCACATCATCAAAGGCAGATGTTGACAGGGCTGTGGAGTCAGAACATAAAACCTTCGACTGACTCCTCTATTTTGGCACCTCTGGCTCCTCTTGCTCCTCTTTATGTAATTAAGTGATTATGGCCTACAAATCTCAAAGCCTATGCATATGCTCCCAACTTGGGTAGGCCTATATATGATTATAACTGGTTTATATCAAAGAATAAAGATATTGTGGCTTTTATATCATACCTATTCATTCTTCATTATTTTCTAACAGAATTAGAGACAAAATCTTTGAAAGGATATAGAAAAAATAACAATAAAAATTCTATAATGTAAGACTTTTACATAAAGTGTAAATTCAACTGGAGTCGGAGTTGATAAAACTCCACTCCAATGACCACTTAATTGCTTCTGACACCAACTTAACAGCCCTGATTTAAACCATGACAGAGAGCACATCTTTAAGATTTCTCATGTGTGAAATACTGTTTAAAAATATATATATATATATATATATATATATATATATATATATATATATGTATAAAGAAATATAGTCAGGCCTGACAATTGGGTCTAGCATGAAATAGAACCTTGTTGAGTTATATAGCTCAACATGGTCGAGCAGTTTAAAGCACACCAGAGAAAACTGTATAAACCAGGGCTGTGGATTTGGAAGACAAAAGCTTTGAATTCAACTCTTCTATTTTTGGCACAGACCCCCCCCCCGATTCCTCTTTATGTAATTAAGTGATTATGGTGTATAAATCTCAAAGCCTATGCATACACTCCTAATTTGAGTAGGCCTATGCCATTATAACTGGTTTATACCAAAGAATAAAGATATTGTGGCTTTCATACCTATTCATTCTTCAATATTTTTCTAACAGAATTAGAGACAAAATCTTTGAAAGGATATAGAAGAAATAACAATAAAAATGCTATAATGTAAAACTTATATATATATATATATATATATATATATATATCTCTTTGCAAATAAGAATTAAGTAAAGAACAAAAATAAAACTACTTTTTAACAGAAGTTGAAATATAATCTTTTACCGGATGTAAAAGACATAAAAATAAAAATTAATGTAAGATTTGTTTACATATATAGTTTTGCAAATACTAAATAACTACAAAAAAAAAAACAAAAAAAAAAAACAAAAAAAAACAAATTCAAATGACTTTAAAAAAGAAGGGTGAATTAACAGAAAAGAAAAGAAAAGAAAAAAAAAAAAAACCCCAAACACCCGCGTGTTTCATGAGCATCTTGAAACTGGGTAATAGTTAACAAGTCAATCTAAAATTGATCATGACTACTGAGTAGAGATTGGTTCTCACTGAGTATCAGAGTTTGGCACAAGGCCACAACTAAGCTAAACTTTGTAAATCACACGCTCAGTGCCTCATGTTCCCACAATTTGCAAGAAAAAAATTCTATTACTGTTTTTATAGAACTCTGTAACCAATATCGTTTTGTTTTTTTGGGGTTTTTTTTCCTAGAAAAAGAAATTTTGGCAAAAATGGACAAAACATGTCCGCAATAAGACATTGGGTCAAAACCGGTTTTTATGACATCACTTTTTTTTTTTTTTTTTAACTAGCTTCACACTTCGGCAATGTTTGTTTTAAAAAGTGATCATTAGAATAAAATGTAAAACATACGGAAGTGAATTTATACATTTTGTTCTTGAGAACGGACAAAAATATTAAACACTTTATTTACAAAAATAATTATACATTTAACGTAGTCTATTTCCAATGGGGGTACTTCACGAGTTTATGGGCCCATTCCGTTCGCATTGCAAACAGAACTCGATCCAACCTCTAAATAACATTTTCTAACAATGCTACGGTCAGATATATTTTTCAGTAAGGGAACCCTAGTATCCCGAACCTGACTATGAAGAAAGCCTCAAGAACTTTAAGAAGGGTGTTTTTTTGTTTTTTTAAGTGTCTGCAAAAAAATGTAAACAAACCACGGAGATCGTATACAAAGATAGAAGCTATAAAATGCTACGGTCATATATTCGATATATTTCATAGTTGGGGAGTCCTAATATCCAGTTAGGGAGTCCTATCCTATAAGACCTGACTTTAGGAAGAAAAAGGGGTAATTTGCTTTTTAAGCCCCGCACTAAGTATCTAATAAAATAGCCCCAAACAGTTATATTTAGGCGTAAATTTACATGCTTAATTCGAAAATAACAATTTTTTATAAAATCTACAGTTTTGGAGTTATCGACAATAAAAGTTCAAACTCATTTGCGTCCCGGCAGCCATTATTGGAGTTGTTTGCATATATTTGGTGCGGAATAGTCTTGATTATTGCGCACGCATTGAGTCAAGTGAAAACCGTAAAAAGGCCGTTAAGGTAATCTTCCGTGCAAATCTAATCAGCAGCGAATGTATACAAATAACGCCAGTAATGGCTGCCGTGCTGTAAGGCGAATGAGCCCGAACTTTTATTGTCGATATAACTTCTAAACGGTAGATTTTATTTTTATCAAAATTTTTATTTTCGAATAAATATAACTATTCGGGAAATTTTTATTAGATACTTAGCGCGGGACATAAAAAGCAAATTATACAGAAAAAGTCAATTTGACATTAAAATTTTAAAAGTTTGTAGACTGAGATATTGTCCCCTTTTGGGAAGAGGCTGGGATTTTTGTCTGTTTGGTGCTAAAAACCTTTCTTTTGACTTTCTGTGACTTTTTTAAAAATCTGGATTCCAAGCAACACCCTGTGAACATTTTCAGAAGACACTTTGATCAGAATTATGGCACCCATTTTGAAACGACTTCCAGATGTAAACAAAACATTCTTCGTTTAAATGAGATTAAGAACAAACTGAAATCGCAATTGACTCATCAAAATTAATTGCTGCTATATCAGTTACGTGAGTAAATTAACTTCAAACATTAAGTTTCATGAACTCAAAACAGACACGAAAATCTCATTAACAGAAGTGACGCTGATCTTGTTTTATTTTATTTTTAAATAAATAAAAAATGTTTTATATATATATATATATATATATATAAGAATCAATGGGATTTTTACAGAAAAATAAAATTACGTATGAAATGTGAAAAACCGAACAGAAAACCTGGCCATTTTTTTATTTTAGCTCATTGGAAATATTCACCTACTTACTCGATTCAAACATTAACCTTGTTGTTACTGGAAGAAAGATTTTTCTCTATGGTTTATGAAATGTATGGCAAATTCCCAGCAAAAATATTTTCTTTTCAAAATTATTTAGAAAGGACGTTAGTATTCACATGGTCGCCTCGTTTGAAAGAATAGCGATTCACAAGTTTATTTTGACTTTTTTTTTTTTTAGTTTGATAGACATTAAAAAGATTACTTAGGGCACCTCGACGGGCTGTAATGATAAAAGTTTTATGACTTTCAAAGAGACAAACATTTCTAAAATAAGTTCATTCATTTCTGAATAAGTTCTGAAGTTTTCATTAAAATCCAACAAGTAGTTAATTTTTACAAGAATTTCGAAATTAATGTGTCTTTCAACTGACAAAAAAACAACTAAAAAAAAAAAAAACACGCTAAAATGGCCAAAATTGGACATACCTAGATAAAAACCCAGTCTCGCTAGCAAACAAAGATTCTCACTAAGTGTCCATACTTTAGGCCTTGTACCACATATAAGCTATGCTTAGAAAAATCAACATAGATTACTTTAGCTTAGGGCAGGCTATTTTTTTTATCAGAAAACTAGACTTAAATAAATAAATGCTTTGGTACATAAAATTAACTTCCTCCACAAACCGTACTTCGATTTTCCGAAATTCAATCATCCGGACGTGAAATGAAGATAAAAATTAAAATTATCCGTACTAACTAGTTTTTCATATTTCATTTCAGACAACTGTTTTGAGAATTTAGAAAACCAGACTCGACGTTTGATAAAATCGCTGATAAAATCAGTTCAATTAATTCTTGTTAACATAGCTTGGTCACGCCTAGTTAAAAGTAAAACAGCCCCAATCAGTAGCGGACTGGGCAGGGTGTCAGGTTGCTCGATGGCAAGCAGGCCCATGATGGAGTGAGTCCCCAAGAGCCAAATTAAATAAAAATGCAATAAAGAAACGCAAACAACGGTTTTTTAGTAATAAAAAGAAAAAGTACTTTACAAAGTCATTTGTTTGTACACACTATAGAGTCCAATGTGAGAAGACATTTTCAAAAAAAGCTAAAGATCATAAAGACAAGATTAAGAAATTCGCTCTCTGAGGAGTATTTGGAATCATCGATATCCATTGAGAAGGAATTATGAATTGGATGCAGAAGCAATTATTATTGGCAGATTTAAACTAAATTATTTAGTGGACTGCATGCAATGCTTTGTGCTTTTGGACTAAAAATGTGTAGTAAACTATTTTATTTATCAACCAAATAAAATTAAAAAAAAAACTAACAGTTATTCTATTTTTTTTTGTGTGTTAACGTATTGAACAAAGTAATTAATAATAACAAAACAAAAGTCATTGAAACAAAGCAAGTTCAGTCGACCAATGATGACAATTCCAGAACAACGTAACTAATTCTGTATTTACATTTTTGTCATTTGTACAGTACACTGTAATTACTAAAAAAAAAAATATACATTTTTTTTTTTCACAAGAAAATTTAATTGTACACTTTTTCCATAGACATTTTTTTGAAAATTTTATTTTTATTTATTCGTTATGAAAGTTGTGGGCTGGTCCCCCCCCCCTCCTAGCCCTTCTTTGGACAACTAATATTTTTTATTTTTGTAAACTATTGTCTCCAATGCCCAATTTCAACCAGAAGTTACCCTTATTGTCCCTGACAATACTCTGGCACATGTCAGAGGGTATCCCCCAGACGAGGCTCAGAGTCACGTCTCGTGAAACTGACTTCGTTTTTACGAAATCTATAGGGAATTTTTGCCTGAGCCTACGGGCTCGGATACCCCACTTTAAACTCGACCTTGTGCCACATCTTGCTGCGTGGGACAGCGGGTAAATAATTACTTTTTAAAGTCAACCTCGGGAGTTAGCAGCAGAAAAGTAGAGGCCAGCTGAAAACAGACAAAATATGACGCATTTTTTCATAGAGAATAAAAACTGGACAAAACCTTGAACAAAGCGTTTGAAAATGTTATTTGAAGTTAAATTTCATTCCAAAAATGACTTTTTGATAATTATCCGAATATTTTTTAACCCTTGTGACAAGAAAGGTGTCTGGACAACTGAGGAAGTATTTATAAACTAAACAATACAAATCCGTAGCACCTGCCTGCATCTCTCTATCTATATCTCTCTCTATTCACCCAACAAGTAATTATTTATCAACAATGACTTACCTTGTTAATGCACTTAACTCACTGTGTAAAAATCATTTAAAAGACGAGACATCTTCCTTGAAGATTTTATTTTTAATTCAAGTCAAGCTAATAAATTAAATTTAATTAATATATCCAATAAGCAAAATACTTTGGAATATTTTTTTCTGGTTATCAGTATAAAAAAAACTCAACAATTCTCTTTATTAAAAAATCTTGCAAAAAATATACTTTTTTGAAACATTAATTGATTTAAAAATTTTTTAATCTGAACTGAATTTTTTTTTTTAAACATCTTTTTTACCTTAAAAATATCGCATATAAGTATTTTTTTTTAAAAAAAAAACAAAAAAAACACAGATGGGTGTTTTTATGAGGTGTTGACACACTTATCGACAGCATAACGTTTGGGAAATTTATCTAAGGAGGTGATAATAAATAAATCATAGATAAATTATAATTACACGAAGACAACGGAAACTTTTTTTTTTTTTTTTTTTTTTTTTTTTTAGATAATTAAAAATTTTAACTAAAACTTAAATCAGTAATCTTAATTTTAAATATTTTTAAACATTTTAAATATTTAAGTGGATTTTAAGTACTTTGGCTTTTGTCTTACGAAGTCGCTTATTGAGGAAATGTTAGAAAATTACCATTAAATTTTAAATTTACAACAGTTACTGTTCAGCTCTTATTTTAATTTTATAGTGTATGGATATCCGTATTTACAAAAATCAGCACGTTATACTATAGTAATACACACACAGAGAAACAAAATTCCTTTAAAAATACTAAATGTAATAATGGTGGGGGTCGATGAATATGGGAAGCTTTTCCATTTATGATTAGTAAATATAGTTTTTATTTGATAATAAAAAAAAAAGAAAAAAAAAAAAAGTATCACCTAACCGGTACAAACAGAAAAATGTACAACTTTATAAATTATTTTAATTAAAATTAAAAAAAAAAAAAACAAACAAAAACAAACTTGTAAAACTTCATTATTCAACGAAAATGAAAAATGTAATAAAAAGTAAATTG
Organism: Acanthosepion esculentum; assembly: GCA_964036315.1. Lineage (NCBI taxonomy): Eukaryota > Metazoa > Mollusca > Cephalopoda > Sepiida > Sepiidae > Acanthosepion > Acanthosepion esculentum. The sequence continues at coordinate 32,321,053 of OZ038519.1, read as the reverse complement.
TTAAGAGAAGACATTTTTTAATTAGGAAAAGCTGTTAATTGCTTTTCTGAAGATATATTATGGACGCTATTATTTCTTTATTTATATAATTATTTATTTAAAAATTATAACATGTTATAAAATCACTACAAAAAAATAGCCATTTTGTTTCAAAACCTTCGGTGTCTTATCAAGTGACGTTGAATGTAAAATAATTAGATTATTAAATATAGAGACACCGGGGGTTTTGAAACAAAATGGCTATTTTTGTAGTGATTTTATAACATTATTTATGTTATAATTTTTAAATAAATAATTATATCTGCTCTACTCTGTATTGAGCACTCTTTTAGTAATTGTTGTTTATTGGAATTTATTCCGTATAACACCAATCCTTTATTAATTCCAGTAATTGGGGCCCAGTTTTTAAAAATAATTTTTTAAATTATCCAAGGAAGTTAGCTTAAAAGCGGTACAAAAATTAATTTCCCGAAATTTCATAAAATTAAAATAAGTGCGCATGCACATTAAGGGTAAAAATTTTTTTTTTACCAAGATGTTTTAAGACATTTCTAAAATAATTTCATTAATTTGTAAATATGTCTTGTAAGTAAAGTTTTTTTTATTAAAATGAGACAATTATTTGATGTTTGCAAGAATTTCCAAATCAATGTGTTCTTCACTGCAAAAAAGACGCTAAAATTTCTTGTACTAATTTTTGGTCCCCCGATAAAAAAAAAAAAAAAATTTCGAACGTAAAAAAATCCTTTGACCTTTACCTCATTAATAAAGATTTTGACGATAAAACTTTGCCTACATTAAATTTGGAGCATAGTCTTTTATTTTAGTAACTGTGGAGGTCCCTAATCAAATTAAAAAAAGAAAAAGAAAATAATGGAAAAAATTCACTAATGATCGAATTTTTTTCTTTTTTCTTCATAAGACAAGAAATATACCATCTATTTTATTTTTCCATGACAGCGATTAAAAGCTTAATATGTCATAGTTATACTTTTATTGCATTTTTTATTTTCCCATTCGGAGCAGATATTCTGTAACTGAGGGTCTTGTATGACCAAAGATCCGAAGACTTGTCCTTAAAAACTTTAAGCACGACAAAAGAACATTTATCGAAATTTCATAAAACATAAAATTAAGTTTTCTTTTAACCAAGATTTTCTTTAAAAAAATAAATAAATAAATAAATGTTCCTAAAACTAAATAATGTCGTTCATTTCTCCTGAGATTTTCATTAAAATCAGACAATTACCTAATTTTTGCAAATTTCCAAATCAATGTGTTTTACCGCAAAAAGATGCCCCAAGTTCCCATAGAAATCTATGGTCACCCCTTGACGCCAGAGAAACAAGATTTTTAACTAAAAATGTTGAAGGTTTTAAAAAGGATTAATAATTCTTATTTTTTTATAAATAATCCTTTGATGTTTCCTCTTAAACATTAACGATAAAACTGTATTAAGTTTTTTGGGGGGCATTTTTTCACCATATATCCTCAACTTTTTTTTTTTTTAGCGAATCTTTGGGAGGTGCATCTACTAAAGAAAAACACCAACAATACTGTCTTTCCGCGACTTAAAGTTTCATGTGGACACCAAGATGCGACTGTCTTACAATCTCCGGACAGTACAAGAGACCGGATACTCAATTCTATCTTCTCATATAGAATCCAGCATCTTTTTGCAATATGTATATAAAAAAAACTACCGAAATTGACACTATTTTTTTCGAATTATAAACGGGAAAGTCTTCCTTCATTGCCAAAGGTCTTTCCAACGTGATTTCGTACCTAACTTAATAATAGCTAAAAAGAAAACTGACTCTTACTTCAGTATTTGACAGCGTGGCAAAAATGTAGACCTCCCAACAACAGAATACCGACACTGGGTTTTTTTTTTTGTTGATGTTAGCCGGAGTGCTCGACTTCAAGAGATATTATTATCTATATCATAATACAAGCGATATTTTGGGTGCATAGATGTACCGGAAGTAAGTCGCTGCCATCTTGCGTGTTAAGTACTTGCTGACTTGTAGCTAATTTAGAAGCACATGTGTGTCAAGATTATTCACTCAAAAATGTACGCCTTGCGACAACTTCCTCTCCCAAAAACAAACATTCGAACGGGTTCATTAGAAACACACCTACTACAACGATTAAGTAGTCAGTCCTTAAATGCCCGGAAACGTTCACCATTTTGGAGAACTGGTGGCGCAGTGGCAAACGGAGGTTAGAAGACACCATGAATTGTCTTGACCAAAGATCCGAAGACTTGTCCTTAAAAACGTTAAGCACGACAAAAGAACATTTATCGAAATTTCATAAAACATAAAATTAAGCTTTTTAACCAAGATTTTCTTTAAAACAAATAAATAAAATAAAATAAAATAAAAAATAAATGTTCCTTAAACTAAATAATGTTGTTCATTTCTCCTGAGATTTTCATTAAAATCCGACAATTACGTAATTTTTGCAAATTTCCAAATAAAATACTGCGTGATTTTAGCAGCTTTGGGGGGGGGGTGAATATACCTAGATTTTTTTTTTAATATTAAATGGTTGTATGCTATTCGCACAAAGTGGGTATATTTATTTAAAATTAAATACATAATGGCCGGCTAGGCAATCCCTTTTGCAGGCGCCTACTCAGGCACATTAGTGTTCAACACTCACAGAATGCACTTGCAGTTTATACTGCATGTATACTAAGCAAACCTTAGTTACAGTTTCTGTGAGAGTGCATCATCTATCATGATCAGCAGTTCAACAAAGACGGTACACTCAAACCCTCAGTTATGATGACAGCTGCCAAACAGTTCCATCTACCTGATTTCCAAAAGGTGTTGTATGTGGGGATTACTTTCTCCGGACTGATAAGAAAATAGTCTTCCCGAGAAATCAACCAGGCTCTCATGGTCAGAAAGTGAACATTTTAACCATTTGGTAACATGAATAGATACAAACATCACATTTATAAATATTAGATGCATTGTGCATACAAAACTGCCATCAATAAAATGTTACCAAATTTAGAAACAAACATAGTAAATATATTTCATTAATAAAAAAAGATAACATGAACTGTCACTTGAAAGACATTTGAAAATGAGGAAATTGACATAGCACAAAAGAAAAAAACTTTGATAATTTCTTATGAAAGCCAAAAGCAGATAAATAAATGTATACCCGAAAATCAGGAAAAACATTTCCGGGGGGGGGGGGGGGGGGGATATTAAAAGAAATCTTTAGAGAACTGTTATTTTTTAAAAAATCAAATACACACACACACACATATATATATATATATATATATATATATATATATATATATATATATATATATAGTGTGTGTGTATATATACCTTAAGAAAAAAAAGAAAACTGATTTCTAAAGTTTAAAATGAAAAATAATTCTTGGAGCTTTTATTTTAGTTTTAATTCCAAGCTAATTGATTAAATTTAATATTCCCAGTAAGCAAAATACTTTACTGTATTCCAAAATTAATTTTTAAATTGATTGAAATATTCTTTCCTGAATATTAAAAAAAAAAAAAAAAAAAAAAAAAAATCAATGAAATTATCCATATTGACAAATCTATCAACACAAAAAAAAAAAAAAGAAAAAAATTCTGAAACATTATTTGAGAAAAATTAAGACATTTAAAGTTTAAATCAGAATTGAAATAAATATTTTTAGTTTAAAATATCACAGAAAAGCATTTTTGTAATATGGAGGTGGATGTTGACAGACTTATGTTTGGGAAATGAAAGGTAGGAGATAAATTGACAAAGAAGAAAAAAAAAAAAGGAGGAGAAAAAAAAAAAGGAGGAGAAAAAAAAAAGGAGGAGAAAAAAAAAAAAGGAGGAGAAAAAAAAAAAAGGAGGAGAAAAAAAAAAAAGGAGGAGAAAAAAAAAAAAAGGAGGAGAAAAAAAAAAAAAGGAGGAGAAAAAAAAAAGGAAGAAAAAAAAAGATTAAAATGTTTTAAAAAGGATTATATCAATTGATAATTAGTAGGGATAATGCCAAGGATAAATTTCATCTGGATAAAACTCACTCCATTTATTAAAAAAACAACTTCTGCCTGAAGGGATGAATATTTGTATATTCATGAAATAAATTAGAACTGAATGGATTTTTAAGGATTGTCTGGACTCATTATATACATGGGCACTTCAATGTGGTGCAATGGTTAGCAAGATTGTCTTGTAAGATCAATTATGATTGAGTAGTCAGTTCAATCCTCAATGGGTGCACCACATTTTCGGCCTTGTGCCAATCTAAGCTATGTTTAGTAAATTACTGCATATGTTTTTTTGTCTTTTTTAAATGTGCCTTCTTTGAAGGCACATTGCCAGATCATTTCTCAACATGGTCAGACTAAAAACATCAAGAATGTAAGGGGGAGCAAGTTAAATTTTGGTAGTCACATAAAAAGTAAATAAAAAACAATCTACAATTGATAAAATTTCAACTTGTTGATCAGACAATATTTTGGCTTTGAAGCAAATAGAGTTTAACATTAATGGTCCATTACTGTGAATGAAAACATAATCACTGAAAATCTGTTGGTTTGCATATGCAGTCCGTTATGTGTCATGCGTGATACATGCTTAGGTGATCAGGTATCTTTAGATTCATGACTGACAAGGCAGATTTTTTCCTGCAGTAGGTATGCCATTTATTCTGTGGTAGACCAGTTGTCATCCAAAGCTATAGAACCTGGTCTGTCCTGCTATTTACCCATAGCTGGGGGGGGGGGGAAGGAGAGGATTTATACGTCTTCTAAGGGTATTAGCACGTTTAGAAGACATTTACCGAGATTCTAATTTTTCTCAATTTTCAAGGTTCTTTATTCAATAAATTTCTGGAAAAATGAAATAAAACCAGTAAAAAAAAAAAAAAAAAAAATTCCCCATAAGGCACATAATAAAGGAAGTGGAAAGCTTTTTTGGTCACCTGCTTGAACTTATGACCCCCACTTCCGGAAAGGACACAATCTTTCTTTTCTGCTTTCCAAGACAGCATTTAGATATGTTTTGGTAGCCCTACTCATGAAGTAAGTGTATTGGTCATTCCAACTCAACGCAAAGCTGACTAGAGCTTGACCATTGTAACCATCGTTATCCTGAATTACTTCTGAGGCCCCAAAATACTAACGAGACGGTAAGAACTGTTTCACTAGTAACCATAAAAAGAATAATTGTTTGTAGTAGAAAACCAAGAATTTGTATGTTTCTTTGTTCATCATATGTGAACATGCACCTTCACCTAAAATAAAAACTCCAACACGCAACCTTTCAACATTCCATAAATTTAAGTTTAAATTTACATCAGGGTTATTCAAGAACAAACAGCTTACAGGATCACATTTATTTTCTTCTGTTGCTGTTTTTTATGGCCTCTAAGATCTCACAATTTATATCTGATCTTAGAGTGGTATCAAGTTAGGCAATATTTAAATACAGACAGTTGGTAACCTGAAAATAAATATAAACCTACGAATATACTCTTTATCCAAACAGCTATTCCAGCAGAATGTGGTACAAGACTGGTTAAACTAGGAAGCACATGTACAGGGAATGGGGAGTAAAATTACCCCAATCCCAAAGGGACTTCCCCTTTGAGGACAATTCATGCACTAAGTATGAAGCAGGTTGTCCCAGTAAGCTGACTAAAATAACCTTAAATTTGTCTGACTGTCAAGAGAAGTTTTCAGTTCACTATTTACATTATTCGGACTATTGTCCTCATCTTTGTTGCCATATTTATTACAACGTTTCGGCTGTTGTACACTCCGGCCTTCTTCAGGTGGTTTGAACCTAATGTTAGTTAGATCCAGTGACAGGACCCAAAGAGTGTGAGTTCAATACCCGGTTAAGGCAGTGGAGAACTTTCAGGAGATAACTGATTACTGACATCCATTAAACATGGCACGTGGAACTAGAACAGTCTACCCCAGTGAGTGAAATAAAGGGTTCAGTTCGACATTCCAACCACCCGAAGAAGGCCGGAGCGTACAACAACCGAAATGTTGTAATAAATATGGCAACAAAGATGAGGACAATAGTCCGAATAGTGTACATAATACCTCATCTCAGAAATATAGACAGATACTGAAGTTTTCAGTTCTTTGAAGAAAAAAAAAAAGAAGAGAGAGAAGAGAAAAGAGCAAAGAGAGCAAAGAGCAAAGAGAAGAGAGAGAAGAGAAAAGAGCAAAGATAGCAAAGAGCAAAGAGAAGAGAGAGAAGAGAAAAGAGCAAAGAGAGCAAAGAGCAAAGAGAAGAGAGAGAAGAGAAAAGAGCAAAGAGAGCAAAGAGCAAAGAGAGAAAAGAGCAAAGAGCAAAGAGAGAAAAGAGCAAAGAGAAGAGAGAAAAGAGCAAAGAGAAGAGAGAAAAGAGCAAAGAGAAGAGAGAAAAGAGCAAAGAGAAGAGAGAAAAGAGAGAAAAGAGCAAAGAGAAGA
>OZ038519.1:32302098-32309598 GCA_964036315.1 Acanthosepion esculentum | reverse complement strand
ATAAATGTATTTACACCAATAAATGGTATTCAAACCACCAAAGTAAAACTCAGTGGGGTGCCTTAATAACCAGGGGTTTGGAAATTTTCTGAATATGCAATAAATGAGAGGGGGTCTTAATAAAGTTGTTGGTGGTGGTGGTGGTGGAATCATTTAATGGGTTAAAAAAAAAAAAAAAAGTGCAAAATTAATAAGCTTGGAGCATTTAATAAGTAATGACATAAAATTTTGTCTTGAATACAAACAAAAACAAAAATCAAATTAAGAGTAAATAAACACCTAAGTGCTACTCAATTCATGAGAACAAGAGATTGATTTTTTTTCTTTACTGTTTATCAACCCCTTTGTGGTTTTATTTAAACCCAAAACATTTTGATTGAAATAATATATTTTTTTTGCAATTAACAAAAATCACTGAAACATCTTGGCACAAAAAGACAAGACATGGGCTAGGCATGTGAAGAACTTAAAAAGGTAAAGACTTAAGACTTATAAAAAAAAAAAAATCTTTTCTTGGTGGAGTGAGCTTTTAAATAATATTGTACCAAAATGCAACTATTTAAAAATTTCTACAGGGTGTATTATTTTAAATTTACAGGAAAAAAACAAAAAAAAAACATGACAGTTCAAAAAAAGTGTTCTGCCGGCAAATTTTATACAATTTTAATAAACTGGAACAAAATAACTGTGTCATATTAAATGTAATTATTTGAAAAATAACAAGTGTGCTGTACCACATAACCACCATGCTATGGGTTTGAAGGAAAATTGAAAAAAAAAAAACAAACAAAAAAAAAAAAACTTTTTTTTGCTTAGCAAACTTCAAGTTTAAGACCTATTCCATGCTGAAGATATCACCTTAATAAGAGGTTAACCAGTCAAGTTATTAATGCTTCATAAATATACATAACAAAGAAAAGACGAGTTCAATTTCATGCCTAAAATAGGCTTCATTTGAAAAATTAATCTGTTATGTCAGGCTTATAAGCTTCAAGCTTAAAACACACACATAACAAACACACACATAACACTAAACACACACATAAACACTAAACACACCAAACAAACACTAAACACAAACATGTTTTTGTTAGAGTTACTATTATTCCTTATACTTTATTTTAGCAAATAAAATAAAATGAACACATTCACTGCAACTTTGGAGATATTTTAACCATAAAACAATGCCATCTATGCCTTTGTTGGCTACCATTTTAAAATGCAGCTTTGAACCCATACACAATACCATTTAGGTTTTTGAGAGTTACTCTTAGAAATTGCTAAAGATGACATTCTTTATTTTGCTAAATAAAATGTAATTAACATTCACTGTAACCTTGGAATATAATTTTTATTAATTTAGTACCAAGCAAGGCAATAAAGCCACTATGGAGTTTCCAAGTGTGGCAGTTTTTTTTTTTTTTGTTTTTTTTCAGCATATAACTCCTTATGGGTCATTTAATACCAAAAAGTAATTTTCTTGGGAGCTTTGTTTTTTTGTTTTTTTTTTTTTTTTTTTTTTACTATTAAAATCTATTGCTGGAAATTTTTACTATAAAAATGTATTTTTATACTTTCACCTTTTGACCCCAGTTTGGGGGTTCACTATTTGCCTACAGCTGGGAACAATAGCAATTAGGAGGCGGTTCCACACAACACAAACCTCTTGATCGGAGACCTTGCTGCTGGATATAGTTTATCATCATACACTGGAGCCCCCCCCCCCCCCGAAAAAAACAAAAAACTAAACACTATTAAGGAGAGAGAACAATAAAAGAAAAAAAGAATTAAGACAGAAGATAATGATTGACATTGCATTTTTAAACATTTCACCCCAAGCAAGGAAACAAAGCCACTGTATATGTGTATGCATTTCAAATTTTTTTTTTGGGGGGGGGGGTACCAGTAACTTTGTTGTTTTATTGATTTGTGTTTTACTGTTTCGTTTTTTTTTGGGGGGGGGGGGTGTATATTTTTTTTTTTTTTTTTTTACTTCCTCTTGAAAAAAAAATAAATAGGAGAGTTGGGTGGGAGAGTACCTTATAGGTAAGCCACCCACTCCTTCATTTTAAAGTTTGTGTATATCTGATATTAAATGGTTTATTTTTATTATTATGTTTTTTGTTTTTTTTAAATATTTTTTATTACTATTTATTTATTTTTATTTTTATTACCACTGCCACCACCACCACCACACAAGGGAATTACCGAGCGTGAAAGAATACGAGAAAATCATTAAGGAAGCAGAATAATAATAGAACAGAGATTAAGTTAAAAGATAATGATTGACGTTGCATCGAAATTAAACTCGACTGAAAAGCAAGAAACCGGAAGAGAGTTCCACAAGGGAGAAGTACGAGAGAAGAAACTGTTAGCATAGAACTTACGGTTGCATCTCAGCCTTTTTATCTGTAAAATCACAAGACCTTGCCAATAATTTAGCTGCACTTAATTTAAGTCCATTTAAGTATAGCAGGCAAACATTATTTCTCATTACAGAATAAAATCATAAGACACCCACATACATTAAAACCCTTCAAAATTACTATGATAGATTGTTTGTTTGTTTTACCAGCATTAATACCCTTCAAAATTACTATGATAGATTATTTGTTTGTTTGTTTTACCAGCATTAATACCCTTCAAAATTACTATGATAGATTATTTGTTTGTTTTACCAGCATTAATACCCTTCAAAATTACTATGATAGATTGTTTGTTTGTTTTACCAGCATTAATACCCTTCAAAATTACTATGATAGATTGTTTGTTTGTTTTACCAGCATTAATACCCTTCAAAATTACTATGATAGATTGTTTTTTTTACCAGCATATCAACCCCTGTGGGTCATTTAATGCTGAAAATTACAATGATCACTGCTATCTGATGCAGAGAGCTCATCATAAACATCATTTACTGTCGGTTGTCTTATGCTACAGATATCAGATAACAATCAAACATTTACCTAGATTGTGGGTCTCATCTTATCTACAGGTCATCTTCATCATGGAAATATATGGTACTTAGCAGTTGAATAAACTTATTAGCATGTAGATATTTTCCAACTTTTCTGAAATATTATATTTAGTAAATTCAACCAGTATAGTGATTTTTCCAGCATAGCTTAGCGTCCTGGGTATGACGATAAACTACATCCGTGTCCAGGGTAAGACAAACTACATCCAACAGTAAGGCCTCTCATCTGGAGGCTTTGAGGAGCATGGAACCATCTCTTAATTGCTGGTGTTTCCAGGTCCACTCTGACCGAGGGTGGTAGCACCTGTTAGGGGTCCCAGCTATGGGCAAATAGTTAACCCTGAAACTGAGGTAAAAAGTATTATAAAAGTGTAAAAATAGGTTTTAATACTAGAAATACTTTGTAAAAAATTACCAGAAATAAATTCTTTAAGAAAAAAAAAAAAATATTACCAGCTGTACATTTTTGAGGAAAAAAATACTAACAGAAATAGATTTTTGACAAAACAAAAAATATTACCAGGAAAAAAATGTTGTTGGCATTAAATGACCCATTGAGGTTGATATGCCGTAAAACAAAAACAAACAAGAATAGCTTAGATGCAGCACAAGGCTGAAAGCATGGCACACCCAGTGATAATCAAACTCATTATTCAGTCATAATTGTTCTGGCAAGACAAGCTATTACATTGCCATGAGGTGCCCAAATTCAACTAGTATAAACAATAAGTTAGCTTGTTGCATCTACTTTTGCATGAATGCTCTTCGGGAAGGCATGAATCCATTTATCCTTTAACCTTCAATTATAAATAACAGGGTAGACTGGGCTCTCTTGCCTTGGTTGGCAATCAGTCTAAGGAAAGGAAAACTGATATCAAAACTAGAGAAGGAAAACATGCCATTAGACCTCTTAAAGCGAATGCCAAAAAAAATAAGAGTTTTGTCAAATTTAATTTTATGAATGTAATCTTGGGTGTGGTGCAGCTCAGACCGCTCGAAACGTTAAAGTTTGGGGAGGAGGGTCTCTCTGCAAATGCAGAGTGCAACATTGGTTTCAGAAATTTCATTATGGTGAAGATATTCTTGATAAGAAAGGCTGTGGATGTCAGCTTTCCTTTGAAGATGAAAAAAAAAAGGAAAACATTAGTGGAGGAAAATCCTTGTTCCACGGTTAAAGAGCTTAAAAGAGAGCTAGGTGAAAGTATTGGATCCATTTTCTTTGAAAATTTGAACAAAACTGGAAAGTCTAAGAATGCCATATGAACAGAATGAAAACCAAAAGAATCGTCATTATGAAGTCGGTTTGGCTCTTCTTTTAGGCAATAAAAAGGACCCATATCTCTATTGCGTTGTGACGAGAAATGGATCCTTCAAGGTAATGGTTGAATCGAAAGAAAATACCTAGACACTTCTCAAAGCAGGAAGTTTGATCAAAAGAATATTGCAGTTACTTTTTGATGGTATAAAACTGGATTGATTCAACATGCCTTTCTGAGTCCTGGGGAAATAATCACAGCTAAGAAGTACAGCTTAAAAATTTTTTTAAAAATGCACAAGAAATTGCATAAATTTTGGCTATGAAATTGTCTCAATCACCTTAATCACCCGACCTCTCACCAACTGATAACTACCTTTTCAAACATTTAGACAGCTACTTACAAGGAGACATTTACTGCAATTGCTGTCCAAAATGCCATCGAAGATTTTGTTCCCTCCCAAACTTCTATGCTAGTGTAGTGATTTTTTTTTTTTTTTTTTAAGATAATTTTTTGGATAATGATTTACTAATAAAATTTCCTAATAATTAACCCATAGATAGGGGTAAATAGTGGGAGAAGAGGTGGACTCATACCTTTTTAAAGGGAATTTGAATCTAAGTGAATATAACGAACCTGACTGGAACTGGAACTCAGCTCACCGATTTCCAATTCCAAGCAGTTATCCATTACACCACCTGCACATCCAAGCTTACAACACCTGGTATTCCTATGTGGAATAAATATACTTGTATTTTGTTGTCAAAAACGCATAGAATCTGATATCTTATTTTGATTAATAAAAATTGCTCTGAAGTAAGATCTATCATTTCAGAAATAATGGTTCAAGACTCGTATTATTTTCTGACCAACCTAATATATTATCAGTCCTCATCTGGCATCTCTGCTTCACTCACTTTCCTATCATCATATGTTACCTATATACCTCTTCTATAAATACTTTCATAGTATTGTCTGGGTGAACTCTTCGATTTGATGCCGAGACTTTTTTAAAATTTAAGTGCAGCACTTGACTGGTGGGGGGATATGGAGAGAGAGGGGGGATATGGAGAGAGAGAGGGGGGATATGGAGAGAGAGAGAGAGGGGGGATATGGAGAGAGAGAGAGAGGGGGATATGGAGAGAGAGGGGGGATATGGAGAGAGAGAGAGGGGGATATGGAGAGAGAGAGAGGGGGGAATATGGAGAGAGAGGGGGAATATGGAGAGAGAGAGGGGATATGGAGAGAGAGAGGGGATATGGAGAGAGAGAGGGGATATGGAGAGAGAGAGAGGGGGGATATGGAGAGAGAGAGAGAGAGAGGGGGGGATATGGAGAGAGAGAGAGAGGGGGATATGGAGAGAGAGAGAGAGAGGGGGATATGGAGAGAGAGAGAGGGGGGATATGGAGAGAGAGAGGGGGGATATGGAGAGCGAGAGGAGGGGATAATGAGAGAGAGGAGGGGATAATGAGAGAGAGGAGGGGATAATGAGAGAGAGAGAGAAGTCCCAGATTACTCAGGAAATATAAACAATTGTATTACAAAATAAATTAAGGCAGTAGAGGTTTCACCCCCATTCAAAGCAGTAAAGCCACTAATGATCCGTTAATATCGATGGTACCAAAATAGACATAAAAGTAAACATTAAACAAAGAAAAAAAAATACATTTGTTTTTGACAATCAATTTCCAAACTCTAAAAAAAAAAAAAAAAAAAATGTTAAAAGGACAACCAATGGGACTTGTATCGACCACTGGTGGGTGTTGTGGCATTGTTACTCCTAATCTCGGGTGTCTGAAATCATTAAAGCATTTCGAGAAAATTGTCAGAGCAGAAGAATCATTATGGAAATCAAAAATCAAAATGAGAAGGGGAAGAACAAAAAACAGACACAAACCAAACAAACACTAAACCAAACAAACACCAAACCAAACAAAGTACAAGGGTCATAAATCACTTGGCAATTCAGATCATCTGAAATTTTCATTTTAAAATGGACAATATTTTTCTAAGCAAGGTGATAATGCCACTACGGAGCCAGGGGCGACTGGGGGTGAAAGCGAATAAGAAAACCTTAAAACCATAAACCCAATCCTAAACCAGAAACAAGGGATAAACCTCTATTCCTGCTCAAAAGACTGGGAAGGAGTGTGAACCGGATGTTAAAAAAAAAAAAAAAAAAAAAAAATTCTTTCAGTGACATGCTTAGCTATTATCACAGATTCCAAATGTTGAAATTGTGGGACAAAAAAAAAAATAAAATAAAATAAAAAATAAAAACAATCTCTATGGCCATAAGTCAGTGAATTGTGTCAAACCTATTCAGAAATATTTACATTACCAGCTGTACAGTGGGCTATAAGTTTTTAGCCACCCTTGATTACAGTAATTTTGACTTGTGTAATAATGTCTTTTTTTCAGACAATACCGTGTTTGTATCAAGCTACTTTCGTCTACAAACAACGGTTGACTTATATTTTGCAACGAAAGTCCACAGAAGTAAAGAAAAATTGTGAATTTAAACGCGGGCAAATAATAGAATGGCATCAGTGTGGCAAGTCAAATAGGGAAATTGCTAGGGTTTTCCAGGTTAATCATCAAACGGTTAATAATATTGTCAAGAAGTTTAATGAAGAAGGTCATTGTCGTGTGAAACAACGAAAAGGGCGCTGAAGAGGGAAGTCATTAGAAACCGTTGTCTGAGCGTCATAGATGTTGCCAACAGCATGGAAATGTTGCCATATGTAGTGAGACAGACTCTGAAAGAAATAGGCTATCAAAGAAGAGTTGCAAGAAAAAAGCCTTTGATTTCAGAGGTTAACAGGAACAGACGTATGGACTGGGCGAGAGAATTCAAGAGCAAAGATTATGAATTTTGGTAGTCTGTAATATGGTCAGTTGAAAGCAAATTCTGCCAATATTCGAATTTGAGATAGGTTTATGTTTGGAGATATCAGAAGGAGACTTGAAACACTGAATGTCTGCAGGCGACCATGAAACATGGATGAATTGGAGTAATGGTGTTGGGCGCTGTCTGGTTTGGAGGGAAATCTGAGCTGATTCTTGTTGACGAGCAGTTGATTGGTCCAAAATACTGTCAATTATTAGAGAAAGGAACACTCCCACTATCTGAAACCTATCAGATCGTCTAACTTTTTCAAGATGGAGGGCCACGTCATATGAGCAAGGTAGCAAAGAGTTGGAAGGAGTCGCACAGAATCAAGTCACTGTCATGTGTGGCCCAAAGTCCTGACATGAATCCAATAG
>OZ038519.1:32279598-32292098 GCA_964036315.1 Acanthosepion esculentum | reverse complement strand
TCATGTGCCACATGATTATTATTATTATTAATATAAATTTATACATTTATCTATAAATCTATAGATAAATATATAAATTTATATATTTATCTATGCTTGATTGCTTTATGAGTGGGATAGTTTTTTTTTGTTTTTAATTCTCATTCTCTCATCTTTGGTTCAGTTTCCATCACTCAGTAAGCCCCCATGGGTCTTAGTGACTTTATGGCCTTGCTTGGTGTGATTAGAAAAACAAATAAAAATAATGATGATGTCGCTTCAGGTACATATGTACCAACATAAAAGACAAGTCAATTAACACAAATGCTAAGAAGGTATGTCACACAACAGATGGAAAACCAGATATGAGATACGAGAGAGAGGAGAGAAAGAGAAAAAAAATCAGTTGACAGACATTTTTTTTTTTTTTTTTTTTCTTTTTTTATGTTAAGTGCTGAAAAGTCACATATTCTGGTTTAGTGGCAGAAAGTGACAAAGACACAAGAAACTTATTCGGACTATTGTCCTCATCTTTGTCGCCATATTTATTACAATGTTTTGGCCGTTGTATGTTCCAGCCTTCTTCAGGTGGTTGGAATGTCGAACTGAACCCATTTGTTTCGCTCACTGGCGTAGACTTCTAATCCCATGTGCCATGTTTAATGGATGTCAGTTATCAGTTATCTCCTGTTAATTTTCCCTCTGAAAGTTCTCCACTGCCTTAACCGGGTATTGAACTCACACTCTTTGGGTCCTGTCACTGGATCTAACACCTTTATCCAATGTGCCATGTGTCTTTGAGCGTACAACGGCCGAAACATTGTAATAAATATGGTGACAAAGATGAGGACAATAGTCCGAATAATGTAAATAATGTACATAATACCTCATCTCAGAAATATAGACAGATACACAAGAAACTGTATTCCAAAATATAACTTCAATAAAACTACAACAAAAACATCACTTCTTACATTGTTTGTAGTCATTATTGTCATATTCATGACATTTCTGTTGTACACTCTGGCCTTGTTCAGGTGACATGTGTTAAAATTTCAAACCGAATGCTTTATTTAATCCACAGAGGTAGATTGTTCACAAGCCCAGTAGATTAAAACATTAATCCAAGTCATCCAAAGTGACTTGACCCAAAGTGTCAGGAGTTCAATACCTGGCCACAGCAGAGGTGAAGAAAAACTTGAAGTGCTGAGTTAGTAAGTGGAAATAACTGAAACTGAGATAGCCAGAAAAGGCACGGCATGTGGAACTAGAATCAATCTACCAAGTAAATGAAATAAAGGATTCAGTTTGAAATTCCAACATAGATCACCTGAAGAAGACCGGTGTGTACAACGGCAAAAATGTTGTAAATATGACAATGAAGAGGAGGACAACTGTCTGAACAATGTACATAGTATAAATATTTACAATGCCTCATTTCAGAGATATAGACAGACATATCATCACCTCCAGTAATTATGTCCACACAAACATGTATATGCACAAAAGCTGAGTATCATCTACCATGTATTCAACTGTAAAAGCAGAATAACATTTATTCCTTCGAAGCTCCCAAGAAAATTAAATTTTGGCATTAAATGACCCATAAGGAGTTGATGTGCCATTAAACAAAATCAATCGATCAAACAAACACAAGTGTGACATCTAATACGGAAAATGCCTCATGTCAGCCATGGGCCACCTTTTCCAACTGGTGGGCTGCACAAGATGGGGGAAATAAAGAGGGAGAGGGCAGCAAAAAAAATTATTTCATGGGTCTAAAAGTGCAAAAATCAATAAATGGGGTTTGATTTTTTTTTTTTTTTTTTTTACAGCTTATCAACCTTTTCAGGTTATTTAAAGCCAGAAAATATTTTTAGACTAAGAATATATTTTAAAGATAATACTGATACAAATCCTGCTAATTAACCCATTAATGGATGGAGAAGAGGTGGATTCATAACTTTCTCAAAGTTATTTGCCCGTAAGTGAATTTAACGAACCCAACTGGAATTGAAACATGGCTCCCTGATTAACAATTACAAACCAGTATCCATTACACCACCCACATATCCAAGTTTACAGCACCAGGTGTTCCCAAGCAGTTATCCATCTAGGTAATGACCAGGCTTAATGTTGTTTAACTTTGGTGATCGTACAAGTTTCAACATATCGCCATAAGTACCTTCTCTGATACTATTATAAATCTTAATAACATGCATACACAGACATACCATCATATAATATTAATATTAAAATACAAAAAAAACTTTCCGAAATAGAAGCGATAACAAAGAGCTTCCCTGTGTCTTTCCTACAAATATAATTGTTCTGATCAGTTTTCCTTTTTGATACATCAACTTCAAATTTAATCACAGTACTAGATTGGCAGTTAGGTCTCAATTTTCACTGTCAAAATATAACTAAATTTTATGCTAATAGTTTCTTTGCTCATTTGTGAAACTCTTGGCTCCCCGCTTTCTTGTCACCTATGATCCACTATAAATTCAATA
Organism: Acanthosepion esculentum; assembly: GCA_964036315.1. NCBI lineage: Eukaryota > Metazoa > Mollusca > Cephalopoda > Sepiida > Sepiidae > Acanthosepion > Acanthosepion esculentum. The sequence continues at coordinate 32,289,606 of OZ038519.1, read as the reverse complement.
TCAGCCATTATCTTCCGTCCCCTTATTGTGCTCTCTACCCAGCAGCAAGGCCTCTGATCAGGAGCTTTTGAGGAACGTGGAATCACCTCTTAATTGCCATTGTTCTCAGGTCCACCCTAACCTGGGGTGGTAGCACCTGTTAGGGCCAAAACATTATGAACATATTTTTTATAGCAAAAAAATTTCCATCAATAGATTTTAATAGTAAAAAAAATAAATAAATACTAGCAATATTAAAAAAAAAAAAAGTTACCAAACCTCCCAAGAAAATTAAATTTTGGCATTAAATAACCCATAAGAAGTTGATATGTCACTAAACAAACAAATCCTCAGCAATGTTTTCTCAAGTTTCTTTCACTCTCAGTAACCCCTTGCATCTTGGTGGCTTTATTGCCTTGCTTAGGATGAGAGTATATACAACTTTCTTAAATCCTAAGTTTTTAAATCCTAATGGCATAATGACTAGCAAGGTTAGTCAGATTAATCAGTGCTGTGGAGTTTAATCCTCAGAGTGTTCTCCCATTCAAAATCTGATAAGGATTAACATGTCACAAAACAAAACAAAAAAAATTAACCCTGAAAGATCCATCTTCAGTGACCTGTTATTTCGGAATGTGGGTACTATTGCTCTACACAACTCCCTGTCCATTGTAGTAAGGTTTATCTTTTTGCTAATCTCTGATCAACCAATCATTTAAACAAGCTTGTTAGGTAGGTTATTCACTACTTTTCTGTTTATTGCCTTCAATGTCCTGTGAAGGTCAAAGTCTTCAAGCCTTCTTCTCTCATTATATACTCTAGAAACTATCAGATTCTCTTACCGAACTCATTTGTCTCGTTACTCATTTGGAACAGTTTTTTTTTTTTTTTTTCCCGCTTTTGATTAGTTGATCAAGTTAGGCTCAAGAGATCTGTTAAAGTTAAAAAAACAAAACAAACATACTGAAAAAAATTATTTGACAAGTCCCCATATTTCAGCCACTACTCTCCAACCATCTTCAGGTGTGTCAGGGTTCATAACTTTCAAAATTTGACCTTCATTCAAATCATATTGCACGATAGATCCACACTCAAGGAAAGCTTTTATCAGTTAATATTTATCACATGATTTACCCCCCACCCTGTTCTGTTACCACAGTACAAACCTGTAAATTTTTACTTCCCCTTTGTCTTCCCCCTCTTTCAGTTTGGTTACCGTTCTTTTACCGCTTCCTGTTAGCCCTCGGTTATCACCAAAACTGCAACTGTAAAACAGGGGGTCAAGCACACGGCTTATATTTTTCTCACCCTCCTAAATCTTACCACCAATGATAGCATCACCTGTATGTAACCTTCAAAACTTTTTCTGTTTGCATTGGTCCCTTAAGTCATTAGTATCCTTTTCAACACATGTTCACCGCTTATGAACTGTTCCTAAATGTAACTTTCTTCCTTTCTGGGAAGTCAGCAAAGCAACTTTATACAAATTAATGTAAACAAAGTATTTACGATCTTCCTTTACCCATTTAGACAAATGGTATTGCTTTTATTTTGAAGCATTTGATTACTTTTGTCATATCCGTTTTTACCCAGTCCTGGGTATGATGATAAACTACATCTGGCAGCAAGGCCTCTGAATGGCAGATTGAGGAACATGGAACCATGTCTTAATTGCTGTTGTTCCCAGGTTTACCCTGACCCAGGGCTGGTAGTATCTGTTAGGGTCCCTGCAATGGGCAAATAGTGAAGCCCCAAACAAAAGCAAAACACTATGAAAGTATAAAAAATACATTTTTATAGTAAAAATACCAGCAATACATTTTATCTGTAGTTGAAGGCATACAACTACATTCAAAACATTTAGATTTCAGCATTAAAAACCGACAGAGGTTGATATGCCACTAAACAAAATCAACCAACCAACCTTTTTACTCTTGTTTGTTATTCAGACTAAAGTAATCTAGTCAAATACGTGCATTTATTTCCTTTTCTAGTTTTACACCTTTTGGCTATTAATAAATCTGCTGATGAACAGGACCATCTTCAGAGACTTGATTGCCATATGGTGTTTATCTGTCTTGAGGTACATACACGGGAGACAGATGCATACTTGGGAGCAGAACAACCCTCTTTACTGAACCACAATCAACAAGTCCTGGCTGAAAAATTTAAATACAGTGTGCCCCTGCCTATTTGCCGTTTCACATATTTGTGAATTTTTCGTTAGAACATACTGGTTATTTGCAGAAACCCAAAATATTTGCATGTTTGCCCGAAGAACATGTACAAATTATTCACTGAGTACTCCTTTGATTCACATATTTTTTCAAAAAAATGTATTATTTTCTTGTAATTTAAGTGAAACATAACTGTCCTTTTTATGGTAAAAATTGGCAGAATTGTACACCTTCATTGTAAAAAAAAAAGAAACGCAAAAAAAAGCATAGTGCTTGGGCTTTGTTAGGGGCTGCAACTGGGGTCTTAAAAGTGGCTTATGTTAAGTCTGGGGGTCATCATCACAGTTCTGTTTTTAGAAAATGTTTTAAACTTATTACACATATTTTATACAGTATTTTCAATGGTTGTATTGATCTATGCATGATTAAAAACGGTTATTGTACGTATGAAAGAAAATTTAAGCTAAGTGTATAGCCACCAATACTATTTTTCAAAAAATGTTTTAAAGAGTTTCTAAAATGTTTCAGGCATATGGGGTCTTAACAATCAAAATAGGTGCTTATAAGCACTTTTATGGGGTTAAAAGTATTTGTGGATTCTAACAATTCACAGCCAGTTCTGGTCCCTAACCCCTAATTATATAAAACTTGTAAGAACAATTGCCTAGAATTATTAAATTTGTCAAATACAGTCACAAGTAAACTTCACTTTGGCTCTGTCTGACAAAGGAGTGGTGAGATTTAATTTGCACTCAAGCCACAGGAGGATACCCCCCAGGGGGCACCTCTCTTCCAAGTAAGAGATAGGGCCATTACCAGAAATATACTCAATGAAAAAACACTAAACCCATCTATGTATGGTTAGATAGATGCCTTCTGCCATATTATATATATATATATATATATATATGTGTGTGTGTGTTGGTTCCTGAAAAATTAATTTCGGTTGAGCTCTCTGGTTTGAGGTGTGAATTTGTAAACAGTGACTATTTAAGCTAATATTGCATGACTCTTCGGCAGAATCGAGTCACTGTCAGTCACTGTGTGTTTATCTAAATCTAAAAATAAACACGCTAAAATTCACCTTCATCCCTGCTGTGCGCCGATGGCTTAGTGGGAGAAGTTCCGACTGACGCAAATTTAGTCAGGTTTCGATCCTAGCTAGAAGCAACCGGACGTCTAGCCACACTGATGAGCTGTGAAACAGCGAAACAGTGTCTGTGGATGACAAATATATATATATATATATATATATATATATATATATATAATTAATATTTATTTTCACTACAAGTAAACTATTACATCCAGCAGGAAGGTCTCTGACAGTCAGATTTAAGGTTTTGAGGAGCGTGAAACCATCTGTTTCCAGGTCCACAATGATCTGTAATTTTAGCACCTGTTAGGATCCCAGCTTTGAGCAAATTATGAAAGAACTATCATGACATTAGTCCATATTATATATATATATATATATCTCCTACAATTTCTTAAAGAAATCAAACTGTATTCCAAAATATAACTTCAACATAAAACACACATATCACTGCCTCTAGTGATCATGTCCACACAAACATGTGTATGCACAAAAGTTGAGTGTCATCTACCATGTATTCAATTGTGAAAGCAGAATAACATTTCAAAACTCCCAAGAAAATTAAATTGACATTAACTGACCCATAAAGATGATATGCCATTAAACAAATCAAATGTATATCGATCAGGGTAACCTATAGGGAATTGCAAACTGAAGCCTATATTTAATCTCATTCCACTGGCTATATCTAGGGATATCACATTTTTTTTTTTTTTTTTGCTACTGCTCTGCTATTGCTCAACCTATTTTAACCGAGCCCACAATTATTATGTCATCAAACTTACAAACCAATGCACAGTGCTACTCAAAGTTTGGTATGATTACCAATGCTAGTATGCAAAGCATAGTATGCTGGTACACAGAATTTTGTACTAAAGAAACAGTAATCACATTCCATGCCATGGGAGACTGCCGGGATTTTTTTTTTTACCATTTTCTTTTTAGTTTTATCTTTAAGATGGTTACATTTTTCAATTACTTTCTCATGTTAAAAGTCACTGCTATAAAACTAACGAATGAGATATAATGAACAAAACAGTGATGACACCATGATAATGAAGATGATGAGTGTGATGACACCATGATAATGAAGATGATGAGTGTGATGCCACCATCATCATGATGATGATGAGTGTGATGCCACCATGATAATGATGATGATGAGTGTGATGCCACCATCATGATGATGATGAGTGTGACTGTGCGCGAACCACACCTAGCAATACCAAAAGAGAAAAAAAAAAATGAGCGACATACGTCTACAAAATCAATATAAAATAAAAAAAGGTGATACAGCTTTTATTATATTCATCATATTTTTATGATATAAATGAATAATACTACCAATGTTCAAATGTTTTCTTGGGTCATTATTATATAATTATATGGAACAAATATGGTACTGGTCCCTTGCACACTGGGAAGACTTATTACATCAATGATAACTGGCCTTAGAATGAATAAGACATCAGATCTTTATGTTTAGGGTAGACGATGGAGTAATGGATAGTGGCTTAGAGTGAGGAATCGGAGAGCGGAGTTCTAATTCCAGCCAAATCCATTACATTCACTTACGTGCTAATACTCTTTGGAAAGGTATGCATCCTCACCCCCCAGCTATGTGTAAATAGCAGGACAGACCAGGTTCTATAGCCTTGGATGGCAACTGGTGTACTGCAGGAAAAATCTGCCTCATCAGTCATCTATCGAAAGATACATGATCGCCTATGTGTGCATCATACATGGCACATAACTGAGCGAGTCTCAAAATGACTAAAGTAGGGCATATCTCAAAAAAAAAAAAAAAAAAAAAAAAAAAAAAAAAAAAGGGAGGGGGACACTGCACACTCCCCTCGATTGGAAAGCTTCGTTTGCCAGTCCCCTTGCACATTGGGGAAAAAAAAAAAAAAGCTTATGTACCACAGATAATTTGAAAAGCACTTCACTAGGGGCAATGATAATTCCTCGTTATATTTATTAAATTAAAAAAACTAAAAAAAAAAAAAACTCTTCAAGCATGAATCCAGTAAATGACAAAATTAAATACAAGCAGTTGTACCATTTTGAAAGAATTCATTTGCTCCAAGAACATGCCGATAATTCATAGAAACATAAATGAAAACATTTCTCTAAAGCAAGGTTTCCAAAAATTCTCATCACTGTAGAGCACCCCCCCCCCGAGTAAAATAAATGGCCTTCAGCGACCTAAGAATTTAATCCAGATATAAAATCCTGGAACTTCTGTTAGTCTGTCTGCCACAACCTCTACAAAAGCCATACATTGACCAATTGAAACCAAATTTTGAGAAGTGCAAACAGGTAAGGGGGTACAAAGTACAGTTGGTTTTTCTAGGGGTGCATAGCTCAGTACAAGAAATTTTCATTCATGGTTTTGGAAAATGAAGATTTATTATTTAATATACTCCCACTATTTTAAAATTAAATTTAATAATTAAAATAATTATTTAATAAAAATACTGTTTTTTTGCAATCTTTTAAGTTTCTCTCTCTCTCTCTCTATATATATATATATATATATATATATATATATATATATATATATATATATATGCGCGTGCATGCACACACAAATCCAGTTTCAAGTTTGCCTTCCATTTGCAAGAACTATAAACAAAGCCAAACACTTTAAAAAAGTTGGAATTTGGCTCCAGAAAGGAATATAGCCAGTTGTATGTTTCATGCTAAAGAGTAAGAAATCCTAAGAATTTATTCTTTGCTGCTAAAAAGGGAAAAAAAATTCCTAAAAAAAAATAGTTTATCATGAAGCCTTATGAAATTAAATTAAAGAAATTATTAAACTGCAAAATCGGTTTTTTGTCAAAGTATTTTTTCAAACAAATCAGCTTATTCAAATTTCATCAATTGGTTTGTGAAATTGACAAAATGTCGTGCTTGTAAATCCCAACAAAAAAATGGGAGTGATAAATTCAACAATACTAAATATTGGGAAGATTTCAACATGCATCAGAGTGTTTGAGAAAAAAAAAAAAAAAAAAAAAAAAAAAAAAATTCTAGTCTTTAATAAAAATACAGATGAGAAAAAAAAAGGTCAAACTTAATGATTAATGTGCAGGTATTGTTTTGACATACAGGTATTGTTAATGTCATCTTTGATTAATTGATTTGTTCTTTTTACAACTCAACCATTATTTAACACCAGAAAACATTTTTAGATTGTATGCATTTTGAGGAGAGATTTACGGATACAAGAAAAAAAAAAAAAAACCATGACAAATACACCGAGCACCTTTTTTTTTATATAATTTCTTTTAATTATCAAGTAATCTATGTCCTGTTTGCTCGGGCTTCAGACTATGCCAACTGCACCTCTGTAGAGGGGTAAGACCCCCCCCCCCCAAATGAGGCATCCTGGGGGAGATGATAAACTATATCCAACAGCAAGGACTCTGATAAGGGGGTTTTGAGGAGCGTGGGATCACCTCATAATTGCTGGTGTTCCCAGGACCATCTTGACCTGGGATGGCAGCACCTGTTAGAGTCCCAGCTATTTGCAAATAGTTAACCCCCAACCTGGGGTGAAAACACTATGAAAGTGAAAAAAATAGGTTTTAGCACCAGCAATATATTTTTGTAAAAGGTTTATACCAGCAATGAAATTTTGAAGAACAATATTACCAGCAACACATTTTTGAAGTGAAAAAAAATATTACCAGCAATAAAAATCTTGTCGGCATTAAATAACCCATTGTAAGTAATCTAAAAAAAATTTAAATATTTTAAAGCATTCTGATATTTTATTGAAAGAAAAGGAAAACCAACAGGAGACTCAAAGTCAATGAATAACAAGAAAGGGACTGTCTATGTTTCTGAGATGACGTATTATGTACACTATTTACATTGTTGCCATATTTATCAAGTTTCAGCTGTTGTACACGCCAGCCTTCTTCAGGTGGTTGGAATATTTAACTGAATTTTCAATTACTTCTAAAGTCCTTATTCTTTTCCACTCCTAGTAACTCATTGCGTCTTAGCATCATTATCACATTATGCCCTTGCTTGGGGGGGGGGGGGGTGAATTGAAAAAAATTATTCCATCTTTACAGAAGTCCCACCAGGATTTATTGTCAGCAAATTTTCATGAATTTAATTTAGAATATCAGACGAGTGTTTACTGCTTATAAAGATGATCTTATTGGAAATATTACTGTATCCTTAGAAATTCAAAAATAAATGAAATAAAACCAATTCTATACAGTGTAACCCGGATATAAGAGAGCCGGATATAAGAGATTTTCTCTGGTCCCAAATTAGAGCCTGTGTTAATGTATATATAATAGACCAAACCCGGGTATAAGAGAAACCCGGATATAAGATACTTCTTCTCCGGTCCCGACAACTGTCTTACATCCGGGTTACACTGTATCATGTTTTTCCTACACATGTTCCTTAAAAGGAAAACCGTTATTTTGTTGATGTTTCATCACATGATCTCTCGTGAATATTGATTCTTCCTCTTCTAAGAGTGACAAACAGCCTAGTGTACTAATGGCCATTTACTTATACTTCATTGACAATCACAAAATACCGCTAACAACAGTACGATAATAGTACATTCCATTGCCGTGAAGGCAATCATAACTCAATGTTTACATTTTCTCAGCCGAGCTTGCTTGGATACAAGTTGAATTCATTGATAAGGAATTATTCTTTGAATAGGCAATTTATTATTAAGTTATGCCAGTATAAGTATATAAGGTAGAAATGGTTTTACTTTTATTTTATAATCAGTTTATTTGATAATGTGAATCTTTCCATAAACGTTATTGGTCATCGCACTGAGGCTGGGGTTAGCTTACCGACAAACATCACTCAGAATTTAAGGTTTCTTTTTTAGAATTTTAGTACAAGACGACCCCCAATTTTTAAGGGGGATTTGGGGGGGATTTAAAGGTCATCTTATATGCAGAAATACAAGTGATATTTATAATTAAACCATAGTATGATCTACCTTCCTACATGAGATGTAGTGTCATGATACATACACAAAAAAGTGATGAGAACTGGGTGGAGGCAAGCCAGCACACCCAGGTCTTTCTTTCCTCAACCCCCACATCACATTAATTTTTTCTATAGGTTGCTTTCTTAGCCTCTCCCCCACCTTGACAATTTTGTCAGTGTGTGGAATTGAACAGAGGAAATTGATGGCGACTGTTTATCCTAATATGTTAGAGGATGCTGAAATTAAAGCAGATGCAATAACATGAAAATAGTTAGATATTAGTTATGTTTGGCACAAGGTTACACGTCTGGAGTCACCAAGGTTTTTACTTATTGAACTCATTGCCAGTAAATATTCATTCACAAGATCTGTTTGCAAAGAATTAAATATTTGAAAGGATTTCTTTTTCAGAATAAAACAGACATAAACGTCTAATCAAATATTCACCATTTAAATACGGGTCAAATCAAAATGAAAACTCTTCACCTTTTTGAAAAAGAAGAAATTAGAAATGGGGTCAATTAAATGACCCAATAGAGTCTCGAAAGGAGAATCTCACACAAGAGACTCAAGAAAAAGAACAATTTGTAGTTTATGCAACGTCAATATACGAGATATATATATCTCAATCTCTACTATAATATATCACTCTCTCACCGCTATTATAAAATATATATATATATATATATATATATATATATACATATATACACACACACACATCTCTCTCTGCTATTATATACCTCTCACTCACCACTATTATATATATATATATATATATTATATACACACTCACATCTCTCTCTGCTATTATATACCTCTCACCGCTATTATATATATATATATATTATATACACACTCACATCTCTCTCTGCTATTATATACCTCTCACCGCTATTATATATATATATATATATATATATATATTAAATACACACACATCTCTCTCTCTCTATTATATACCTCTCACCGCTATTATATATATATATATATATATATTAAATACACACACATCTCTCTCTCTCTATTATATACCTCTCACCGCTATTATATATATATATATATATTAAATACACACACATCTCTCTCTCTATTATATACCTCTCACCGCTATTATATATATATATATTAAATACACACACATCTCTCTCTATTATATACCTCTCACCGCTATTATATATATATATATATATATATATATATATACATACATACATTATATATATATATATATATATTAAATACACACACATCTCTCTCTCTATTATATACCTCTCACCGCTATTATATATATATATATATATATACATTATATATATATATATATTAAATACACAGACATCTCTCTCTCTATTATATACCTCTCACCGCTATTATATATATATATATATACATTATATATATATATATATTAAATACACACACATCTCTCTCTCTATTATATACCTCTCACCGCTATTATATATATATATATATATATATATTAAATACACACACATCTCTCTCTATTATATACCTCTCACCGCTATTATATATATATATATATATATATATATATATTAAATACACACACATCTCTCTCTATTATATACCTCTCACCGCTATTATATATATATATATATATATATATATATTAAATACACACACATCTCTCTCTCTATTATATACCTCTCACCGCTATTATATATATATATATATATATATATTAAATACACACACATCTCTCTCTCTATTATATACCTCTCACCGCTATTATATATATATATATATATATA
>OZ038519.1:32269598-32274598 GCA_964036315.1 Acanthosepion esculentum | reverse complement strand
GGTTGATTTTTGTTTCTAAGTTACACACAGACAGTAGGCGATGTTTTCTTCACGTGTGACATTTGGTTAATTGTGAAAAATTAAAATTAAATTTTAAATAAATATATTGTCAAGCAAAATTAAGTCTTCTTTTTATTGTAAAAACTAAAAGACATTTTTAAAACGACAGTGGTTTATAACAAAATCTCAAGACAGTTTTTGTTTCACAATCGTTTCTCTTTTAGAAAAGAAAGAAAGATTTTCAACATGAAGCAGTCACCATTATCGGCAACCGGAATAATAAATAAAATGCATTTGTTTAAAATCTTTTTCTTTCATTGTTTTTTTTTTTTAAATTTAGTAATTGCTACAACCTCGAAAACAATGCTGAAAAAGTAAACGAATAAACAGATTTAAAAATGTATCACTGTAAAAACCTACACACAGAGTGCAAGTATCAATCACAGTTTTAAAGACAAAGACATTTTTCATCACCGGGCCATTCTTCTGAATTTAAAAAATACGATACAGACAAAAACAGATTACAATTAGAACAGGTCACATTTTTAGATCAGTAATATTAAAAGAATAAAAAAAACAATTTTTAATTTAAAAAAAAAAATAAATAAATAAATAAAGCTTAAAATAAAATTAAAAACTAAAGTGTTTTTAGGACTACTTTTTAAAATATATTGATATATTTTGCCTTTAAATACGTAAAGAAAAAAGAATAAAGATGAAAGCAAAAACGAAATCTATTTTTATCAATCGTGGCGCTATTTATAGTACTTTAATTAAAAATTAAATGTACAATTCACTATTAAAGTTGAAATTGACACAAAAAAATACAGGTGCTTGTCAGAAGTAATAAAAAAGATTGTCAAACAAACAAAAGGGTTGCTCAGTGGCAAAGTAGGTTGAGAAATAGTTTTGTTTTGTTTTTTGTTTTTTTACAAAGGATCAGATAAGAAAAAAATAATTACAGAAAGATGAAAAGGAATCTTTGAGATAAGAGAAAAAGAAAATTGTAGGAAGATGTTTGATTAATTGAAAAACACGAGAGAAAGAGAAGTAGAAACGATACAATAATCTTTTTTATGGCATCCGTTAGAAATAATAATTAGTTTACTAGTGAGATACTGAAATTGTTTTTGTTTTGAATTACGGTTTATAAATCAATTCTTCAATGTCCTGATGATGATCCATTCCAATGGTTAAAAAAAAACTAAAAGAGTACTAAATAGTTAATAATTCTTTGATCTTCCTGGACACTGTGGACAGTATACCGATAATAAATATGTGCATTTTTAAAATATCATTAACGGAAAAAGAAACTTTTACAAAATTATGAACAGAATCTCACACACACACACACACACATAAACGTGTGTATTTAGACCATATATATATATATATAATTGAAAATAAAGCAAAAATGAAGGTAGACAGTGGGCTAGCGGACTTAAGACTCCAATTGTAGTGACTTCTGTGTACAGTGTACTGTTACAAATACAATACATACATTTTACTTTGACACTGTACATTTTCTGATTGCCTTATTTAAAAAAAATAAATAAATAAAAACACACACACCACAATTTACAAGCTTGCATATGGACGTGAAAGGATTTTTATAAATTTCTATAAGGACCAAAAACAAATGCAGCAAGCAAATCTAAAAAAAAAAAAATATTAGTTACCTATTAGATGACTAATTATAAAAACACCTAAGAAAAAAAATCTTACTGTACAATTTCGGCCCAGATGAACAACGAAAGATAAAAATAAACATGAATGGATGCGTATATACACGCCGTGCTTGTACAGATTTACAAGTATATTTGATAATTTTATATTGTGTGTACAACAGTCTTGGTCAAACTCAAATTGTACATTTAACTTTAGTTTATTTTTTTGGATACTCTTCAAACGACTCAGGTTCTTTTGAGTATTAGAGTCTTAGTATAAAAATTTTAAAAATGTATATTTTGACGAGGAAAAAAAACAGCTTTTTAAATGAAGTAATTCGTGCATAAATTTAGACTTTTTAATCTTTAACCTTCAATAATTGAACAGAGATCAGTTTAATTAAAATTAATTATGGCCTTGCCCCTTGCACAAAAGGTGCTTCCCTTTTAGTTTTTATCACAAACATTTCATTTTAAGCACTATCCCCCCCATGAACACACACACACACATATATATATATTATATATATATATAGAACTAACCACAAAGCCATGTAAAGTTTCACTTCTGAGTATTATTACTTCAGAAGAATTTTATTTACATGCACAACATACGTCCCAAAAATTAATTTTTAGTTATATGGCTGTATGGATTTTAATGATTTTATATATCATAATATCAGGTTCATACGTACAGATAACTAAATTACATACAAAAAGTTATTTCAGAGCAATCGAACTGCTCTTCAAGAGATGGGAGAACACAGAGAGATGGGCAAAAAGTTTTAAAAAATTATACACACGAAAGGAAACCAAACGTCTTGATAAAGAAAGTATATATACACTCTGTCTGAATTGTTGTCCACCCTCTTTGTTTTTAAGTGCTTAGTATGCACTGCATCCTTTAAATGACTAAAAAAAAAAGTACTAAATGCCAAATATTGAACAATAGTCATTCCAAGAAATAATACATAATTTATATTTTTATTAATATAGACGAAACTTGATTTGTGTAAGAAAAAGGAAGCAACCGAAGGGAACAAGATGTGGAAATATAGATAATAGGTGTGTTGTGTGTAAATGTATATATATATATATATATATATAGCATAGTTGATTATTGTATTTATTTTACTTATTGTAAGTTTAATTAATTACTAATTATACACACACAATATACGACAATCCACACACCACGAGGTAAAAATACATACACTTTTTTCACCAATAAGGCTAGTTATACACATGGTTAAATTATTAAAAAGAATAATGTATACAAAAAAAAAAAATAAAGTTATTTTAAAGAGATCTACCAAGAGAAATCTAAGTGCGTATTTACTAATAAGTGTGTTGGTATTTTTGTATTATTAAAAAGTGTTGTATAAAAGAAATGTACCGCTAGATACGTTTTGTGAATGATACACATTTTCAAGTGGCTGGTAAAGAGATACGTTCGGTTACACGCACTGCTTACACATAGCGTGTATATATAGTGAAAGTTTATAAATACGTCGACGTATATTGAATTAATTATCGCACTTGAGTATTTAATTGTTATTTATATAAAAAGATGATGTCAAACAATCGAATCTAAGGGAGGAAAATAGAAAAAGATGGAGAGAGATGAGGATGGTTGTGGTAAAAATGTTGGATATGCGAAGGAGTCTAAATGAAATGACCTGGGCTTTTTTTTTCTTTAGGTAATCAGGTTAAAAAAAAAAAGAGAAAAAAAACTTGGTAAATAAATTAGCTAGACAAATGATGGAATGGATAGAGGTTTAAGAATACTGGAGAGGGATAGATACAGTAGGATTTTTTTTATTATTATTAAATAAATTTCTTTTTCGTATCAAGAACAAGGAAAGACAATGAAAGAACTCGAAGTGTGGAAAACTGTCTTATTACCTTAACGTACGACAAAACAAAAGAATTACCAACCACCTATCCATAAATATCTTTTAAGAATAACCCCACACCTGTACTTATATACACCCACTAATAAACATAAGATATAAACAAAATGAAAAAGATAATTTAAAATAAAAACTGAACTGAGAAAGAAAAAAAAAAGAAATAGATTGTTAAAATAACGCGTATCAAATTTCAATAAATCTCACTAGATCGAAATTATTTTCTTTTTGTGTTTTTCTTTTTTGGTTCAGTGCGGGTGGGTCTATATATATTAATTTTTTTCTGTGCTTCTGGTGGTATATTAAGGATTCAAAAGTCCCTAAAATGTAACCTTTCACCTCAGGGTTGAATTTAAGACTTAATAATAAAATAAAAAAAGGGAAGAAAAAAAAAGAAAAGAAACTGACGAAAGAGAGAGAAACACAGACCTGCTCACAGTAACGTGTCCAACTTGTCCTGTGCGTGTTCCCACAAGTAATTGTCTCCCTCCCTTGTAAAACACAAACGGCTACTAATTTTAAACCGATGCAACCAACCTTAACAAACCGTTTCAGCAAAAACTGTTTGCATAGTAAAATTCCTTGAAATTCGGACTTTTTTTTAAAGGTACCTCCGCAAGTCTGCCGTCTGTTACTGTTTAAATATAAGCTGCATTTAAACAGTCGATAGTGATTTCTTTCCGGATGGGGTGAAGCCGTCTGTTGGGTCGGCTTGACTATCGCTAAATGGAAGATAACATTTGTGTATAGGGTGGATAGGCCAGAGTTGGTTCAGTGGACCAACACTACATGAGTTTTACTTATTATATATACAAACACCAGACCCGAAATTTAATATAAGCACACGCAAATAACTTACTTAATTTAAGATCTATCTATTTTCTTCGCGATCGGGCTTGCCTCAGTTGTTTACTAGTTAGACATCTGTGGTTTTGTTAGGGTAAGTTAGGTTAGGTTAGGTATAAAAAACGAACCATAGGTCGTTGGTGAGATGGAAAGAAAGAAAAAGACATTGTGGTGGTGGTGGTGGTGGTGGTGGTGTGGTGGTGTGTGAGTGTGTGAATATACATGAATATGTATATAAATATGGATATAAATATGTATATAAATATTACGTATATCTACATGTATATAAATTATGTATGTATATAAAATAATGCACACACACACTGCGATATATCCCAGGAATACTTACACACACACACATGAATATATATATATATATATATATAAATTAAATATATACATAGATATAACGTACACACACACACACACGCACACAGCGATATATAATTTAATTATTATATATCCCAGAAATACTTACACACACACACACACACACACACACACACACACACACACGTGTGTGTGTGTGTAAGTATTCCTGGGATACTTTGTAAGGTGCTCATTTAGAAAGTCAAGA
>OZ038519.1:32064598-32264598 GCA_964036315.1 Acanthosepion esculentum | reverse complement strand
ATATATATATATATATAGATATTGAACTGACAGGTAGATAGATAGATAATGAATAGATGAGTAGATTTATAGATAGATAGATAATGAACAGACATAGATAGATAGATAGATAGATAGCTAGCTAGCTAGCTAGCTAGATAGATAGATAGATAGATATGAACAGACTGGGATAGCTAGCTAGCTAGATAGATATGAACAGGCATAGATAGATAGCTAGCTAGATAGATAGATATGAACAGGCATAGATAGATAGATAGATGGTGGCTGCAAAGTCGTGTTCGAGCATTGCCATTCCTTGAATACCCGTATAAAAAGCTCATTGATGAGCAGCTCTTATGTGGCTTTTCAGTCCAGCTGAAGACATGCATTCTTTGGCAAAGGTGTGACACACAAGAACATTTCTGGCAAAGGTTCCTGCAACATTGTTGCCATGTATTTTAACATTTAGTTTTAATCTTGCTGCACTATTGCACGCTTCTCTACACTCCTGACGTGAGACAGATCACTGTAAACCCAACAACGTCCAAACAACCCAACAGCCAATGTTCATTGGCTTACATTTTTTGCAGTAGCAGGGTGATGAATAGGCCGAGGCTGCAGCTCTCTGGGACGCCTGCTGGCCAGACCCTTTCACAACTAGTCCCAGAGCCCTTAATGCCATTGATGCTAATATCATTAGAAGCCTTCATTGAATGGGTTTGCCTTTTTTGGTTACGACCAGACTATGTCAAGACATAGTAAGATCCTGAAATCTACAAGCAAAATGCCTGTGCATGGTTTTTTAAGTGAGGAAAGGCCAGATCAATAGGGTGACTAAACCAGTTCTCCCACCAGATCTACCTGGTGAGGAGGGTGGCTAGAAACCCTGCAAGACAAAAAGCAAGACCTGTTAAAGGGCGGGTAAACGTCTTTGATAAACTTCTTTGATAAACAGCTAGAGAGATGAATATAGAGATAGATAGATAGATAGATAGATAGAGACAGAAATAAATAGCTAGAAAGATAGATATATAGATAGGTAATGAATAGACTGAAATAGATAGACAGATAAGGAATAGACTGAGATAGATAGATAGATAGATAGACAGATAATGAATAGACTGAGATAGATAGATAGAAAATGAATAGACTGAAATAGATAGATAGATAGATAGATAGATAGATACAGAAATAAATAGCTAGAGAGATAGATAGATAGATAGATAATTAATACAATGCACAGAGAGATAGATAAGCATGTCAATAGATAGATAGATAGATAGATAGATATGATGAGACCTAGATAAATAGGTAAATAGATACAAGAAGACTACCATAAATAGATAAATTAAGAGTTAATTAGCATATAGGTAGATAGATATATATCAATACATAGATAGATAAAGAGATAGATAGATAATGAGTAGATATTGAGATAGATAGATAGATAGATAGATAATAGAAAAGGATAGATAAATAAAGAGATAATGAATATATCTATAAATATATATGGACATAGATATACATGGATATATAGATACATAGATGGATAATGTATAGACAAGGCTAATGTGATAGATAAATGGAGAGAGGAGGATATTGAGATAGAATCAAAGAATGATAGATAATCTAGTTAGATTTTAATAGGCAAGATAGGGACATAGAGAGATAGATAGTCTAGATATTTATCTGTGATAGTAAAATAGATACAAAGATAATTAATGAATACACTGTGATAGATCAATAGATAGATAGATAGATAGATAGATACAGTAATAAATATAGAAAGATATGGCTAGTTAGATAAATACTGACATAGACAGATAGATAGATAATGCATAGACTGAGATAGATAGATAGATAGATAGATAATGAATAGACTGAGATAGATAGATAGATAGATAGATAGATAGATAGATAATGAATAGACTGAGATAGATAGATAGATAGATAGATAATGAATAGACTGAGATAGATAGATAGATAGATAGA
This sequence comes from Acanthosepion esculentum, assembly GCA_964036315.1. NCBI lineage: Eukaryota > Metazoa > Mollusca > Cephalopoda > Sepiida > Sepiidae > Acanthosepion > Acanthosepion esculentum. The sequence goes on along the minus strand of OZ038519.1, from coordinate 32,262,627 downwards.
TAATGCATAGACTGAGATAGATAGATAGATAATGAATAGACTGAGATAGATAGATAGATAGATAGATAATGAATAGACTGAGATAGATAGATAGATAGATAGATAATGAATAGACTGAGATAGATAGATAGATAGATAGATAGATAGATAATGCATAGACTGAGATAGATAGATAGATAATGAATAGACTGAGATAGATAGATAGATAGATAGATAATGAATAGACTGAGATAGATAGATTGATAGATAGATAGATAATAGATAGATAGATAGATAGATAATGCGTAGACTGAGATAGATAGATAGATAGATAGATAGATAGATAGATAATGAATAGACTGAGATAGATAGATAGATAGATAGATAGATACACACAGAAATACATAGCTAGAGAGTTGGATAGCTAGATAGATAATGCAGAGACTGAGATAGATAGATAGATAGATAGATATATAGATAATGAATAGACTGATATATATATATATATATATATATATATATATATATATATATATATAGATAGATAGATAGATAGATAGATAGATAGATAGATAGATAGATAATTGTTATAGGACCTACCTTTATGGACTAAATGGACTCGTCCTAAATAAAAGTCTAAAAAACAGGCTTATCGGCGAAAAAAAACCAGTCGAGATGAAAAAGGGTGCCAAAACCAACTGGGGAGGTTGAGAATCTCAACTTGGCTCATAACCAAAGTAAGGCGCCGGGAACAGGTCAGGAACGACACTCACTCACATTAACTTGATACACAAAGGGGGTCTACCTTAACCAGGGGGAGGGTTTGCAGGAAACCGTCCCGTTGAGGCGAAAGAGGACTTAAAAAAGGAACTCAAGCTCGCTATTTTTACCCACCTTTCGTTGAAATCTGTCGACACCAAAAGCTTTCTATCAGTTCTGATCAAAACCTGATGAGAATAGCGTTCCCGTCGCAAGATCCCCTCCTCTCGCGTCATCCAGATCACCATTCTTGCCACGGCTAGCGACGTTAGAAACACCATTCGTTTCACCCCCCAGAATACGGGGGCGATACATTGTCGCACGCGTATGCGATATCGATGGGCACAATCTGATTGGGAGCGATACGAGCCGTCAGGTTACCGACATAGTCCCAGAAAGGGCGTACTTGAGGACAATGGTAGAAGGCGTGTCTCCTCTAAACCAAGGTCACACCGGTAACAGTTGGCGCAAATCCGCCCAGCTCCATCTGAAGGCCATGTCGTTGAGAGATAGCACGTTACGGATCAATCGCCAGGTAAATGAAAACTCAGTGTTACAGAGGTAATTCGCCGCTGGCACCCAAGACCAGAAGGAGCGCAACTCGTCCACCGACAAGCCGGGCCGCTCACAGAGACGGTCCTTCACGAACCCCTCCACTAATTCACGATACAAGACCTTTCGAGGCCGTGAAAGGTCACTTGACCGAGGAAAAGCCCTCAAGGCCGCTCGACACTCGTTGAGGAAAGTCGACAATTTCCCGGACCTAGGACGGCGCTTGGCCCAGGAAATGGGAGGAGTGATAGTAAGGCCAGGGAAGGCGTCCCTAACACTCCCCACCAAAATCGAATCCTCTGTCGAAACGCGGCGTAGGAAAGCCAATCTCGAGGCGTGTCGATGACTCAACAAGTGCGGCAATCCCAGCCCCCACCCCATGACGCAAACGTTGGACACAAGTTTCTTTACGGACCTTCTGCTTGCGCCCACCCCACAAGAGAGTGGACAACAAGCGCTCGATCGCCTTCCCATGGCCCTTGCAAAGAGAAAGTACAGCCAAGCGGTAAAGGACGAGAGGAAAGACATAAGTGGCACACGCCTCAGCTCTACCCTACAAGGACAACCTCCTCCGGAGCCAAGTCCGGACCGACCTTTGCCTGTACTTCTGACCAATTTTTCTCCAGTCAGAGGTCGGGTCCAAACCACACTCCGAGAATGTGGACAGGACCGTCCGTCCAACTGAAGGGTCCCAGAAGAGATACCCCCTTCCAGGCACCTAACCGCAAGCTGGAAGACTTGTTACGGTTAATCTTGGCCCCCGTGACCTTTTCGTACCGTTCAAGCGCCTTCTGTACCACCTCAATGTCGCTGCAGCACGACACGAAAATAGATACGTCATCGGCGTACGCAGAAACCCTAGCTCGAGCCCACCAGGGACAGCGATTCCACGTAGGGCAGGACTGCATCCCCCGTCCCTTAGTCGGCGAAGGAGAGGCTCTGTTATATTCTGTATTTAGATGCGTGGGTGATGTGGAAACAATGTGGGCGAATACTGCGTCTGGTTGCAAAACAAATGAAATTCAGAATCGAAAGAACAAGAAAGACTAGATATATTTTATAGTCTCTTTTAGTGAGGAAAATAAGAAGTAGAAAGTTCGTATTTAAGAAGTTGAATGTCTATGGTAGTGGCAAGTAAAGTTCATGGAGTTAACTTGATTTACGGAAGGGGAAGTTCATTAGCAGCAGCAGTCACATGCTTCGTTTCGTCGCCGGGCCAGTGTGTCAGGAGCGAGCGTCGTGACCCTTCTGCCTCGCCGTTGAATGGGACTAGCCTTTTTTGACTTTCCCGTGTTGAACTTATACACGCCTATCGGCTCCAAATGGAAATTTTTATGAGTACGCGGGAGACGGTCCGATTGGTTGATTTAATTCTTTTCATTTTTTTTGAGTTTATCCCAAACGGAAGTATCTGCGTCGAGCCTATGCGTAGACGTGCAGTTTTCATTTTGAGTCGGGGACTCGTGATGGTAACTTCCGTTTATCGAAGCAGGGCAAGATCTCATCTTGTAACAGCTCCAACGCCAAAGTGTTAAGTAGGGGCGACAGGCTAAACAAGATGTCTAACGAAGCCGTAAACATGGGCGCACAGTTGCGCAAGGAAGAGATTCGTCGAGGTTCCGATCGTTACATTTGTGAAGTGAAAACCCCGGAAATGATGATGAAAGGACCCCGACGGTTGTCCAAGGCTCCCTGACCCATCTCTGTCGTCATACGACCATCTCGCACAATACCACCAACGTCCGAGGGATACGCTAGTTTTAATGTCCTGTATAATGAAGGATGGAGGATTACTGGGACCCTCCCTGCACAATATTTCTGTAGCTTTCTCAGTTCTGGGGTTCCTATTTCCGCCATACGGATCTCTGGAAAGGCATCCTTCGCCTCGTGAAGGTGATCCCACGCTATTAGATTTCGGCCTGTGCTCTTTATCCATGTTATTACGCCAGCGGCGTTGGGGAAATTTCGGGGATCATCTGTAGCAAGTCCGTCTACTGACGCCATCTTTAACAAGGGCTTCAACAGAGCTCTTTTTTGTTTCGATATGCCGCTTCTATTGACTGCTTGTCAGCACAGCAAGACATTACCCCACTTGGGAATTTCTTCTTACGAGAAGAATAACTCTGCTGGGAGGTGCTGGGCTTTGGGGGTTTGGAAAGTGGGGTGTTGGGAGGAGTAGAAATATCATCGGCTGCAGTGGTATTGGGAGGGGGTGTTTGATGAGAAGGTGTATTGCGAATGGGGGACAGTGGTGCTTTCAGAGGGGAAGAAGGAAGAGTTCTTGTGGTGTTTTCTTCAGGCTTCTTGACTGGCGAAGCCGGGGCTGATTGAGCCTTGGTTTTGGCAGAGCCTTTGTTGGCTTCAGCTCACTTGTCTTTTTTCTTTATTTTCCCCTTTTTCTTCTTCTTCTGTTTCCATCTTGTCAGTGAAGACGACCGAGGTGGGGGCATCTCCTGCATTCCTACTTCCCTTTCTTGCTGGTCCTCTGGCTCTGGTTGGGGACCCTCATTCCGCTGCTGAAGATAAGTGGTGGTACTTTTGGATCCCTTCTTGACGACTTCCGTTCACTCTCCAGTTTTCTGATTGTCTGTGCTGTTGTCTGTGATGTTGCTGCTTCATTTTTCTTTTTGGGTTGTGGGGCAGGATTTTGTCCCGGGCAGGCCTTCGACAAATGCCCCGCAGCCCCACAAGCCCAACAAAGTGGCCGACGACCCTCCACAACGACATAGATAAGTCTACCCTCACACATTAACGTGTTGGGTATTTCCGTAAATTGCTTTTGATTTAATGTAATTGAGATTTCAATATCGCCTGTGGCAATTCCGGCCTTACTTTTAATAGGTCAGACGTCGAAGACGTCCCCATATTTAGAAAAGAAAAAACCAATATGGTCTTCAGTATATGTAGAGTGGCACCTTATGTAGAGTCACCTTTGCCTTTCTTGTCCCCATATATTCAGTCTGAAGCCTGACTGTCTAAGTAGTTAGAATACAGCCTGCCAGTGATTTGGCTTTTTCTTCTGTCGGCAATAAGATGTCCCACATTGACTTACTTCTTGTTAGAATTTGGGCTGCAATTTGAAGACTTTTCAGGGCCTCCTCCATCACTTCCCTAGTCGCGATATTTAGCTTCCGGGTCTTGGGGTCCGTTGTTACTAACGAGATTCTCCTTGTATTCACCGTGTCCAATACAGACGGCACCGGTAATAACTCATTTCCATTAACATATGGATCAAAATTCTCTTTTAAATTTTTGAAATATTCTGGCCCTTTTTGTGGGGGCCTATCCCTTGCCCATGGCGAAGGAGTTACTTCTGTAGGGGAAGCAGGACGTGATTCGGGCTCCGACATGATGTCGGCGTACCCTCGTCACCACAACACAATTCGAAACATTACACACAACTCAGACGAATAAGATGATAAAGAAAGACAACAATGGATACACAAGATGATGGTGGGAGGCAAACAAAAATTACTCTTACTCCGAAGAATATCCAACGAAAATGTCTTGTACAGCTCGCGGTAAACTCGGTAAGACAAAAATATCTCCTAGATAGATAGATAGTGAATAGACTGAGATAGATAGATAGATAGATAGATAGATAGATAGATAGATACAGACAGAAATAAATAGCTAGCTAGCTAGCTAGCTAGCTAGCTAGCTAGCTAGATAAATAGATAGATAGACAGATACAGACAGAAATAAATAGATAGAGAGATGGATATAGACAGAGATAGATAGATAGATAGATAGATAATGAATAGACTGAGATAGATACATAGATAGATAATGAATAGACTATATATCTATGTCTATATCCATCTCTGGTTATCTATTTCTGTCTCTATCTATCTATCTGAGACAGAAATAGATAACTAGAGATGGATATAGACAGAGATAGATAGATAGATAGATAGATAGATAATGAATAGACTGAGATAGATAGATAATGAATAAACTAAGTGTTGTGGACCCAGAATAGGTCCGAAAGAAAACTCGAACTCAGCAATTTAGTGAAAACATATTATTAAACAAAAGAACGAATACAAAAGTGTTGCACGTCCGACTGACGGCAAAGTACAGTAGTCAACTCGTCAACTGTAGACAGCTCTCCTGAGAGGCATAATCTCCCCGTATATATAGTAATAGGACGAGTCCATAAAAGTAGGTCCCATAATACCCCACTCCCAAGCCTTTACCTCCGCAGGAGTCTCAATATCGTCTCCTTTTTGGATCGATGACGAGAGTGTCCGTGCACTTCCGCTTTCTTTTAGATCGTCGCGTTTCTGGAGCTGCTTGGGGTATTTGAATGTCGAAGGTGTCGTAAATGGTATCCATAACTTCTTCTTTCTGGGGAGTACTGTTGCAGTCAGCCAACAGTCGTTTCCTGATTTGATTCAGGTGTCTCTTATGAGGGGAACGAGGGCCTTGGATTATATAGACCATATTTCCAATCCTCTTTTCTATCGTACCAGGTTCCCAGAAAGAGGTGTCATTTTTAAACATCTTGAAGAATACTTTTCCCCCTGGGTTGTATTTTTTCTTTGGTACAATAGAGGTCGGACCTTGTTTTGTTTGTTTGGGCAGCAATTTATCAAAAAATTTACGCGCAAGCATTATTTCTGTCGGAGATAGTGAAGCTGGCGCGTTAACATTTGTCGTGATCCTGTAAACTTGTAAAAACTGCTGCAGGGCTTTTCCTTTGGGGTGCCGCAAGCTTTTTTTCAGTGCTCTTTTTAGGGTGTCTACGAAGCGTTCTGCTTGGCCATTCGACCTCGTGTGATATAATGTTTTATCTGAAAAATCGCGCAGAACTCTTTAAAGTCGGTTGACGTAAATTGAGTTCCGTTGTCACTGACCAAGCAATCTACTACCCCAAAACGAGCGAATAATTCGTGAAGGTAGCTTATCGTTGCCTCCGTAGTGGGATTTTTTTTACATCGGAACACTTTCGGTCATTTTGAATAACTATCTACTACAATTAGATAGTAGAATCCCTCTAGCGGTCCCGCAAAGTCCACGTGGATCCTTGACCAAGGTCGGTCCGTCTTTGGCCACGGTTTGTGTGTGGTAGATGGTGCTTTTGCCGCCAATGCACAGCCCTTGCATGTCCTGGTCCATTTTAGGCCAGTATACGTAGCTGCACATTAGACTTTTCATCCTATTTTTCCCCGGATGCCCAATGTGAAAATCCTTCAGGATTCTCTTCTGTAGGTTTTTTGGAATGACGACTCTCTCGCTGTATAGGAGTACTTCGTCACATAAGGAAAAACTGTCTGATATGTGTTGGTCCTTCTCTCAAATTTTTGTTTTTGTTGCGCTAATGAATTCATCATTGCGGGCTTCATGTTTTATTTCTTGTAGCGTCACAGGAAGTTCTCTTATAGTGCTACACAATAAAGTTTTTATTTCTCCCTTCGTAGTGAAGCGTTCGTAGTGAAGCGATCACAGAATCTTCTAAGGGTTCCTTATGTCTTGGAACCAGTCTAGAAAGTCCGTCAGCGTGACAGATTTTTCCAGAGGGGAGGTATTCCAACTTGAAGTTGTAATTTAGGAGAATTATCCCCCACCTCAGTAGTCTGTTTGCCGTATAACCGGGTAATCCCTTTTTTTTACCGGAAAATACTGAATAGCGGTTTAAGGTCCGTTTGTAATGTGAAAAATCTTCCGTGTATGTAACGGTGAAATTTCGTGACTGTAAAAATGATTGCTAATGCTTCTTTTTCTATTTGGGAATAGTTTTTTTTCGCTAGGGCAGGATCCTTGATGCATGAGCGATGGGCTTTTGCGATGGGCTTTTGCGTTCCATCTGGCATTTTATGAAGGATGCACGCTCCTATTCCATACGAGCTTGCGTCGCTAGCAACTATGATCTCAAGGTTCGGGTCGTAGTGCGTAAGGAATAAATCTGATGTTAGGACTTTGATAGTGTTCTCGAATGCCTCCTGGCATTCGGGTGTCCATTCCCATACCTTATCTTTTCTTAAAAGCTCGTTCAGCGGGGCACGGAGGTTATGCGTGTTTGGGATAAACGCTTGGTAGTAGTTCGCTAACCCCCAAAATCTGTGTAGCGCTGTGACGTTTTCAGGAGCCGGCATGTCCTTAATTGCAATGGCCCTTTCTGGGTCCGGTCTCCTACCGTCTTTGTCTATGATGTGACCCAAATATTTGATTTCTTTCATAAAGAAATCACATTTGCCTTCCTTTATTTTGAAACCATAGTCTTGTATTCGTGAAAATACCTAGTGGATGTGTTCTAAGCTTTTACTGTTTATCAAGATGTCGTCTAAGTAAACCATTGAAAAATCAATTCCACCCAGCATGGTGTCCATAACCTGCTGAAAAATGGCTGGTGCGACCGACTCCAAATGCAAGCCTTTCAAATTTGTATAAGCCTCTATGTGTATTTATACATAGTAATTTTGAGCTTTCTTCCTCAACGGGTATCTGGAGATAAGCTTCGCTGAGATCGATTTTTGTAAAGAACTTGCCTCCATTAAGTTTTGTAAAAACTTCTTCCGGGCTTGGAAGTGGGTAGTGATAATCTTTTAGTGCTGCGTTTAGTCCAGTAGAAAAATCTGCACACACGCGGATTTCCTTAGACTTCTTCACATACACTACTGGTGCTGCCCACTAGCTATATTCCACTTTAGATAAAATGCCAGTCTCTACAAGTCTGTCTAATTCCTTGTCTATTTCCTCTAACGAGGCGAAAGGCACATTCCTTTTTTTCTTGAATATTGGTTGCGTGTTCTCTTTTAGCTCAAATTTTGCTGACATCTTTTTGCATCTACCAAGGCCAGCCGAAAAGACCTCGGGGAATGTTTCTTTTAATTCATTTTTTAGTTTATCTGACTTGGTCGTCAGATTTTCTATTTTCTGACAAAAAGTATTCATTGACACAGATTGAACTGCTACATCCAATCTGTGCCAAATAGATTGTCTGTGTTTTTTAACACGAACATTTTCAATTTTTTGGTTGTTCCGTTCAAAGTAACGTTCGCAATAATTTCACACTCAAACTTAATTTTTTTACCGGTTTTTAGCATGGTTGGTTTATTTAACCTTTTCGAAGTATGTAGGTTGATTATTGATAAATCAGACCTGGAGTCTAATTGTAACCTAACATTTTTATTCAGTATTTCTACGTGCACATACTTTCTTATATTTTTGACGTCCAGTTCGGCTGTTTTTGTAGTTCTAATCCGGCTTTTCCTCCCTTTATTTGCTCTGCAATGTGAACTCTTGTGCCCAACTTTATTACAAATTAGACAGGTTTTAAACCACTATTGGCAATCTTTAAACGAATGAAGTGCTCCACAACGGTAACATGGACTAGGCGGTAATTTTTTCTGTTTTTCATTGAGTTGACTTTTTTTCTTAGGAGAGTGAAAATAATCTTTGTTGGTTTGACGTGTTTTTGAAGGGAGGAAAAATGTGGTTTTCGATGAATTTTTCTTATGTGTGCAACGCCTGACTCTTCAATGTCTCTAGCATCATTTTTTACACTTATATATTTTTGGCAATCCTCGGCTATATTTTGTAAGGTTAAATTTAGTTCTCCCTCTAACCTGGTTAGGACTCTACGTCTAATTTCTGCATTTTTCGTTGATACAAGTCCTTGTACGAATATTAGGCATTTTAAATGGTTTGCGGTAAGTTCGGCCAATTTAAAATCGTCAAATTGTTTGTTAACTACCGATGCGAACGTCGTGTAGTCTTCGCTGTTTTTCTTAGTTAAGTTTAAGCACTTCCACCTTTTGTGGAATAACGGCGTTTTGGGGCTGTAAGGAGATTTACAATTTCAACGAAAATCAAATCACTAGTTTTTCGAGGTAGTTTGTAGTCCACGAATTTTCTATGTTCAGTAGTCCCTAATTTCCGGAGCAGTAGGCGTAGCTTTTTAGCGTCTGCCCATTTTCCACAATCTATTTCGAATAGATCCTCATACCTTCTGAAATACGAAGCGAAGGTTTTATCTTCGTCTGGCGAATAAGTGAAATTGTCAATTGCACTCCAAATCGTGTTTTGTGAAAAAGTAGTTTCGCTCTCGGTATTTTGACCCTTATTCGACCCTGTTTGTAGAAGCAATTCTTCAAGCCTTTTCTTTTGTTCTATCATTTGTCGCTGTAATTCTAATTGTTTTTCTTCGTTTCTCCGTTGTTGTTCAAACTGGACTCTAACCAGTTCTAACATAGTAGCTTTAAACTCTTCCATGTTTTAATTTTCAATATTACGCTTCTAACGCAATTTTAATTGTACCAAACTTTTGTGTTGCTCGGAGGGGAGGAGAAGGAGAAAAAAAAACAAATCACTTTTTTTCTCTTTAAATATGTTATTCACATACACAGTAGTTTTTTTTGACAACCGCGAAACGTAAAGTTTATGATTTCGGCGCAATTTTTTCCTTTTTTTCCGCCGATAAGCCAGTTTTTTAGACTTTTATTTTTTTTTTTTTTAGGTTGCCGTGTAATCCCGATATTGGTTCCTCCGCGTTTTTTTTGTTTTTTTTTTCTAAAAAAAAAGGTTCTCAACCGAAGAAAAAAAAATCCTTAATTGTTCTTCGTCGCCAGTGTTGTGGACACTGGTAAACAATTTTTTTCTTTTATGATTTCACGTGAAGTTCGTTCGAGTCCTCATCGCCAGTGTTGTAGACACTGGGAACAAAAAAAAAAAAATTTTTTTATAGCTCTCCCGTGGAGTTCTTTGAATCCTCGTCGCCAGTGTTGTGGACCCAGAATAGGTCCGAAAGAAAACTCGAACTCAGCAATTTAGTGAAAACATATTATTAAACAAAAGAACGAATACAAAAGTGTTGCACGTCCGACTGACGGCAAAGTACAGTAGTCAACTCGTCAACTGTAGACAGCTCTCCTGAGAGGCATAATCTCCCCGTATATATAGTAATAGGACGAGTCCATTTAGTCCATAAAGGTAGGTCCCATAACAATAAGATAGATAGATAGATAGATAATGAATAGACTGAGATAGTTAGATAGATAGATAGATAGATAGATAATGAATAGACTTAGATAGATAGATAGATAGATAGATAATGAATAGACTTAGATAGATAGATAGATAGATAGATAATGAATAGACTTAGATAGATAGATAGATAGATAGATAATGAATAGACTGAGATAGTTAGATAGATAGATAGCTAATGAATAGACTTAGATAGATAGATAGATAGATAGATAGATAATGAATAGACTTAGATAGATAGATAGATAGATAGATAGATAATGAATAGACTTAGATAGATAGATAGATAGATAGATAATGAATAGTCTTAGATAGATAGATAGATAGATAGATAATGAATAGACTTAGATAGATAGATAGATAGATAGATAGATAATGAATAGACTGAGATAAATAGATAGATAGATAGATAGATAGATAATGAATAGACTGAGATAGATAGATAGATAATGAATAGACTGAGATAGATAGATAGATAGATAGATAGATAGATAGATAGATAGATAATGAATAGACTGAGATAGATAGATAGATAGATAGATAATGAATAGACTGAGATAGATAGATAGATAGATAGATAGATAATGAATAGACTGAGATAGATAGATAGATAGATAGATAGAAAGATAGATAGATAATGAATAGATTGAGATAGATAGCTAGATAGATAGATAGATAATGAATAGACTTAGATAGATAGATAGATAGATAATGAATAGACTGAGATAGATAGATAGATAGATAGATAGATAGATAATGAATAGACTGAGATAGATAGATAGATAGATAGATAGATAGATAATGAATAGACTGAGATAGATAGATAGATAGATAAGGAATAGACTGAGATAGATAGATAGATAGATAATGAATAGACTGAGATAGATAGATGGATAATGAATAGACTGAGATAGATAGATAGATAGATAGATAGATAATGAATAGACTGAGATAGATAGATAGATAGATAGATAATGAATAGACTGAGATAGATAGATAGATAGATAGATAGAAAGATAGATAATGAATAGATTGAGATAGATAGATAGATAGATAATGAATAGACTTAGATAATGAATAGACTTAGATAGATAGATAGATAGATAGATAAGGAATAGACTGAGATAGATAGATAGATAGATAGATAGATAATGAATAGACTGACATAGATAGATAGATAGATAGATAGATAGATAATGAATAGACTGAGATAGATAGATAGATAATGAATAGACTGAGATAGATAGATAGATAGATAGATAATGAATAGACTGAGTTAGATAGATAGATAGATAGATAGATAGATAATGAATAGACTGAGATAGATAGATAGATAGATAATGAATGGACTGAGATAGATAGATAGATAGATAATGAATAGACTGAGATAGATAGATAGATAGATAGATAGATAGATAGATAGATAGATAATGAATAGACTGAGATAGATAGATAGATAGATAGATAGATAGGTAGATAGATAATGAATGGACTGAGATAGATAGATAGATAATGAATAGACTGAGATAGATAGATAGATAGATAATGAATAGACTGAGATAGATAGATAATGAATAGACTGAGATAGATAGATAGATAGATAATGAATAGACTGAGATAGATAGATAGATAGATAATGAATAGACTGAGATAGATAGATAGATAGATAGATAGATAATGAATAGACTGAGATAGATAGATAGATAGATAAGGAATAGACTGAGATAGATAGATAGATAGATAGATAATGAATAGACTGAGATAGATAGATAGATAGATAAGGAATAGACTGAGATAGATAGATAGATAGATAATGAATAGACTGAGATAGATAGATAGATAGATAGATAGATAATGAATAGACTGAGATAGATAGATAGATAGATAATGAATAGACTGAGATAGATAGAATGATAATGAATAGACTGAGATAGATAGATAGATAGATAGATAGATAGATAATGAATAGACTGAGATAGATAGATAGATAGATAGATAATGAATAGACTGAGATAGATAGATAGATAGATAGATAATGAATAGACTGAGTTAGATAGATAGATAGATAGATAGATAGATAATGAATAGACTGAGATAGATAGATAGATAGATAATGAATAGACTGAGATAGATAGATAGATAGATAATGAATAGACTGAGATAGATAGATAGATAGATAATGAATAGACTGAGATAGATAGATAGATAGATAATGAATAGACTGAGATAGATAGATAGATAGATAGATAGATAATGAATAGACTGAGATAGATAGATAGATAGATACATAGAGAGAGACAGACAGTTTAGAAATTCATCTTTTATTATGAATACACTGTAACAGATTGATAGATATATACAGATAGAAACATACGTTAGGTAGATCGAGAGATGGATACGGACGGAAAGATATAGAGAGATACAGATATAAATAGGTAGACAAAGAGATAGAAAGATAGATACAAACAGAAGTAGCTAGATAGTTAGATTAATAGATACAGGGTGCGATGGGTAAATTGTCACCATTTTACATTTTCAATTTTGTGCAGGCCATGTGTTTGCTTTTCATTTTGTCAACTGCACAGTATAGTAGGGTCAGTTGGTCCCATCTGTGAGAAAAAAGACCACCATGACACAATTCACCTTGCCAGAAATATGGAAAAGGCATGCTATACTACTTGGCATTTTTGCTGGAAGCTCCAACACAAACATTTCAGAATGTTTGGCCGCCAATCTGAGGACAGTGCAGAGGACCCAGAAAGAGATGGATGATTTTAAAGGTGATTACAAAGGTGTTTGGAGTGATGGCGATGTTATGACTCCATTCATATTCCTACAGGGCCTCAAACTCTGCATGGAAGCCTACATCAAGTGCCTTGAGGAGGTAGTGCTGTCCTGGGTCAAGACTGTGCGTGATGGAAGACCTTCTATCTGACAACAGGACTCTGCACCATGCCACACAAGCAGGAGAACCCAGTCATGACTGTCAGACTATTTCTGCAACCACATCACCCCCTTATATGTGGTCACGTAACTCCCTAGATTGCACCCCCTTGATTATTATGTGTGGGGCACAGTTGAGTGAGAGACCAACAAAACTCCTTGTAATACCAAAGATGAACTGAAGGCAAGTGTTATGACATCATTCACCAACTTAAACAAGGAGACTGTCCAGAAGAGTTGCAAGAGATTCCAAAGTTGTCTAAAGGTCATGGTTGAAGTCAGTGAGGGTTTTATTGATTAAATGTATATAATAATAAATAATAAATGTATATATTTACTGAATAAATATACTCTTTAGTATTTGAAGATATTTTTGTGAAATTTTGGTAAATATATCTATTAAAATGAGACGTCAGGGTTATTTTTATTCATGCATAATTTAGATGACAATTTATCCACCCTGCATATATAAATACAATGAGACCTAGATAGATAGATAGATAGATAGATAGATAGATAGATAGATAGATAGGAACAAAATGTGATAGATAAATAGATAGGAACAGAATGAGATAGATAGATAGATAGATATGAACAGATTGACATAGATAGATACTAGAAATGATGTAGAGAAAGTTAAACAATAAATTTAGAAAGAAGGAAAGAAAAAAAGAAAAATGAAAGAAAGGATGAAAGGAAAAAGAATGAACAAACATAATAAGTTAGAAATAAAGAAGGAATAGAACACAATAAGAAAAAAAGAAAGAAAAATAACAATATACTGGAAATGAAGAAATTAAAAAGGAAATAGGATAACAAGAAACTAGAAAGAAAGAATGAAGGGAAAAAGGAAGAAAGGAAAAGGAAGAGAATAAATTAGTAAGAAAGAAAGAAAATAGAAAGAAAGATAGAAAACGGAAAAGGAACACAATAAAGTAGAAAGAAAGAAAGAAAGAAAGAAAGAAAGAAAGAAAGAAAAAAGAACACAAACTATAAAGAAAGAAAGGGAGAAGGAAGATGAGCACAATAAACTAGAAAGAAACAAAATAGAAGGACGGAAAGTAAGAAAGAAAGAAAAAGGAACACAATAAACTAGAAAAAAGAAAGAAAAAGGAACACAATAAGAAAGAAAGAAAGAAAGAAAGAAAGAAGAACACAATAAGAAAGAAAGAAAGAAAGAGAGAAGATGAGCACAATAAACTAGAAAGAAACAAAATAGAAGGACGGAAAGTAAGAAAGAAAGAAAAAGGAACACAGTAAACTAGAAAAAAGAAAGAAAAAGGAACACAATAAGAAAGAAAGAAAGAAAGAAAGAGGAACACAATAAGAAAGAAAGAAAGAAAGAAAGAAAGAGAGAAGATGAGCACAATAAACTAGAAAGAAACAAAAAAGAAAAAGAAGAAAAGAAAGAAAGAAAGAGGAACACTAAACTAGAAAGAAAGAAAGAGAGAAGGAAGATGAGCACAATAAACTAGAAGAAAGAAACAAAATAGAAGGAAGGAAAGTAAGAAAGAAAGAAAGAGGAACACAATAAGAAAGAAAGAAAGAAAGAAAGAAAAAGGAACATAATAAGAAAGAAAGAAAGAAAGAAAGAAAGAAAGAGGAACACAATAAACTAGAAAGAAAGAGAGAAGGAAGATGAGCACAATAAATTAGAAAGAAACAAAAAAGAAAAAGTAGAAAAGAAAGAAAGAAAGAGGAACACAATAAACTAGAAAGAAAGAAAGAGAGAAGGAAGATGAGCACAATAAACTAGAAAGAAAGAAACAAAAAAGAAGAAAAGAAAAAAGAAACACAATAAACTAGAAAGAAAAATGATTCCAATTTTTTCAAAAGGACTACCATTATTACAATTTGGAGAGTTCAGTCCTAACTTGATACCTGACTTTGATGGCCAGTGCTCTTGCATTCAAGTTTATAAAAGGGAAGGTTAGAAACCCCCCCCTCTCTCTCTCTCTCTCTCTCTCTCTCTCTCTCTCTCTCTCTCTCTCTCTCTCTCTCTCTCTTTTGGGATGTAGTAGTGATAAGAACCTGGGACTCTTCCTCTCCAGACAGACATTCCCCTGAGAGCAGACTACTTAATTTCAACCCAACCATGTGGATATCACACTTATAACATAAATCTTAACTTTCTTTCTTCTTTTTTCATGCGCTATTTGTACACACATGGATGTCATTTTTTCCTCCTCTTTTTTGGTGAGTTATGCTGCACTTAATGTAAAAAAAACATATATGCAAAATTCCATGCGTTGAATTCGTGTGTTTTGAGGATGTTGAATTCAGTTACTTTGAACTCCTCTTGCTACAAATTGGTGACCAACAGCAACCTCAACCAATACCATCTCAATCTGTTTATATCTATTTTAGTATATATATATTTTTCAAAACACAGTCAAGATATTGTGTCCATGTTCAAAGTTAATATTATTAAGTGTTGGATTTTACACTTTTTTGCATGTAGATGATGCTATTATATTAGAAGGAATAGTATTTCTGATCAATCAAAATTCGTAAATAATTATATAGGCCACACTACAACACGTTTGACATGTAGACTCACTCTACACCTTTCTGATCATAGCTCAATTAGATCTCATTTAAATATTCATGGAGACTTACCGGACACTATTTGGAACATACTTGTTGACAACACAAATATAATAGCGTCATCTACATGCAAGAAAAGGCTAAAAATAATGGAAGCCTTATTAATAAAAACAAAAAAAAACAACACTTAATAATATTAACTTTGAACATGGACACTATATATATATATATATATATATATATATATATATATATATATATATATATTAAAAAGAAGAGAAACGGTAAACATTTTTTGTTGAAATGTGGATTTTTTATTTTAAAATATATATTATACTCTATTTTTCATAATTCTGCTACACGGGTTCCTGGTTTTGTGACCTTCTTCAAGCAAAGAGTAGATATTTCCATAGATTAGAAAAATGAATTTATCCAAGAAAGACATTTGAATCACTACGATTCAAATGTCTTTCTTGGACTGGTGATAAGCGTTTATATATATATTGCATGTAGTAGATATTTCGCGACCATTATCGTCACATTAACAATCTGATTAGGTACACAGACATTCCTTTTAGATTTATTAACTTTCTCTGAAATCTAAATGTATGGAAACTACAGCGGCCACAAAGTGAGGGACCAGTTTATATATTGACTGTAATATAGAATTTATCCCCCCATTTTATATTCACTTTATAATTTCTTGTTTGTTTATCAAATTCTGCTTAGGCATAAATCCGGCTCTTCTCCCTCCAGCTATGGTTTAAATAGTAAGACTGTATCACCAAATCGTTATTACCTAAAAAAAGAAATTCTTACAATCTAAAAATATTTTCTGGCTTTAAACAATCAGAAAAGGGTTGATAAACCATAGAAAACGAATCAGTCAATCGAATACTGATTAGCGACATGGATGTTCCTCTTAGATTTATTAACTTTCTCTGAAATCTAAATGTATGGAAACTACAGCGGCCACAAAGTGAGGGACCAGTTTATATATTGACTGTAATATAGAATTTATCCCCCCATTTTATATTCACTTTATAATTTCTTGTTTGTTTATCAAATTCTGATTAGGCATGAATCCAGCTCTTCTCCCTCCAGCTATGGGTTAAATAGTAAGACTTGTAAATAAAGAAGAATGAGACTTATTTTTTGCCTGGCCCGACCTCACATCAAGATTGAGATGGAAGGAGGCTGTTGGAGACTAGATTTGGTATCCTGAGGCATTCATAGTGTTCTTCCACGAAAAAATCTGTTGTAATTAAAAAAGAACAGGCTTTGTTTTTTAAATGGTGCTTATACCATGACAGAGAAGGAAGGAGACTGTGTTTAGGACTAGATTTGGAATCCTAAGAGATTAGTATTCATTTTGCCATGCTTTGTGTGCTTTTATGATTAAATCTGCTTTAAATAAAAACAAACAAACAAACAAAACAATAAGCAGTATCTACTAATTGACCATAGTATTAATGGCAAAAAGTTGGAAGAGGTGATAAGACAAGTGATAAGGAACGATACAATTTAAAAAGGAAGATCCTCACTGGGTGGTTCATATTGGTGATCATGTGCAAAACTAAACTAAGAATTGTTAATAACAATGGCAAGAGGACGTAAACTGGTCAAAATTACCAGATAAAGAAGAAGACAATAACACAGAATTATTATTGCTATATTGTTGTCAGGGAAGGTTACTGAATATAATAATCACATGAAGGTTGGTAATGAATGATAATACTTAGGACAAGAACAACACATATGAGATTCAGCAGCAAAGTAGAAGAAGTTGTCAACTGCTAGAAGTGTGTCAAGTGAATTCCACAATGAATCCCCAACTACAGAATACCTAGCAAGTGCTCCATGCGGTCAGATGGGGCACAAGGCCGAATTCAATGTGGGGTATCCGAGCCTGTAGGCTCAGTCAAAAATTCCCCATGCAAAACGGGGTCAGGTTGCTGTTTTCCAAGTTGAGTCTCTGCCCTTAGACATAGCCTTGTCTGGGAATCCTCTCTGCCAAGAGGCAGAGAGTTTGATCTCACAGCTGGAGACGAATCTCGAACTGCAGGATATCTATCAACCACCCTATGTGGTCAGATGTGGCACAAGACCGAATTTAATGTTGGGTATCAGGGCCTGTAGGCTCGGCCAAAAATTCCTCATTGACCCCATATAAAACGGGGTTGGGTAGCTGTTTCCCAAGATGAGACTCTGCTCTTCAACCTAGTCCTGTCTGGGGATCCTCTCTGCCCAGAGGCAGGGAGTTTGACCAGCACAGCTGGAAACAAATCTCTAACTGCAGACCAACATACAGTATTTACTACTGTATTTATGTGAATTGGGACATGTCTGTAGGTATGCTACATGTATAAACTTGTGTATAAGTCGAGAAATATGTGATGACAAATTGATGACAAAATTGTAAGCTTATATTTGAGGTCAATATTTTGTTGATTTTTAGCAACTGGGTATAATGGTAAACTACATCTGTCAGCAAAGCCTCTGATCAGGAGGTTTTGAGGGGCGTAGAACCACCTCTTAATTGCTGGTGGTCCCAGGTAGCACCTGTTAGGGTTCCAGCTATGTGCAAATAGTTAACCCCCAAACTGGGGTCAAAACACTATGAAAGTGTAAAAATAGGTTTTAGTACCAGCAATACATTTTTGAAAAAAAAATATTACCAACAACACATTTTTGGACAAAAAATATTAACAGCAATAAAAAAACTTGTCGGAATTAAATGACCCATTGAGGTTGATATGCCATAAAACAAAACAAACCAAACCAACTTCAATGTTTCTGTAAAAAAATAAAAAAATATCTGGAGTGATTGCTTTACAAGGAAACAGTCTTTTACTTAGATTTTATAAACATTTTACAGAGTATTTTTAGTATCTATAAAGCTTTAGTAGTTTGGCAAAAATGGATCTCCTTGTAGAATGTTTAAGGAATACATTTCATTCAATTTGTATGTTAACCTCTTCCCTGGCATATATGCATTTTTACCGAAAGTGTCTTTTTCAGACATGGACAAATAAACATGTCCAAAATATAATGTTCAAAAACCAGCTACAGACATGTTTATATGTCAATCCTTTTTTATGCCTTTCTGAGTGTGAAACGAGTTCAATTGTCAATTCGTATTTCTAGTAGAGGTGTTAGCCACAGCGCACGTACTTCAAGGTGTCTTCTGCTTCTTAGTTACTATATTAAAAACACATAAAAATCTGTTTGGAAATAAAACGTTTTTCTAAAAATAATTGGCAGGGGGAGGGGTTTGATAAAATCCTGTTACATTCAAGAGATGGCGCTATTGTCTACTAAAAGGAAGTAAACAAAAATTTGAGAAACTTGTTGAAACTTTTATTTAATTATTTCACCGCAAGCAAAACAATAAAGCCACTAAGATGCAAGGGTTTACTGAGAATGATACAGGGTGTGGCTGGTATTTGAGGACATACAGATTTAAGATTAATACTGCTTCCCACTAACTTCTAATGCTTTTATTTTTCAGAAATCAAGAATGGCAAACCCTATGATAACAAATGAAATTTTTCTCAGAGTTGCAAGATCGTTTGTCCACAAGACACAAGAGTTAGAAGACGCTGGTAGTTCCCTAATGTCTGTATCAAAACGTAAAAGACATTCTGCAGGTTCTGATAAAGTGAGAACATCCGAATTTATTCAGGAAGTCAAGCAGACAATTGATGAAAAATGAGGTCAATTGCCAAAAAGCTGCATGTGTCTGAAAAAACAATCAAAAAGAGTGTTCATGAAGATATTCGATACAAGTCCTACGTGAGGAAGAGAGGTCAATTTATTTTCTGAAAAAGCAAAGGAAAACCATTTAAACCGACCCAAAAGGCTTTTAAACAAACTTAAAAATCCTTCAGAAGTTGGTGTGATTTGGTTTTTCTCATCTGAGAAAAACTTTTGATCAACATCGAAAACTTAACAGAAGAAATGACAGATGGCTTTGTTCAGATCCTTCTGAGATGCCAAGAGTGATGCGCACAAAATTTCCTTCACGTGTTATGGTATTGGGTGTTGTTAGCAATGAAGGACATGTTATGCCACCACACTTTTCTCCGCAAGGTCTTAGAGTAAATGCTGCTGCTTACATCGAGTTTCTAGAAACAGTTGTCAAGCCCTGGATTGACAACATATGCAACTGCAGGCCTTACATATTCCAGCAAGACTCGGCTCCATCCCAGGAACACAAGAATGGATGGCTGACCATTTATACGACCACATCACACTCAACATTTGGCCTCCAGATCTCAATCCACTAGACTATTATACGTGGAGTGTTGTTGAGAAGGAGGTTAATAAACAGCTTCATAATACCAAAGACTCTCTTAAAGCTGCAATAGTTTGAGTAATGTCTGACATAAATAAGGACCAATTAATCAGAACTTGCAGCCGATTTTGACCTCGTGTAGAGACACTTATTGATGCTAGCGGTGGTTTTATTGAATAAAATGAAATAATAGTTAGCTAAATTTCATGTTTACTTGTTTGTAATCAAATATAATTATATTCATTTGTTCAGCAAGTTTTTTTTACTAATCCATAAAATCTGTCCTCAGATACCAGTTGCACCCTGTAGAATGTGACAAAAATCCTTACTAAGGAGAGAAGTTTCAAGGAGACGGAAGAAAACAATTGATGTTGCATTTAAATTTTTGAAGTTCATAGTTGACAGGCAAGCAAGAAGCTAGAAGCGAATTCCACAGGCAAGAAGTGCAAGAGAAAATATTATTAGCATAGAACTTATTGTTACATTTAGTAATTTCAGCAGTAAAAGGATGCAACCTGACTTCGGCATCAAATGCCATCCATACGATATATATGTTTTGTCTCTTTCAATTCATTTATGTTTATTTACTTGACTTTGATCGGAGAAAGTCCTTTGTAATTCAGGTTGGCAGGAGTTCCTTCAGCTGGGTATTTGGTAGTTTATAAGTCAGACGTTGGTAGTAGTCATCATCTTGTTGGCAGCTGTCAAGGATGTGGTTACTTTGGAAATATGTGAAGCATCAACTTGCAATTTATTCTTGGCCCTCAGAAGGGCAAAAAAATGTCTTAAGCAGATGATTGCTAGTTTCCCGTAACCGACTTAGCTAGTTTCTCCGGTGGCTCCTTTTCTGTCTTTTTATATCCACTTAAGAAAGGTTCTCCTGACTACTTGGTGCAAAGCTTGGCTTTGGCTAACATTGAAAACCCTTTTGTTTTTTGCTTTTTTATTGGCTAAAATTCTTTTATTTTCTGGCTTCCCTTTCTTTTTCACTTTTTTTTTTTTTCATATTGAAAGTTATGCATGGAGCCTCTCTTATTTTGGTAGATTTCTGGTCACAATAACTAGACCCTGAGCCAGAAAACATCTGCCGTTTTGCAGCCATGTTAAGTCTTTTCTTTTTCTTTCTCTTTAGTTGAGAGATAAATATATAGAGAGAAGGGTAGAAATAGAGAGAGAAAAAGAGATGAGGGTTTTAAAGGAAAGCAAATGCCTTATTTTAATTTTGTTTTAATATTCGATTTTTTTTACATTTGGGTTAACCACAAATATAACAAAGCCAACTAGAATTTGAACTCAGATATCCGAACTCAGATATGTCATACACACTATGCTTAAATTTGTGGAATTGAGGTAACAAATAGAAAAGATTTTTAGGATAGGTTCATATGAATTGAATATGTATTCTTTGTAAGAAATCAGTTTGTAGATCAGGTTGGGTTTATTTTGTTTTACAACATGTCAATAGGTTATTTATAACATGGGTTGTTTTACGGCATATCAATGGGTTATTTATAACATGGGTTGTTTTACGGCATATCAATGGGTTATTTATAACATGGGTTGTTTTACGGCATATCAATGGGTTATTTATAACATGGGTTGTTTTAAGGCATATCAATGGGTTATTTATAACATGGGTTGTTTTACGGCATATCAATGGGTTATTTATAACATGGGTTGTTTTAAGGCATATCAATGGGTTATTTATAACATGGGTTGTTTTACGGCATATCAATGGGTTATTTATAACATTAGTTGTTTTAAGGCATATCAATGGGTTATTTATAACATGGGTTGTTTTACGGCATATCAATGGGTTATTTATAACATGGGTTGTTTTATGGCATATCAATTGGTTATTTATAACATGGGTTGTTTTATGGCATATCAATGGGTTATTTATAACATGGGTTGTTTTATGGCATATCAATGGGTTATTTATAACATTGGTTGTTTTAAGGCATATCAATGGGTTAATTATAACATGGGTTGTTTTACGGCATATCAATGGGTTATTTATAACATGGGTTGTTTTATGGCATATCAATGGGTTATTTATAACATGGGTTGTTTTATGGCATATCAATGGGTTATTTATAACATGGGTTGTTTTATGGCATATCAATTGGTTATTTATAACATGGGTTGTTTTATGGCATATCAATGGGTTATTTATAACATGGGTTGTTTTATGGCATATCAATGGGTTATTTATAACATTGGTTGTTTTAAGGCATATCAATGGGTTAATTATAACATGGGTTGTTTTACGGCATATCAATGGGTTATTTATAACATGGGTTGTTTTATGGCATATCAATGGGTTATTTATAACATGGGTTGTTTTATGGCATATCAATGGGTTATTTATAACATGGGTTGTTTTAAGGCATATCAATGGGTTATTTATAACATGGGTTGTTTTACGGCATATCAATGGGTTATTTATAACATGGGTTGTTTTAAGGCATATCAATGGGTTATTTATAACATGGGTTGTTTTACGGCATATCAATGGGTTATTTATAACATTGGTTGTTTTAAGGCATATCAATGGGTTATTTATAACATGGGTTGTTTTACGGCATATCAATGGGTTATTTATAACATGGGTTGTTTTATGGCATATCAATGGGTTATTTATAACATGGGTTGTTTTATGGCATATCAATGGGTTATTTATAACATGGGTTGTTTTATGGCATATCAATGGGTTATTTATAACATTGGTTGTTTTAAGGCATATCAATGGGTTATTTATAACATGGGTTGTTTTACGGCATATCAATGGGTTATTTATAACATGGGTTGTTTTACGGCATATCAATGGGTTATTTATAACATGGGTTGTTTTACGGCATATCAATGGGTTATTTATAACATGGGTTGTTTTACGGCATATCAATGGGTTATTTATAACATGGGTTGTTTTACGGCATATCAATGGGTTATTTATAACATGGGTTGTTTTACGGCATATCAATGGGTTATTTATAACATTGGTTGTTTTAAGGCATATCAATGGGTTATTTATAACATGGGTTGTTTTATGGCATATCAATGGGTTATTTATAACATGTGTTGTTTTATGGCATATCAATGGGTTATTTATAACATGGGTTGTTTTATGGCATATCAATGGGTTATTTATAACATGGGTTGTTTATGGCATATCAATGGGTTATTTATAACATGGGTTGTTTTACGGCATATCAATGGGTTATTTATAACATTGGTTGTTTTAAGGCATATCAATGGGTTATTTATAACATGGGTTGTTTTATGGCATATCAATGGGTTATTTATAACATGGGTTGTTTTATGGCATATCAATGGGTTATTTATAACATGGGTTGTTTTACGGCATATCAATGGGTTATTTATAACATGGGTTGTTTAAGGCATATCAATGGGTTATTTATAACATGGATTGTTTAAGGCATATCAATGGGTTATTTATAACATGGGTTGTTTTAAGGCATATCAATGGGTTATTTATAACATGGGTTGTTTAAGGCATATCAATAGGTTATTTATAACATGGGTTGTTTAAGGCATATCAATGGGTTATTTATAACATGGGTTGTTATATGGCATATCAATGGGTTATTTATAACATGGGTTGTTTTAAGGCATATCAATGGGTTATTTATAACATGGGTTTTTTATGGCATATCAATGGGTTATTTATAACATGGGTTGTTTTACAGCATATCAATGGGTTATTTATAACATGGGTTATTTAATGCCGACAAGATTTTTATTGCTGCTAATATTTTTTCTTCAAAAATTCATTGCTGGTAATAATTTTTTTCAAAAATGTATTGATGAAAATTAAAATCTATTTTTATACTTTCATAGTGTTTTGACACCAGTTTTGAAGGGTCAACTATTTGTCCAAATACCTGACCCGGGTCAGGGTGGACCTGGGAACACCAACAATTAAGATGTGGTTACACACTCCGCAAAACCTCCTGATCAAAGGCCTTGCCGTTGGACATAGTTTATTGTCTTACTCAGGACGCCTCATTTGGGGTGGGGGTCTTACTCCTCTGAAGAGGTGCAGTCGGTGTATTCTGAAGCGCCAGCCGACAGGGTGGCATTGTGTAATGGAGACGCAAAACAAAAACTATACTTCACATAATACTTAGAAACATTTTAGACATCAAAATATTAAAACTTAATAAAAATATTCTCCATCAGTGTGAATTTTATAAGACCCCAACATATGGACATATGTTAATTAGCTGACTCAGTTTATACACACCATAAATTCCTGGTTTTGATGTAGTTTTGAGCTTGGTTTATTTCAAATTTAGAGTGATCCCAATTTTGAAATCTTACAATTCTTGTAGTCCTGGAGTAAGAGGTATTGTGAAGTGATAGTGTTTTATTTTTTCTTTCATAAATGCGTTTTCACTTATCTGCAGGGAATTTTTCAAAGATCCCTAAAAGATGCTTAAATCAAATCCTAGAAATACTCTGCTTTTTTCCTATAGAAATGAATAGAAGATTCATTTTAACCTTAAAATCATTATAACAATTTACTTATTATGATCGAGAATGATGATATTTCGTCATTCTAAAAACAACCTTTCCACCAGTGATGATTGAGGATCAGGATATTTCATTATCCTGGAAATAAAGATAAAAATTTCACCATTTTGAAACAACATTGCCACCGGTGATGATATATGAAGGATGATATTTCATCATTCTAAAATCTGAAACTTCATCATTATAAAAACGATCCTTCCTCCACAAGCCAAGTAAGTAGAGAACAGTAGAATAGCAGTAATAAAAAGAAATTATATAGACGTATCTTCTTCACTCTGTGAAAATCCACAGTTAACGGTTTCAAATGCTACACGTAACCATGAAAATCTCAGAATAAGCAAAAGCAAATAAGCACAAACTTTTAAAGAAACAAAAGAGACAATTTGAGAAGATTTTAAGGCACACAAAACCAATATCTGTAATTAACATCACGAAAAGAAAAATACACATTCTTGTCATTAATGTTAACATGCGTCTCAAAGTCTTATTGCGTATGTTATTGTTGTACATTTTATTCATTTCCTTTTCAGTTAAACAAATAGAGAAAAGGAATCCTCGATCAACTCTGAATACAAATAACAATAGGGTGACTTACATTTACAACCTCAACATTTGACTCCATTACATCTCGAATCAGGCACTCACAGTTCTTGGATTTGGTGTTGAATCTTCTGAGACTGAACACTGTACCTGAGGTTTTAAATCTCAAGGAGACTCCTGCCTCACAGTCCTTGATAGCATGTGATAAGAGCACAGTCAAGTAGACAGAGGAAAAATTGTTGATGTAAGAATGTAATCTTGTTTTACCTGATTATCCACTGCAATCTCATCTTAAAATGAGCCATTTAGAAACAACATTGCCACCAGTGATGATATATGATGATGATATTTCATCATTTTAAAATCTGAAACTTCATCATTATAAAAACGATCCTTCCTCCACAAGCAAAGTCAGTAGAGTAGCAGTAGTAAAAAGGAACAACACAGATGTATCACCATCACTCCATGAAAATCGACAATTGATGGTCTCAAAGGCTACCCTTAACAACGAAATTTTCAGAACAAGCAGAAACAAGTAAGCACAAACTTTTAAATAAACAAAAGAGACAATAACACTGAGAATATTTTTAACAAACACAATACCAATATTGTAAATAACATTCATGATTCTTGTCATTAATTTCAACATGTTTCATTGTTGTTATCATTGTAGGTTTTATTCATTTCATTTTCAGAAAAAAAAGAGAAAAGAAATCATCTATAAATTAAAAAAACATATAACAACAGGGTAATTACTTTAACAACCTCAACATTCAAACCATTTACATACTGTTGTTGGGATTCATACTGTCCAGAATTTTGTTCTTATCTGAGAGTCGCTTTTTCAAATATTTAACAACAGCAGCACATCTTTTAAATAAAACATATAAAAGGTTATTTTCTGGAGGAGAAGTAGAACTGCAGTTGAAATAACATTTATATATTCTTTTCAGAAATATACAATAACAATAACTTGTTCAATTTTCCTTGCAGTGAAGTTTGTTTTATCAATTAAGTGTTCATTGTGTGATGTGAAATGTATTGACAGACTTACTTTGTGACGGTCAACCTAATATGTTTGTGAGTTTATAGACAAGGGCTTAGTTGTCAGCTGATGGTTATTCCTTTCTATTGTGTGCATGGACAAGGCCTTAGTTGGCAGCTGCTGACTCTCATCTCTTCCATTTTGTGCATGTGTGTGTATGCACATGTAGATCAAACAAGCTTCCAAAATTGTTTTGAGCCCCAAGAAGATGTATGCTTCTACTTTTATACTATATGGCAATTGAAACTCGAAATTCATAAAGAGGTGTGAAGTTTCTGAATACAAGGTTTTCATTAGTTAGAAAATAATTTAACACTGACTCACAAAAATCTGTTTCTCAAATCTGTGAGAATGGTGAATGGAGTTATTATCACTATTTTCTACAGAGTCCAAAAATGTCTACAACTACATCCGCAAGTATTTTGGCAGTATTTGTTGTTTATCAAACAAACCTTCTGATCTAAATAAAGCAAATAAACTTAAATTAAGATATATTTAAACATATTTAATTTAATCATTTTTAAAGCAAAAACTATAGCAAGCCTTACTTCTTCAAAAAATAATTATTTACTATTTATTTTGGAGGGGAATTTATTTTTTCTTTTTAAGTAAATAAAGTTTTACTTTTAAACATTACATTAAAGAAGCAAACCTTTCTCCGTAAATGAATTTAATCACTATTTTGAGAGAGAGTAGAAGCAAGATAGATTGAGAATCTAGTTTTGAAAAGCAATTATGTTTAAATTTCAAGTTATATTTGTATTTGAAAAAAAACAAAAAAACTTTAGTTAAATAAAAATTAGTAGGGACAGACATAGTTACGGTCAAGATTAGTCATGTTGAATATTTGTTTTACAAATTTAACTATATTTTATTTAAATTAAAGTGTTTTTTTTAATAAAAAATATGGGAATGATCAGCCTTAAACATGGTATTGGTAGTGTGTGGTATTTTCCTAAATTTAGGTATTCTGCTATATCTTTTAGCAAAATTAATGTATGTTTTTTTTTTTTAAAAAAATATCTTAGTAGAGTTGAGAACGTCTTTTCACTTTTCAGCAAGTCTTTGACAGATCTGAATGACTAAAATCCCTACACTTGCATTTTGGAACCATTGTCGCAGTTAGCTCCTCGTCATTTCCTTAACCCTTCAACAGGGGTCTCTCTCTCTCCCGGGAGGATAAATACTGGCTGACCTTTCACCTTTTCCTCTCTTTTCTCTGCTTACGCGCACGTGCGAGCAACTATCTCGACTTTGGCCGCGGGCCGCAACCTCACACGTGAGGCGAGGTATATAAAACTTTCTCTTAAAATTTCCAATATGTGAACTCTTATACACAACCAGCGTTTCCCATATTCTGGGAACACGCTAAAACAAAATTCACCCCGTACGGACATTCAACTCAACACACACACAACTTTCCATACAGACTGTAACATTTTATTCATGTCTTCAATGTATTTGTAATTCGTGTATTAATCTATTTGTTAATCATATATATTTGTTCGCATACATGCATATTCGTCTTGTTTGTTTTCTTTGGACTCCATTAAAGTCTAACATTCTTATGTAGCTGGACCAGCCAGCGGAAGCCATAACCTAGAGATAACTCATCTTCTCTTCACACATTCACACCACCGCATGGTCCACTACACCATTATTAAGTCTTTATTTTTGTGCTGTGTCTCTTCAGGACGAGGGAAATCATGGCTCTCCACAATTTCCTATCCTTTGTAATTCTTAATAAGGTTTGTCTTTTCACTATCACTTTCAGTCCTTGTTCTTAGGAACTATATCAGTTCACACGATCACGCATGTCTTTTGAGAAATTTTAAACCTCATCAGCCGCCGTTCGTCTTGAGGTTCTCGACAAAATCCAAAGACAGACATGCAATATGTTCAGCCCTGACTTGGGGGTCTCGACTTCAGTCACTTTCTCACTAACGTAATGTGGTTTCCCTCTGTCTTTTCTATAAATATTTTCATGGCATCTGCTCTGACGAGATATTTTCACTGGTACCCCAACTGCATGAATTTAAGCATGCTACTAGGTTGGCATCTTGGTCCCACCCTTTTACTGTTGAAACACTTAAATGTAACCACCTCTTCTACTCCAACAGCTTCTTCTTTCGCACTTCCCAACAGTGGAACTCCTTTCCTCTTACTTGCTTCCCTGATTACTATAATCTTCAAAAATTTAAATGTAATGTCAATCGACATCTTCTAATCCTCATTCTTCTTTTTATCCTTTCCTCAACCCCTCCTATACCCGGTCTTTTTCTTTATACTCTCTGTAGTCCCTTGTATACTAGTGGCACTCCCACTTTGCTTACTTAAAAAAAAGTACATGTAGGAAATGAGGGTCTCAATCTATTTAATCCCTACCGAGACTATGCTCTGAACAGATATAAGCACAGATGCGAAGAGATGGGCACTGACATTAAAGCATTCCGTACCACATCGAAAAAGAAACGAGTAATAAAAAACAGCATTTTTGTTTACTACACAAGGCTAAATGAGTTGTTGCTTATCTCACAAGACCCAAAATAGCATTCTTGCTGGATCACCAAGGTCAAAAACAGTTTTCTTGCTTATCCCCAACCCCCACATTAAAAACAGTCTTTTTGTTTACCTGCCACAAGGTTAAAAACCATGTTCTTGCTTATCCCACAAAGCTAAAAACAGTTTTCTTGCTTACCACCCACTCAAGGTTAAAAACAATCTTCTTGCTTTATTGAACAAGGCTAAAAACAGATTTCTTGCTTACCACCCACTCAAGGTTAAAAACCATGTTCTTGCTTATTCCACTAGACTAAAAACACTCTTCTTGCTTACTCACCCCCACATTAAAAACAGTGCTGTTGCTTATCCCATGAGGCTAAAAACGGTTCTTGCTTAACCCTCTAGGCCAAGAACAGTGTTCTCCCTTATCTCCTAAGGCTGATGATGAGGTGAGGTGCTATGTCAATGACTTTGTTGAGATAAGAAAAAGATCTTTAACAAAAAAATCAACATCTTCAACCAAATGCTTCAAGAAATATGATTAAAGATAAACTTTTTCAAAAGAGAAAATATGATGGGGAATCAGAATGAGAACAGTGATGGCAGCCACCCTGAATTCATTATAAAATTTCAAGATGTGGAATTAATAAATACCATAGACTTCAAATAATTTGCTGTATGGATCAGTTACAACAAAAGTAGTAAATGTAAAGCACTTCAGATATCCTGACGTATGGATCAGTTACCACAAATTTAGTAAATGTAAAGCACTTCAGATATCTTGGTGTATGGATCAGTTACAACAAATTTGGCAAATATTAAACACTTCAGATACCTTGGTGTATGGATCAGTTACAACAAATTTAGCAAATATTAAACACTTCAGATACCTTGGTGTATGGATCAGTTACAACAAATTTAGCAAATATTAAACACTTCAGATACCTTGGTGTATGGATCAGTTATAACAAATTTAGCAAATATTAAACACTTCAGATACCTTGGTGTATGGATCAGTTATAACAAATTTAGCAAATATTAAACACTTCAGATACCTTGGTGTATGGATCAGTTATAACAAATTTAGCAAATATTAAACACTTCAGATACCTTGGTGTATGGATCAGTTATAACAAATTTGGCAAATGTTAAACACTTCAGATATCTTGGTGTATGGATCAGTTACAACAAATTTAGTAAATGTTAAACACTTCCGATATCCTGGCATATGGATCAGTTACAACAAAGGTGGGGGCTACTAGCAGGGAAAAAGAATGAAATGACTTTAGCAAGGACCAGAAACCCAATCCTAAACAGGAAACAAGGGATAAAACTCAAAATACTGGGGAGGAGTGTGAACCGGGCGATAGGTGAACCTATATACTACTATCAAGTAAAAAAAAAAAAACAAATTAATAAATACAATTTCAGAGTTCAGGCAGAGACATTTGCAGTATATATTTGAAGTAGACTTTAGAACGAACCGAAAACCCAATCCTAAACAAGGGATAAACCCCTACTCCTGTCCAGGGTGGAGTGTGAACTGGATGATAGATGAACCTATCTACTCCTATTATTATAACATTTCTTATGTTGTTAAGATTGATAATATTGATAATAAATTGATAATAAATCCCAGTGGGACTTCTAGTTCACTTAGGATTGCCTCAATGTAAACCTTAAATACATCCTATGCCCCTTTGATTTTTGTGTCCTTACACAATTCTTTTTCAGGAAACTTGGAACATTGTACCTGCAAAAAAAAATGGAGTGTCAAAAGGAAGTTTTTTTCATTGACACTGCTATTATTTTAACTACCTCCACTCCTCAGCAATATTTATCCTTAGAAAAACTGATGATTAGAATTGTAATAAAACCTAAACACATGAAGTGAGTTATATAGGAATATCCAATATCTGTCTATATTTCTGAGATGAGGTATTATGTAAATTATTTACATTATTCGGATTATTGTCCTCATCTTTGTCACCATATTTATTACAACGTTTCGGCCGTTGTACGCTCCGGCCTTCTTCAGGTGGTTGAAATATTGAACTGAACCCTTTATTTCGCTCACTGCAATATGAGCTCTGGTAAAAACATGTAATGATAATAGCAAAAATTGCAATATGAGCACTGGTAAAAAATGATTGCTGAAGACATTAGGTTTATAATACCCAGAAATTCATACACAGATTAAGGACACATGGCACAGTGGATAAAGGCGTTGGTTAGATCCAGTGACAGGACTCAAACAGTGTGAGTTCAATACTGGCAGTGGAGAACTTTCAGGGGGAAATTAACAGTAGATAACTGATAACTGACATCCATTAAACATGGCACCTGGAACTAGAACAGTCTACACCAGTGAGCGAAATAAAGGGTTCAGTTCGACATTCCAACCACCTGAAGAAGGCCGGAGTGTACACCGGCCAAAACGTTGTAATAAATATGGTCACAAAGACAAGGAGAATAGCCTGAATAATGTAAATAATGTACATAATACCTCATCTCAGAAATACAGACAGATATTAAAGATAAATATTTAAAAGACGGTTAAGACAGTGTAGAAATTGGAGAGGGGAATTAACAAGAGATAACTGATAACTGACATCCATTAAACATGGCACGTGAAACTAGCCCAGTGAGCGAAATAAAGGGTTCAGTTTGACATTCTAACCACCTGAAGAAGGGTGGAGCATACAATGGTCGAAACGTTGTAATATAGCGACAAAGATGAGGACAATAGTCCAAATAATGTAAATAAGGAATATCCAAATGTCTTGTCACCCCCTCTCAAAAAGTAATGAGAACAATAGAAGAACAGGTAATACAGTAATACAAAGTCATGTCATACATCTTCTTGCCAGAATGCACACAATCATGTGTCCATACACTTGCAAGCAGCCTCTCTTCCAAACTGTAGGACCTTGTGTCAACCATCTAAAATAGATAATTATATTATGTAGGGGTAACAAAACTTTTGGGCCATCCTATACATTTTATTTGTTCTTGAGAATTTGCAACAAAAATAGTAAACACTATTCATTATATTATTTATTGGAATGGTTGGCAAAACATTGGCTAATTACCAACTGATTTGAACTTTATAAAATGGTAAATAATTATTTCCTTTCCAACTTTATAAAATGGTAAATAATTATTTCCTTAGAGCTGATTCACATATTTTAATAATTTAGTAAATGTTTATAAATTTACGAATAAGAAATTGTTTTCATATTTATTCCTTTACAAGCTCAAAAGCCACCCTTTCAGGTGGCATTTAAGCTAGCACCTGTGGAGGGTCTTTTGATTGGGCCTTTGGCTTGTTCAGGAGTTTGAGAGCCCCTAAGTCTTTGCATATTCTCAGCATTGGAAGTTATTTGATTTGGGTTTTCATTTGCACCGGACTTTCTTTTCCTTGCTGCAGCCTTGGTTCTTTTGATTGCAATCTGGTCCTCTGTTGGCAGAGATTTCTTTTTGCAAGGCATACTGCTGCCATATGCGACAGACAACAATAAACTACAGAAGAACTCAAAATTAACCACAGCATTTAAGTATTGCATTAATAATTAAGCTTACCTTTTAAAAGTTCAATGATAAGTTTTCTGCTGCCACTTAATTTAAAGAGAATTTGATGTACGTAGGTCCTCACTTTTCATACAAACAATTATTTTTATTTCATGCATGACATTCGTTGGATTACACAATTAATTTCGATTATTCTTGAATTTATTTCCAAGTTTTAAAAATTGTTATCATACAAAAAAATCTGTTGCACAAAATCACATAAAAGAATTGCCAAAAACAATTGCAGTAATGAAAAGTGGGTATCTAAAATTTCTGTAACATGAGCTATTGGAAGTTAGAGAGTTGTGTCCCTTTAATTGAAAAAGTGTGACATAGTGACACACTGACATTTGCATTTATTATATAGATAAATTAGTAAATGATAAATATTGCATTACCTTAATTTTAATTGTATTAGTTTTTAGAATGTTGTAAATATAAAATTATTCTTGTAAATAAACAATCTTATAAATAAATAGTGTTTAATATTTTTGTCGTGAATTCTCAAGAACAAAAATATGTAAAAATTCACTTTCATATATTTCGGTTTTATTACAATTCTAATCATTGCTTTTTAAATGGATAAACATTGCCAAGGAGTGAAGGTAGTTATAGTAATAGTGGTGTCAATGAAAAAAGCTTCCTTTTGACATTTTTTTTTTGGCACAAAGGTCCATATTTGCCTCATTTTCTATCTATATTCAGGCAGCTCCCAGGAAAGATTCTAGATTGGTCTGATATCTTCCATTTGATATGTCATATCCTTTCAGGACATGGGCGATCATGGCTCTCCACAACTTCCTGTTCACTGCAGCTCCTTAGCAATCCTTTTTGTCTTTAATCTGTTATCAATTAACGCAAATTATTTGCTCTTTCCCTCTTTAACTCCTTTCAGTATGTCTTGTGAGTATTTAACTTTCTAAGTCGTCTTTCTGCAGATCTGGTCAGAATTTGAATTTGAGATGCCCATTACACACATTCTGTATCATAAACTGCTACACTATATGAAAATCTATGGATTGAAAGATTTGAATAGACTGAGAGATATAGATAGATAGATAGATAGATAGATAGATAGATAGATAGATAGATAGATAGATAGATAGATATGAACAGACTGGGATAGATAGATAGATAGATAGATAGATAGATAGATAGATAGATAGATAGATAGATAGATATGAACAGACTGGGATAGATAGATAGATAGATAGATAGATAGATAGATAGATAGATAGATATGAACAGACTGGGATAGATAGATAGATAGATAGATAGATAGATAGATAGATAGATAGATAGATAGATAGGTATGAACAGACTGGGATAGATAGATAGATAGATAGATAGATAGATAGATAGATAGATAGATAGATAGATAGATATGAACAGACTGGGATAGATAGATAGATAGATAAAGATAGACAGATATGAACAGACTGGGATAGACAAACAGATAGAGATAGATAGATAGATAGATAGATAGATAGATAGATAGATAGATAGATAGATAGATACACATAGAGTGAATTAGAAAGTTTTTGATAGACAGATCAAAAGAAATAGAGAGATTTCAACTGACTAAGATAGACAGATAGATAGATCAATATAAATAGACTGATACAGAGAGATTTCAACGGAGATAGAAAAATACAAAGAGACTGAATTGATAGATAAATAGATATAAACAGACTCAGATAGACAGATAGATAGATAAATAGATATAAATAGACTGAAATAGATAGATAGAAATCGATTGAAATAGAGAGATTTCAACAGACTGAGATAGAATCAAAGAGACCGGGATAGATATAAATAGACTGAGATAGAGATTTAGATAGATAAATAGATAGTCAGAAAGAGACTGAAATAGAGAAATAGATGCAAAGAGACTGAGACTGAGATAGATAGATAGATAGATAGATACAAAGAGACCAACATAGATAGATAGATAGATACAAAGAGACCTAGATAGATAGATAGATAGATAGATAGATAGATAGATACAAAGAGACCAAGATAGATAGATACAAAGAGGCCAAAAGAGATAGATAGATACAAAGCAGCCAAGATAGATAGATGGATAGATACAAAGAGACCAAGATAGATAGATAGATAGATAGATAGATACAAAGAGGCCAACATAGATAGACAGAAAGATACAAAGAGACCGAAATAGATAAAAAGATAGCTACAAAGAGACCAAGATAGATAGATGGATAGATACAAAGAGGCCAAGATAGATAGATGGATAGATACAAATAGACCAATATAGATAGATGGATAGATACAAAGAGGCCAAGATATATAGATGGATAGATACAAAGAGACCAAGATAGATAGATCCAAAGAGGCCAAGATAGATAGATAGCTACAAAGAGACCAAGATAGATAGATACAACGAGGCCAAGATAGATAGATAGATAGATAGATAGCTACAAAGAGACCAAGATAGATAGATACAAAGAGGCCAAGATAGATAGATAGATAGATAGATAGATAGCTACAAAGAGACCAAGATAGATAGCTACAAAGAGACCAAGATAGATAGCTACAAAGTGGCCAAGATAGATAGATAGATAGATAGATAGATAGATAGATAGCTACAAAGAGACCAAGATAGATAGATACAAAGAGACCAAGATAGATAGATACAAAGAGGCCAAAAGCGATAGTTACAAAGAGGCCAAGATAGATAGATAGAAAGAGACCAAGATAGATAGATACATAGCTACAAAGAGACACAGATAGCTACAAAGAGACCAAGATAGATAGATGGATAGATATAAAGAGGCCAAGATAGATAGCTACAAAGAGACCAAGATAGATAGATAGATACAAAGAAGCCAACATAGATAGATACAAAGAGACCAAGATAGATAGATACAAAGAGGCCAACATAGATAGATACAAAGAGGCCAACATAGATAGATGGATAGATACAAAGAGACCAAGATAGATAGAAAGACAGATTATTGGAATAAGCAAAAAAAAATTGTCCCAAAATCGATTTATTAAATTAAATTTTCTGTTCTGGTGAAGGGACTCAATGTGAATTTCTACACTATTAATCAAGTCTTATACGCATGTTAAACTTTTGGTAAATTAATTTATTTTAAATTATTTTTTGCTCCTTTACACAGGCAGGATGAATCACTTGTAAAATTTATAACATATCATCAGTCTAAACAAAATTGACAAACGTGTATGGAAAAGAATCATTTATTGTAGCCATTTTGGAAGCCGGAATTCACAGCGACCTCGTAAACTGAATTTTCTTGAAAAGAAATCCGAAGCACCAATCAGCGTCTCGCCTGTGGTTTTACATCAACCCACATGACTGCTGAAGTGGAAGGATTTTCTTGTAAAGATGTTTCACTTCACTCCTTCACTCTTCTCACTCTGAGGCAGGTGATGATAAAAGTCGGCGGGGCGGGGGGGGGGGGTGTTGAAGAAGAAAGGAAAATCAAAATGACATTAAGGAATGCTAGACCAATCTTATTTAAAAAGGAAAATAAAGATTTATATTGCACCATTCAAACTCAAAATTGAATAAAACAAAAAAGGAAATAAATTAATTTATCTGCTGACTTCACAGAATTTGAAGGTTGTGAAACAGTTAAAAGAGCAGAAGATATGATCAACAAACAGAGTTCAAATAGTGGCGTCCTTTATAGGATTCACTTTCACACAAGCGACCTTGGGAATTACACGAGATCATCTTCTCTTCTCCCAGCTACAGTTCAGATAGTTGGGTACACTGGGTCCTCTAGCTTTGGTAGTATCCGTTCTAAGAAAAGGAAAACATTGAATTTGAAACTCTGAAGAAATCTATAGAATAGCTATTCGCAGATGAAAAGAAATAGGATGTGTAGAGAGACATTATCTCTTATGGGCTGAAGGGACCATTCCACTATCTTTCTAAAGAAGTCATGACAATTCACAGATAATAAAGGAAAAGAATGTTTGATCACCTATATTCTTAAGGGGCCACTCTACTGTCTTTCTAGTCACGACAATTCACAGATAATAAACAAAAAATGTGTGGATGGCTATGATCCCTTATGTTCTTAAGGGACCACTCTACAATTGTTCCAAGGAAGTCATGGCAATTGCCAGATAATAAAGAAATAGAATGTGTGGAGAGCCATGATCACCTATGTTCTGAAGGAACCAATCTATTATCTTTCCAAAGATATCATGGCAATTCCCAGATAATAAAGGAAAAGAATGTGTGGAGAGCCATGATCACCTATGTTCTGAAGGAACCAATCTATTATCTTTCCAAAGATATCATGGCAATTCCCAGATAATAAAGGAAAAGAATGTGTGGAGAGCCATAATCACCTATGTTCTGAAGGAACCAATCTATTATCTTTCCAAAGATATCATGGCAACTCCCAGATAATAAAGGAAAAGAATGTGTGGAGAGCCATGATCACCTATGTTCTGAAGGAACCAATCTATTATCTTTCCAAAGATATCATGGCAATTCCCAGATAATAAAGGAAAAGAATGTGTGGAGAGCCATAATCACCTATGTTCTGAAGGAACCAATCTATTATCTTTCCAAAGATATCATGGCAATTCCCAGATAATAAAGGAAAAGAATGTGTGGAGAGCCATGATCACCTATGTTCTGAAGGAACCAATCTATTATCTTTCCAAAGATATCATGGCAATTCCCAGATAATAAAGGAAAAGAATGTGTGGAGAGCCATGATCACCTATGTTCTGAAGGAACCAATCTATTATCTTTCCAAAGATATCATGGCAATTCCCAGATAATAAAGGAAAAGAATGTGTGGAGAGCCATAATCACCTATGTTCTGAAGGAACCAATCTATTATCTTTCCAAAGATATCATGGCAATTCCCAGATAATAAAGGAAAAGAATGTGTGGAGAGCCATGATCACCTGTGTTCTGAAGGAACCAATCTATTATCTTTCCAAAGATATCATGGCAATTCCCAGATAATAAAGGAAAAGAATGTGTGGAGAGCCATAATCACCTATGTTCTGAAGGAACCAATCTATTATCTTTCCAAAGATATCATGGCAATTCCCAGATAATAAAGGAAAAGAATGTGTGGAGAGCCATGATCACCTATGTTCTGAAGGAACCAATCTATTATCTTTCCAAAGATATCATGGCAATTCCCAGATAATAAAGGAAAAGAATGTGTGGAGAGCCATGATCACCTATGTTCTGAAGGAACCAATCTATTATTTTTCCAAAGATATCATGGCAATTCCCAGATAATAAAGGAAAAGAATGTGTGGAGAGCCATGATCACCTATGTTCTGAAGGAACCAATCTATTATCTTTCCAAAGATATCATGGCAATTCCCAGATAATAAAGGAAAAGAATGTGTGGAGAGCCATGATCACCTATGTTCTGAAGGAACCAATCTATTATCTTTCCAAAGATATCATGGCAATTCCCAGATAATAAAGGAAAAGAATGTGTGGAGAGCCATGATCACCTATGTTCTGAAGGAACCAATCTATTATCTTTCCAAAGATATCATGGCAATTCCCAGATAATAAAGGAAAAGAATGTGTGGAGAGCCATAATCACCTATGTTCTGAAGGAACCAATCTATTATCTTTCCAAAGATATCATGGCAATTCCCAGATAATAAAGGAAAAGAATGTGTGGAGAGCCATGATCACCTATGTTCTGAAGGAACCAATCTATTATCTTTCCAAAGATATCATGGCAATTCCCAGATAATAAAGGAAAAGAATGTGTGGAGAGCCATAATCACCTATGTTCTGAAGGAACCAATCTATTATCTTTCCAAAGATATCATGGCAATTCCCAGATAATAAAGGAAAAGAATGTGTGGAGAGCCATGATCACCTATGTTCTGAAGGAACCAATCTATTATCTTTCCAAAGATATCATGGCAATTCCCAGATAATAAAGGAAAAGAATGTGTGGAGAGCCATAATCACCTATGTTCTGAAGGAACCAATCTATTATCTTTCCAAAGATATCATGGCAATTCCCAGATAATAAAGGAAAAGAATGTGTGGAGAGCCATGATCACCTATGTTCTGAAGGAACCAATCTATTATCTTTCCAAAGATATCATGGCAATTCCCAGATAATAAAGGAAAAGAATGTGTGGAGAGCCATGATCACCTATGTTCTGAAGGAACCAATCTATTATCTTTCCAAAGATATCATGGCAATTCCCAGATAATAAAGGAAAAGAATGTGTGGAGAGCCATGATCACCTATGTTCTGAAGGAACCAATCTATTATCTTTCCAAAGATATCATGGCAATTCCCAGATAATAAAGGAAAAGAATGTGTGGAGAGCCATAATCACCTATGTTCTGAAGGAACCAATCTATTATCTTTCCAAAGATATCATGGCAATTCCCAGATAATAAAGGAAAAGAATGTGTGGAGAGCCATGATCACCTATGTTCTGAAGGAACCAATCTATTATCTTTCCAAAGATATCATGGCAATTCCCAGATAATAAAGGAAAAGAATGTGTGGAGAGCCATAATCACCTATGTTCTGAAGGAACCAATCTATTATCTTTCCAAAGATATCATGGCAATTCCCAGATAATAAAGGAAAAGAATGTGTGGAGAGCCATGATCACCTATGTTCTGAAGGAACCAATCTATTATCTTTCCAAAGATATCATGGCAATTCCCAGATAATAAAGGAAAAGAATGTGTGGAGAGCCATGATCACCTATGTTCTGAAGGAACCAATCTATTATCTTTCCAAAGATATCATGGCAATTCCCAGATAATAAAGGAAAAGAATGTGTGGAGAGCCATGATCACCTATGTTCTGAAGGAACCAATCTATTATCTTTCCAAAGATATCATGGCAATTCCCAGATAATAAAGGAAAAGAATGTGTGGAGAGCCATGATCACCTATGTTCTGAAGGAACCAATCTATTATCTTTCCAAAGATATCATGGCAATTCCCAGATAATAAAGGAAAAGAATGTGTGGAGAGCCATAATCACCTATGTTCTGAAGGAACCAATCTATTATCTTTCCAAAGATATCATGGCAATTCCCAGATAATAAAGGAAAAGAATGTGTGGAGAGCCATGATCACCTATGTTCTGAAGGAACCAATCTATTATCTTTCCAAAGATATCATGGCAATTCCCAGATAATAAAGGAAAAGAATGTGTGGAGAGCCATAATCACCTATGTTCTGAAGGAACCAATCTATTATCTTTCCAAAGATATCATGGCAATTCCCAGATAATAAAGGAAAAGAATGTGTGGAGAGCCATGATCACCTATGTTCTGAAGGAACCAATCTATTATCTTTCCAAAGATATCATGGCAATTCCCAGATAATAAAGGAAAAGAATGTGTGGAGAGCCATAATCACCTATGTTCTGAAGGAACCAATCTATTATCTTTCCAAAGATATCATGGCAATTCCCAGATAATAAAGGAAAAGAATGTGTGGAGAGCCATGATCACCTATGTTCTGAAGGAACCAATCTATTATCTTTCCAAAGATATCATGGCAATTCCCAGATAATAAAGGAAAAGAATGTGTGGAGAGCCATGATCACCTATGTTCTGAAGGAACCAATCTATTATCTTTCCAAAGATATCATGGCAATTCCCAGATAATAAAGGAAAAGAATGTGTGGAGAGCCATGATCACCTATGTTCTGAAGGAACCAATCTATTATCTTTCCAAAGATATCATGGCAATTCCCAGATAATAAAGGAAAAGAATGTGTGGAGAGCCATAATCACCTATGTTCTGAAGGAACCAATCTATTATCTTTCCAAAGATATCATGGCAATTCCCAGATAATAAAGGAAAAGAATGTGTGGAGAGCCATGATCACCTATGTTCTGAAGGAACCAATCTATTATCTTTCCAAAGATATCATGGCAATTCCCAGATAATAAAGGAAAAGAATGTGTGGAGAGCCATAATCACCTATGTTCTGAAGGAACCAATCTATTATCTTTCCAAAGATATCATGGCAATTCCCAGATAATAAAGGAAAAGAATGTGTGGAGAGCCATGATCACCTATGTTCTGAAGGAACCAATCTATTATCGTTCAAAAAAATGCCATGGCAATTCATAGATAATAAAGAAATAGGATGTGTGGAGAGCCATGATCATCTCTGTACTGAATGGACCACTCTACTCTCTTTCCAAAGAAGGCATGGCAATTCACAGATAATAAAAAAGGAACTTGTGAAGAGCCATGACTGCTTATGTCTTAAAGAAATAAACATTGCTGAAGTAGACAAAAATGTATACAGTAATAGCAGTGTTAAGTGAATAACAGTCCATTTGACACATTGTATTTTTGTCAGCATGAAGGTTAAACTTTGTCATATTTTCTTTCTTCTTCCAAATTACTGCTGTTCCTAGATACACCCTAACCCGTGGTGGTAGCACCTCTTAGGGTCCCAGTTATGGGAAAATAGTTAAACTGGGGCCAAAATACTATGAAAGTGTAAATATAGGTTTTTACAGGAAACATACTAGCAATACATTTTTGAAATAAAAAAAATTATTACCAGCAATATAATTTAATAAAAATAAAAATATTACCAGCAATACATTTGACTCTTAAAAAAACTCTCTTTACAAATATATGTCACTGAAACCTGAGCTAGAAACTGATTTCTTACAAAGAATACATATTCTATTCATACAAACATATCCTAAGAATCTTGTCGGCATTAAATAACCCATTGAGGTGTTGATATGCCGTAAAACAAAATAAACCAAACCTGATGTACAAACTGATTTCTTACAAAGAATACATATTCTATTCATACGAACCTATCCTAAAAATCTTGTCGGCATTAAATAACCCATTGAGGTGTTGATATGCCATAAAACAAAATAAACCAAACCTGATCTACAAACTGATTTCTTACAAAGAATACATATTCTATTCATACAAACCTATCCTAAAAATCTTGTCGGCATTAAATAACCCATTGAGGTGTTGATATGCCATAAAACAAAATAAACCAAACCTGATGTACAAACTGATTTCTTACAAAGAATACATATTCTATTCATACAAACCTATCCTAAAAATCTTGTCGGCATTAAATAACCCATTGAGGTGTTGATATGCCATAAAACAAAATAAACCAAACCTGATCTACAAACTGATTTCTTCCAAAGAATACATATTCTATTCATACAAACCTATCCTAAAAATCTTGTCGGCATTAAATAACCCATTGAGGTGTTGATATGCCATAAAACAAAATAAACCAAACCTGATCTACAAACTGATTTCTTACAAAGAATACATATTCTATTCATACAAACCTATCCTAAAAATCTTGTCGGCATTAAATAACCCACTGAGGTTGATATGCCGTAAAACAAAATAAACCAAACCTGATCTACAAACTGATTTCTTACAAAGAATACATATTCTATTCATACAAACCTTTCCTAAAAATCTTGTCGGCATTAAATAACCCATTGAGGTGTTGATATGGCGTAAAACAAAATAAACCAAACCTGATCTACAAACTGATTTCTTACAAAGAATACATATTCTATTCATACGAACCTATCCTAAAAATCTTGTCGGCATTAAATAACCCACTGAGGTTGATATGCCGTAAAACAAAATAAACCAAACCTGATGTACAAACTGATTTCTTACAAAGAATACATATTCTATTCATACAAACCTTTCCTAAAAATCTTGTCGGCATTAAATAACCCACTGAGGTTGATATGCCGTAAAACAAAATAAACCAAACCTGATCTACAAACTGATTTCTTACAAAGAATACATATTCTATTCATACAAACCTTTCCTAAAAATCTTGTCGGCATTAAATAACCCATTGAGGTGTTGATATGGCGTAAAACAAAATAAACCAAACCTGATCTACAAACTGATTTCTTACAAAGAATACATATTCTATTCATACGAACCTATCCTAAAAATCTTGTCGGCATTAAATAACCCACTGAGGTTGATATGCCGTAAAACAAAATAAACCAAACCTGATCTACAAACTGATTTCTTACAAAGAATACATATTCTATTCATACAAACCTTTCCTAAAAATCTTGTCGGCATTAAAT
Organism: Acanthosepion esculentum; assembly: GCA_964036315.1. Classification (NCBI taxonomy): domain Eukaryota; kingdom Metazoa; phylum Mollusca; class Cephalopoda; order Sepiida; family Sepiidae; genus Acanthosepion; species Acanthosepion esculentum. The sequence continues at coordinate 32,220,247 of OZ038519.1, read as the reverse complement.
AACCCACTGAGGTTGATATGCCGTAAAACAAAATAAACCAAACCTGATCTACAAACTGATTTCTTACAAAGAATACATATTCTATTCATACAAACCTATCCTAAAAATCTTGTCAGCATTAAATAACCCACTGAGGTTGATATGCCGTAAAACAAAATAAACCAAACCTGATCTACAAACTGATTTCTTACAAAGAATACATATTCTATTCATACAAACCTTTCCTAAAAATCTTGTCGGCATTAAATAACCCACTGAGGTTGATATGCCGTAAAACAAAATAAACCAAACCTGATCTACAAACTGATTTCTTACAAAGAATACATATTCTATTCATACAAACCTATCCTAAAAATCTTGTCGGCATTAAATAACCCACTGAGGTTGATATGCCGTAAAACAAAATAAACCAAACCTGATGTACAAACTGATTTCTTACAAAGAATACATATTCTATTCATACCAACCTTTCCTAAAAATCTTGTCGGCATTAAATAACCCACTGAGGTTGATATGCCGTAAAACAAAATAAACCAAACCTGATCTACAAACTGATTTCTTACAAAGAATACATATTCTATTCATACAAACCTATCCTAAAAATCTTGTCGGCATTAAATAACCCATTGAGATTGATATGCCATAAAACAAAATAAACCAAAACCAACATTCAGTCACTCTCTCCCCATATATATATATATATATATATATATATATATATATATATATATATATATATATATATATCTTTTTCTTATTCATTCACATTCAGTAGATATTTGTGTCTTCGTAGGTTTATTACTTTGCTTGGGCTGAAATGATTAATACATATATAAATAATCATAAATGATAATTGGTAGGGATAATTCCAAGGAGGATATAAATCCAGGGAGTGCTCAATGTAAGAACAGAGCAAATATAATAATGAAAGCGGAGTCCTTAGAAATCCATAGGTAATAATTTATTTCATGGGATCAGGGGCCCATCTCTTCAGACCCAAAACTTTTACAACAATAAATGGATTTTAAATTATCCAGACACAAGAAAAAAAAAGGAAAAAGAAAAAAAAGAAAAAATAGAAAGAGGGTGGAAGAGAGAGAAAAAAAGAAAAGGAAAAAGTTTCAAAAATAAGAGGGGCATGACAGAGATTTCAAAATAAATTTCTTTAGGGGGGAAGAGAAAGAGAGATAGACATGGGGGCAAAAGGGAAAGAGAGTAAGAGAGGGAAAGAAAAGCGTTAAGTAGTCAGTTGACAGGGTGACCTAAAACATACTCCTCACCCCCGGGCATAACAATTAAAAAAGAGTGAACAGATTCAAAAAGGAACATATTCAAAAAAGATACATTGAGGTGTCTAGTCATTTCACGCAATGGAACAATATCATCGCATGACCTGATCCCATGAAATAAATTATTACCTATGGATTTCTAAGGACTCTGCTTTCAGTAGACATATTTTCATTAAGATCTAACAAGAACCACAATTATTTTTTTATCTTGCGGATTAAAATCTCTCAAGAAACAATATGCATCTTCTGCCTCTGCTTAATGGTCATTTAAATGATCAGGATTCTAATTCACACTACCACACTTCTCCACGTCTGGTTGTCAATGAGGCAAGTCGCCTTCTTGAGATGCTCTGAAAGCCACTTTTGTTGATTATGTAAGATTCTATTTAAAATGTTAACTTTTTCTACATTCACTGTATACACCTTTCACTAAAAGTTTCTAGAACAATTTTTTCTCGTGCCTATACTGGAAATTGTAGTGTAAAGAAGACCAATATATTTTGTCTCTCTATTCAAGCAGCATCTTAATAGATTTATACAACTATGAATCACTCTCTCTCTCAACTCGCATGCATACACACAGAAACATGCATATATATATATATATATATATATATATATATATATATATATATATATATATACACAAATGTAAAAGAACGAAGAATAAGATTTCAGCGTTCAAAACATTATTTGAAAAGAAGGGCTCAATACTAAAGTAGAGCAATAAATGTTTATTTATTATGCAGTGTTACATTAGAACATGCACATACCTACTACAAAAGTGTACATCTTGTTTCAATGTTAAAAATTTTTTTAACATTTCATTGGGTGGGGAATTACGATATATCTGACTCTTGAAAACATGAATCATGGCAGAGGGACTATCGAAGCTGGGAAATGAGGATTGTGCAGCTCCAGTCCAAATACGGCAGCAATATTCCATTGTGGATCTAATATGACTCTTGTAAAGATGAAGCATGGCAGAAGGTATATGGAAGCTGGGAAATGAGGATTGTGCAGCTCCAGTCCAAATACGGCAGCAATATTCCATTGTGGATCTAATATGACTCTTGTAAAGATGAAGCATGGCAGAAGGTATATGGAAGCTGGGAAATGAGGATTGTGCAGCTCCAGTCCAAATACGGCAGCAATATTCCATTGTGGATCTAATATGACTCTTGTAAAGATGAAGCATGGCAGAAGGTATATGGAAGCTGGGAAATGAGGATTGTGCAGCTCCAGTCCAAATACGGCAGCAATATTCCATTGTGGATCTAATATGACTCTTGTAAAGATGAAACATGGCAGAAGGTATATGGAAGCTGGGAAATGAGGATTGTGCAGCTCCAGTCCAAATACGGCAGCAATACTCTATTTTTGGTCAATTCTAATCATAAAATGCTTTCTTTCTTTTTGTCATAATATAATTTCTATTAAAAAAATATAATTTCTTGCTTTTTTTTAACCATGTATAATAATCTTCTTTCATTTAGCTCTTTTTTGCTTCATCGACTTATGGTAAGTTTATGGCTGGTGGTTTTTAAATTTTATGCTATCCTTTTTCTAAAACATGGTACACCATACACTAATGGGTCAAATAATTTCAGAATCTTAAGTTAATTAAACTAAAAAGTAGGTATGAAATCACAAATAACTGTACCAAAATAACAGAAACCATATCACTTGAGGATTACCAACAGCAGCAAGAACTAAAATTGATAGCATGTGCAACTTAAAGACAAAATCATCAAATTGTTAACATTCCAGACCACTTCAAATAAAAGGTTAGTAAGGAAACCCCCATCAACGCTGGAAATAGAGATAACAGCTACTGGTCTTGAGAAACCTGTTTTCCTGAAATTCCACACCACCTCAAATAAAAGGTTAGTAAGGAAACCCCCATCAACGCTGGAAATAGAGATAACAGCTACTGGACTTGAGAAACCTGTTTTCCTGAAATTCCACACCACCTCAAATAAAAGGTTAGTAAGGAAACCCCCATCAACGCTGGAAATAGAGATAACAGCTACTGGACTTGAGAAACCTGTTTTCCTGAAATTCCACACCACCTCAAATAAAAGGTTAGTAAGGAAACCCCCATCAACGCTGGAAATAGAGATAACAGCTACTGGACTTGAGAAACCTGTTTTCCTGAAATTCCACACCACCTCAAATAAAAGGTTAGTAAGGAAACCCCCATCAATACAGGAAAGAGCGATAACAGCTACTGGACTTAAGACACCTGTTTTCCCGAAATTCCACACGGCTTCAAATAAAACGTGTTGTAACGTAGAAAAATTTACTGAATGAAGGATAACCAAAACAGAGGTTGGAAATGAAATAGTAATCTTTATATCATCAACAAAATAAAATACTCGCCAGCGGTGTTAAGTAGGTAAACCACTGCTAGTGGTGGACTACTTATACAGCATATTACCCCCACTTGAAATACTGTCCAACATATTCATGAGGATTGGGACATACCCATTTGTGTTCATAGGTATGACATATAACAAAAAGGTTAGGAAGGAAACCACTGTTAATATTAGAAAGAGTGATAACAGTTACTGGACTTGAGAAACTTAGTTTCCTGAAAAATTGTTTTAAGAGAAATATTTTATAAATTTCAATCGAAAGTAGTACTGGCTGCTTGGTCAATAAATGCCAAATGTTTCCTTGTAGGGAAATGGCTGATATTATCATTACTTGAGGTCTGGAGTGAACATGAATCACAAAAGACGTTCAAAGCATTGAGCATTGTTAAGTGCAACTGTTCATTGTGGCGGGAGAAATCCCAGATTCCAATCGATGATGATGAAATAATACTAGTTTGGTTTTAGAGCTATTGAAAGTCTTCATGACAGTATTCCCTCTTGAGCTAGGTCAGTGGAGAGATCAGCTGTCATGCTCTGAACATTTTGATTTTAGGAGGTGCTTCTGTAGACTGTGGTGTCATCAGTATATATGTTTACTAATTATCTGAGAATGTTTCAAGGTAGATCATTAATAATAAGTAGAAAGAGTGTCAGATTTAGGAGAGAGTCTTGGGGGATGACTGCATTGATCTCATGGGCTTCAGAAGACTGGCTAATTAAAATGACTTTCAGGGACCTACTGAATAGAGAAGACTTGATAATTGCAATCTCTTCCAGAGATACTGTAACAGGGATGTAGTCATAGTAACCAACCACACTAGCCCAAATGCAGGTTGAAAATTTTGAATTCAGAGTTGTCCTTCTCCTAGACTGGTTGCCATCCTAGGTTATAGGACCTAGTCTGTCCTGCTATTTACCCATATATATATATATATATATATATATATATTATGTAGTGTTACATTAGAACATTACCCACTACAAAACTGTACATCTTGTTTCAATGTTAAAATTTTTTTTAAACTTCATCAGGTGGGAAATCACAATGCTATGATTGATGGGTAGCATCATGATTTCCCACCTGATGAAATCTTAAAAAAAATTTATTTAATGTTGAAACAAGATGTACAGTTTTGTAGTGGGTATGTGCATGTTCTCATGTAACACTGCATGACAAATATAATCTCCAACTATTTAAGTGTAACGTCAATCGACATCTCCAGTTGCCTTGATCTATCCACTTCCCTTCTCCACATCCTTTCACCTTTCATTCATATCTGCTCTCGCTCCAAATCTTCTGTAACCCCCTTGCCTTGATCGATCCACTATCTTTCTCCACATCCTCTCCTTTACCACTCCTATCTGCTCTTCCTCCAAACCATCTGTAACCCCTTGCATGCTAGTGGCTTCCAGCCTTGCTCGGGGTGATAAGCTTAAAAAAAGACAGACTGTTTTACTGTATCACAGCTCATTAGTGTGGCTAGATATACAATTGCTTCAAGCTGGGATTGAAACTCGACTGATTTGGCAGCAGTCAGAGACTCAGTCACAGAGAAGCGCTATCAACATGTGGATCACCAGAGTTTTGCCTTGAAGTGTTTAATTGGAGTTTACATTTACTTTACTTAGAAAACCAGACAAGACGAACACCGATATATTTAAGCAATAGTTCATAGACATTCGTCATGACAGGTGGTTCCCAGAAATGGAAGTTACATAAGATTTAACCTAACATTAAGCACAGGAATTTTCTTCAGTTCCCTTATGGCTGAACAAGGAAAGCCAAATTTGAATCATTCTATTTTGGCTAATTTGGATTAATTTTTTGATTTGACCAACAGACTGGCCATACTTATTGATAGCATATCACAAGACCTGTAACCCATTGGGTCAATAAAGGCACCACGTACTGCAGTAGCAATGGTGTTTCCTGCACAAGATAGCTTGATGAAACCCAATCGTCTCCAGGCTGGCTTTTAATTCAGAGTTTTTCCTTCTCTGAGACTGGTTATAGGACTCAGTCCTACTATTTACCCATAGCTGGCAGGAGAAGAGATAAATTCGTCAAACTCAGTTAAAGATTTAAGTTGCATAATTAAGATCTCAATTCTATATAATAATAGGATCACAAGAATGGCAAATTTCCATATTAGCATTTATTGACCAATCAGCAAGGTTGTTTCAGCCACAGCTCAAAAGCATTAAAAAAGGAGACAACCATTTCTGTGTTGTATGCTCAAAAAAATAAAAACTCACATCCTGGAAAATGATTAACAATCTTTTCCTTCATAAAAATCAATATTAAAGAATGGGAAATATATTTATTAAAAAATAAAACTTAAGAATTTAATAAATCTATGTTTTAACTTCCTGTGATCTGATTTTTTCCTATAAAAAGCATAACTTAAATTAATAAAGTAGTCTTCAGTATACTTTGACTGAGATGTAAATAATACTGATTACTCAATTTTATCTCCCCTCCCCAAAATTATTAAGTGCTAAAGCTCCATTTGCAAATTATTACTCAAAAAGTATTTTCAGAAACCAGTTTGCACAATCTATATTATGAAAACACCAAGCGACAAATAAACAAAAAGACAACATATTTCAGACTTATTTGTCATTAGCTGTATTTGCACTGATATTTAACTGATTGCCTGACTGTTGGTACAATATGCTATGCACACATAACATAGAATTTGGTTTTTCCCCATAACAATCAAATATATGTTCCACTTTATACTAACATAATTCAGGTTTTCTTTTAAGTTATAAAAAAAAACAAAGCATTTCCATATGAACTTTGCCTGCAAGGTACTTTATAACTTATTTCCTTCAGCTTAAAAGAAAACAAAAATTATTTTTACACTCAATGTAATTATTTGATTTTGTAGAGCTGTGTTTGAAGATTATTTCTTTTCTTCGCTTTTCACACACTTTACCCCTCTACATATATATGTTCCCAGCTATGGGTAAAATAGTAGAGGAGACAGAGCTCTCTAGCCATGTTTGGAGAGCTGTGTTTGAATATTATTTCTTTTCTTTGCTTTTCACACACTTTGTCCCTCTACAGATTCATATTGTTCCCAAGAGTATTTCCATATAAGTGAATGTAATCAGCTGAACGGGAATTTGAACTCAGCACTCCAGTTCTTCAATCCAAGCCACTATCTGTCACTCCAATGTGCCTCCTGTGTATAATAACAGTTTAAAAATAGGAATGATACGGCCAGGAAAAGCCTCGATACGAAGATACGGCAATATATATCACTAAGCACAAAGGACTGTTGCTCAAGCTCTCCAGCAATAGAATCATTGGAAAAATCTTCTCAATAATAAAGTCCTTCCTAACAGGCAGGTCCTTGAATGTAGTTGTTAATGGCCAGTCCTTTGGGGCCCTAGCATTGATAGATAGATAGATAGATAGATAGGAAGGAAAGAAGGAAGGAAGGAAGGAAGGAAGGAAGGAAGGAAGGAAGGAAGGAAGGAAGGAAGAGATAGATAGATAGATAGATAGATAGGAAGGAAGAGATAGATAGATAGATAGATGAACAAACTGAGATAGATAGATAGATAGATAGATATGAACATAGATAGATAAGGAGGAAGGAAGATAATAGATAGATAGATAGATAGATAGGAAGAGATAGATAGATAGATGAACAGACTGAGATAGATAGATAGATAGATAGATAGATAGATATGAACATAGATAGATAAGGAGGAAGGAAGATAATAGATAGATAGATAGATAGATAGGAAGAGATAGATAGATAGATGAACAGACTGAGATAGATAGATAGATAGATAGATATGAACATAGATAGATAGATAGGAAGGAAGGAATAGATAGATAGATAGATAGGAAGGAAGGAAGAGATAGATAGATAGATAGGAAGGAAGGAAGAGATAGATAGATAGATAAATAGATAGATAGATAGATAGGAAGGAAGGAAGAGATAGATAGATAGATAGATAGGAAGGAAGGAAGAGATAGATAGATAGATAATGAACAGACTGAGATAGATAGATAGATAGATAATGAATAGACTGAGATAGATAGATAGAAAAGACAGAAAATAATGAAAATTTAAATGCAATGTCAATTGTTATCTTTTGCTTGATATGAACAGACTGGGATAGAGAGATATGATCAGACTGAGATAAGTAGATAGATACTTAACAGACTGGGATAGATAGATAGATAGATAGATAGATAGATAGATAGATAGATAGATAGATAGATAGATAGATAGATCTGAATAGACTGTGATAGAGAGTTGTGATCAGCCTGAGATAACTCATTTGACATGATCAGACTGAGATAGATACATAGATATGAACAGACTGAGATAGATAGCTTAACTGATATGAACAGACTGAGATAGATGTGATCAAATAGATAGAAAGATTGTCAGATTGTTATGAACAGACTTAGATATAGATAGATATGAAGAGACTGAGATAGATATGAAGAGACTGAGATAGATAGATAGATAGATAGATATGAGCAACTGAGATCGATAGATGTAATCCCACTGAGATAGATATATTGAGTTATCTAATCAGATTGAGATAGATAGATCTGAACAGAATGAGATAAATGTGATCAGACTGAGATAGATACATAGACAGCTTGATTTATATGATCGAACTGTGATAGATAGGTAGACAAATAGACTGATAGATATGAAAAAACTGAAATAGATATATATTAACAAATTGAGATAGATAGATATGAACAGACTGAGATAGATAGATAGATAGATAGATAGATAGAGAGACTGAGAGAGATAGATAGATAGATAGATAGATAGACTGAGATAGATAGATAGATAGATAGATAGATAGAGAGACTGAGATAGATAGATAGATAGATAGATAGATAGAGAGACTGAGATAGATAGATAGATAGATAGAGAGATAGATAGATAGATAGATAGATAGATAGATAGATAGATAGATAGAGAGACTGAGATAGATAGATAGATAGATAGATAGATAGATAGATAGATAGATAGATAGATAGATAGATAGATATGAAGAGTCCGAGACAGACAGATAGATATGAGGAGACTCAGATAGATAGATAGGTAGATAGATAGATAGATAGATAGATAATGGAGAAACTGAGATAGATAATGAACAGATTGAGATAGATAGATAGATAGATAGATAGATAGATAGATAGATAGATCATGAGAAATCACTCTAAGATTCTTTTCCCAATAAGTAATGGTAATTTGGGGCTGTAGCAGTTAGGGGGCCAGGGGGCTTTGGCTCCCCACCAAATTTTTACCAACTGTAGCATTTTTTTACTGTGTTTTATTTTAACAACATGCAAGAAAGAAAGAAATACAAGAAAGAAAAAACTATCAAAGATAGGAAGAATATAATTTTCATAAAACCTGAAGAAAGAATTCTTCTTTAAAGGTGTATGGTGATCGTAATTTCTCTTTTATCGCATGGGTGCGTTTTCACTTTAATTTAATAGAAGCTGCAAAACTTGTTTTCCGAAAAGAAATCACATTGAAGTTTCCTATTTGGGAAATTTTCAAGACATGATTGTCCCAAAAACAGTAAATCACACAGTACTGGAATACAGATGGGACAATAGCTTAAAATGTTCTCGTAGTAGGTTTATATTTTTCCAAACCCAAATAAAAAACAACTAAGTAAAAAAAAAACATTTTTTTCCTTCAATAATGAATCTACAGAGTGATTGAAAAGTAATTCCCTATTTTATGTATGATGGACTCTCCCATCTTGTAAAAATTATAGTCAGAGAGGAGAGTCCATCATGCATAAAATAGGGGGTTACTTTTCAGTCACCCTGTATATTTTCCCTATAGATATTTAAAAAAAAGATGAAAAGTTTTTTAATTTGCAACACAGACGGTTCTCTATTATTTCAAATATGATTTCTGCCAATCTAGAAGTACTGGGAATTTTAAATGTTCTTACTACTAACCATGTTGCTGACCTTTGATAACATAACGCTTAATTCTAAATTTTTTGCCCCCCCCTCCCCCCAAAACATTTTTCTCTGCTAACAGCCCTGCACTTCACAGATAATAAAGAAATGGTGTCTGCAGAGAGCCATGATTGTCCACATCCTGAAAGGACATAGAATTTATTAAAAAAAAAAATGGATTAATAACATGTTTGACTGGACTCTGTAGCCTTGGATAGCAGCTGGTCCAGGAGAAGGGTAACTCTGAATTCAAAATCATGGAGAAAGTAACAGAAAACTCCTGTTATCATTCTAAAGAAGTCATGACAATTCACAGATAATAAAAGAAATTTTTATTTGTGGAGAACCCTGAAAGCCATATCCTGAAGCGACATGGCATTTTGAAAACAAAAACAAAAAAATAAAATGATTTAAAAGAGCAATTATCAAATTAATATATTAATATCTCGGAAATTATAACGTCATAATTACATGTATAATGTGCAGAAATACTTTAATGTACATTTGTAAATGATGTGTGGAACATGTCAATTATGTATTTAATAACAGGGGAAGAAATGGATACGTGTCAATTAAAATTTTTAAATAGCTGCTAATCTATTAACAAATTTATACACGCCTGGCAGAAAGGAAAAAAGAAACATAATTCTTTATTCTTACAATTAACAAAAGACAAGATTCTTTGCCAATGATATTCCTTTTCTATCCATCTTAGGTATGATGATAAACTACATCCATGCCCAGGGTAAGATGATAAACTACATTCGACAACAAGGACTCTAATCAGGAGGTTTTTAGAAGTGTGGAGCCACCTCTTCATTGCTGGTGTTTCCAGGTCCACTCTGACCGAGGGTGGTAGCACCTGTTAGGGTCCCAGCTATAGGCAAATACTTAACCCCCAAACTGGGGTCAAAATACTATGAAAGTGTAAACATAGGTTTTAATATCAGCAATACGTTTTTGTAAAATAATTACCAGCTATAGATTCTTGAAGAAAAAATTATTACCAGCAATACAGTACTGAAAAAAATATTAACAACAATACATTTATTGAAAAAAAAAATATTACCATCAATAAAAATCTTGTCAGCATTAAATAACCCATTGAGGTTGATATGCCGTAAAACAAAACAAAGAAACAAAATCCTTTTTTATTTTCTTCCATCAAATTCCATGTTGTAATTTATGTCTCTTTATATACCATAGTTAGTATTATTATTATTTTTTTTTTTTTTTAAGCTTTTCACCCCAAGCAAGGCTGGAAGCCACTAGCATGCAAGGGGTTACAGAAGGTTTGGAGGAAGAGCAGATAGGAGTAGTAAAGGAGAGGATGTGGAGAAAGATAGTGGATTGATCAAGGCAAGGGAGTTACAGAAGATTTGGAGCGAGAGCAGATAGGAATGAAAGGGGAAAGGATGTGGAGAAGGGAAGTGGATAGATCAAGGCAACTGGAGATGTCGATTGACGTTACACTTAAATAGTTGGAGATTGTCTTTGTCAGGGAAACAGGAATAAGGAAGGGAGTTCCATCAGGCGAGATGTGCGAGACATGAAACTATTGGAGTAGAAGAGATGTCTACATCTAACAGTTTCAATGGTGAAGGGGTGGGAACGGGATGCAAGCCTCGTAGGACATTTAAATTCATGAGATCATTGAGAAATTTTGATAGTTGGTATACGCATGTTGGAATCTGAGAAATGATAGGTCGTAAAGGGTATCTCGGTTTGTGTATGTTAACATTACCGCATAAGTAGCCAGGTTGGTAATCTCCAATAATTTTGTTTATTTTTAAGGATCCTGCAACGGTATTGTTGGATGTTATGAGTTTATTAACATATTTCTTTAGAGATTCAGTGATGTTCTTATTCAATTCAGTGAATTTAGAACGATCATCAATGAGGTGCAGAAGTTTTTTCGATAATCCAATTTATCCAAAATTACGTAAATATTGGATTTATCAGCTTTTCTGATGAGTATATTAGGGTTGTTTTTTTTATTTCTGTAGCATCAATTTTGAGTTTTATTGGAATGTTCTTGTTTCTATTACATGGAATATCATTTTTAGACCATCTACTTTGAGAAGATCTTTACCTTACTGAATTATAGCATCTTTGTTCTACCTTACTGAATTATAATATCTTTGTTCTACCTTACTGAATTATAGCATCTTTGTTCTACCTTACTGAATTATATCATCTTTGTTCTACCTTACTGAATTATATCATCTTTGTTCTACCTTACTGAATTATAATATCTTTGTTCTACCTTACTTAATTATAGCATCTTTGTTCTACCTTACTGAATTATAGCATCTTTGTTCTACCTTACTGAATTATATCATCTTTGTTCTACCTTACTGAATTATATCATCTTTGTTCTACCTTACTGAATTATAGCATCTTTGTTCTACCTTACTGAATTATAGCATCTTTGTTCTACCTTACTGAATTATAGCATCTTTGTTCTACCTTACTGAATTATATCATCTTTGTTCTACCTTACTGAATTATAGCATCTTTGTTCTACCTTACTGAATTATAGCATCTTTGTTCTACCTTACTGAATTATAGCATCTTTGTTCTACCTTACTGAATTATAGCATCTTTGTTCTACCTTACTGAATTATAGCATCTTTGTTCTACCTTACTGAATTCTAGTGCTTTAGTCTTGTAATTTTTGCATGGAGTTCAGCAGATAATAAAATTTTTCATGTAATTTTAACCACTGTTTATTGCAATGAGGTTAGCTGTGCCTGGCCAACCACACATCACCTCAATTGCCATGTAAATTACCTGCCAGTGTCACATTCCTAAACAAATTCCAAATAGGTTATTATTAAGGATAACAATTCTCACTCAATATTCATAGACAGATTGACATGAATGCATATCAATATGCTGAATTATAACACTTTTGCTCAACCATATTTAATTGAAGGATCTCAAGTTGGGTGAAGGAAAAGTTACAGAAATACTTGAGGCATTTGAGTTCCTCTCTTTGAAAATTGGCCCCACCCTGATTTTGAGATTAGAAAAGATGACTTACCTTCAGGATATATCACACTCTGATATTTATTTGTTAAAAGGAATTTACTCATCACTCAGTTGGAGATGTAACAATGACAACATAAGAGGTATAGCAGGTAATGAAAAACAAGTTATGATATAAAGAGATTCCATAGAAAATGCATGTTTTCAAAAGAAAATTGTTCACATGTTTAACATGGAAGAACAGAAAAAAATGAGCAGACAAACAATGATGGTAAGGATTTTTTTTTGTAGAGGTTGTCAGGGCCAGTACAAGAGTCTTGTGCCGCACCCCAAATATATGACATGGGGGCCCTGACTATTACATTTCAATTTTCATAAGGTAGTATTCATATAAAATACAAATTTCACTGTAACCTAATTATGTAAAATAATGGATCATATGCAATATAGATGAACAATTCAACTAGAAAAATTGAAAATAAATCCAATGTATCTAAATACAAATTAGAGACATGTCATAATAGATGATTCCATCTTAAATAAATCAACAATGATTTGTATGATCATGGCTCTCGACAACTTCTAGTCTTTTGCTGCTCAAATTAACTTTTAGTCTTACCCTTTTATCCTCTTTTTGTTCTACCATCCAGGCCCCGTGCAAGGGTCTTGTACCTGCCACCAAATCTATGATACGGCCCTCCCATTCTATTACATCTCAGTTTTCATAAGGTAGTCTTCATATAAAATACAAATTTCATTGTAACCTAATTATGTACAATAATGGATCATATGCAATATAGGTGAACAATTCAACTAGAAAAATTGAAAATAAATCCAATGTATCTAAATCCAAATTAGAGACATGTCAGAATAGATGATTCCATCTTAAATAACTCTTAAATTCCATCTTAAATAAATCAACCATTTTTTTGCACACTATTTACATTATTCAGACTATTGTCCCCATCTTTGTCGCCAGCTTTCTTCAGGTGGTTGGAATGTCAAACTGAACCCTTTATTTCACTCACTGGGGTAGACTGTTCTAGTTCCACATGCCATGTCTAATGGATGTCAGTTAATTCCCCTCTCAAAGTTCTCCACCGCCTTAATCAGGTATTGAACTCATACTCTTTGCGTCCTGTTACTGGATCTAACTAATGTCTTAATCCACTGTGCCATGTGTCCTTGAGGAGATCTGTGTATGAATTTCTGGGTATTATAAATCTAATTTATTCAGCCTCCATTTTTACCAGTGCTCATATTGCAATTTTTGCTGTTATCATACATGTTTTTACCAGATCTCATATTGCAATTTTTGCTGTTATCATTGTATGTTTTTTACCGGAGCTCATATTGCAATTTTTGCTGTTATCACTGTATGTTTTTTACCAGAGCTCATATTGCAATTTTTGCTGTTATCATTGTATGTTTTTTACCGGAGCTCATATTGCAATTTTTGCTGTTATCATTTTATGTTTTTACCAGAGCTCATATTGCAATTTTTGCTGTTATCATTTTATGTTTTTACCAGAGCTCATATTGCAATTTTTGCTGTTATCATTGCATGTTTTTACCAGAGCTCATATTGCAATTTTTTACAGCATTTACATTATTCGGACTATTGTCCTCATCTTTGTCGCCATATTTGTCACAACGTTTCGGCCGTTGTACGCTCCGGCCTTCTTCAGGTGGTTGGAATTTCGAACCGAACCCTTTATTTCGATCACTGGGGTAGACTGTTCTAGTTCCACGAGCCATGTTTGATGGATGTCAGTTATCAGTTATCTCCTGGTAATTTTCCCTCTGAAAGTTCTCCACTGCCTGAACCGGGTATTGAACTCACACTCTTTGGGTCTGTTACTGGATCTAACCAACGCCTTTATCCACTGTACCATGTGTCCGAATAATGTAAATACTGTACATAATACCTCATCTCAGAAATATAGACAGACATTGCAATTTTTGTTGTTATTATCGATTTCCCTTCTTATTACTGATTATAGACAGAATTTTTTTGCAGCAATTTTTAACATCGCCTTGAAATTTTTCTTGTTAAAATGTTGAATAATTTTAACACATTCAAGATTATGGATGAAAAATGGTGAATTTTATTTCGTGTTTTTTTGAGATTTTAGCATGAGCAAAACAAATTCCCGGATTTGAACAAAAAAAAAAAGAAGACCCTTGAATGATGTCAAAATTCACAAAGATTTTTCATCCTTCAGTAGTCAGTTGTACTTAGTTTAATTTGTAACCTACATAAACGTAGGTAGAAAAAAGCAATTGTTGATAAGATAGTGAGGGACACTTCCTCGGGCCCCTAATCAATCCTGCCACCACCCTCCTCCTCCACTCTGGTGATTCAGGTGTAGTATGCACCGGCTTTGTTCTGACTGGTTTAAAAGCAGGTAATGTTAAGTATGGCTCAGTTTGTTCTGAGTGCTTCAATTATCTTCAGTCATTTTCTTTACAACCAGATTGTCTTAACGTTCATCAGTATGGCTGATGCTAACCTCCAGGAGAGAGACTCTTGGGTTAACATTCTCTGCTGACATGAAATGGAAAGATTATATTGAACCAATTGCTAGGCCTGCTCCTAGGAAAGATTCACTTGGGGAATTGGTTCTCTGTGTTGTGCTAGACAATTTGTCTCTCCTAAATCTATCTTACATATTTATAAGTCTACTATTTCTCCATGCTTTCAACGTTGCTGCCACATATAATCTGGTGCTTCTGCTATATACCTAAGAATTCTTAATAAAATCCAAAGAGAAATCTGCAATATTATTGGTTCTAACTTGGCATCTTGGCGGCAGTTCTTTTCCCATTGCCGTAATATAGCTTCCTTTCTGCCTTTTCTATAAATACTTTCATGGTAATTGTTCTAGTGAACTTTCCTCTATGATTGTTATTTTATTCCCCTCCCCCCACAGACATTGAATTGTACATATGGGGATGAGTTAGTATTTTCATAGAGACAGTGAGGTATTATGGTGGTTGTAGTAAGAACGGTATGTATGAATGTGGTGTTTTGGTGTAAGGAATATTGTTCGTACGATTGGGTCAGTGTTTGCGGCTAGCTAAGTTATAGTTACGACAGATGAAGACCGTCCTATTTTCTCCAATCCCCCCTTTGGCCATGTGCCACATTTCTGTATATCCTACAGAATAAATATCACTTTCCTCTATGATGGTGGGGGGTTTATTACTAATACTATTTTTCTTTAGTTTCTTGTAAATATTTTGTATTCATTTTATATATACTCATTGGGGTTAATTTTTAAAATTGTTATTTTATTCCCCTCCCCCCACAGACATTGAATTGTACATATGGGGACTAGTTAGTATTTTCATAGAGACAGTGAGGTATTATGGTGGTTGTAGTAAGAACGGTACGTATGAATGTGGTGTTTTGGTGTAAGGGATATTGTTCGTACGATTGGGTCAGTGTTTGCGGCTAGCTAAGTTATAGTTAAGACAGAAGAAGACCGTCCTTTTTTCCCCAATCCCCCCTTCGGCCTTGTGCCACATTTCTGTATTTTCACAGAATAAATATCACTTTCCTCTATGATACATAGACTTTATGAATTTAATCACTGTACTAGATTGGCAGTAAGGTCTCATTATTGAGATGTAACCGTAGGTTCTTTGCTAATATTTTCTATTCTCACACTTCTCACCTGTGGAACATTCTTCTGGCTTCTTGCTTTTCAGCCAGTGTTGATCTTCAAAAACTTAAATGCAATGTCAATTGTTATCTACTGTCATCTTGATTACTTTTCTTCTATTGTTCTCACACCATAATGTTTTTTTTTCTAATTCTTTCACACTCAGAAACTCCTTGTGTCCTAGTGATTTCATTGCCTTGCTTGGGGTGAAATGGTTAAAAAAAATGTGTATGTGTGAAAATAATTTAAAAAACAAGAAAAAAAACTATCTAAGGAAAATTTCTTGTATCCTGTTGGAAGTTCAATTCTTGAACTTAAACGAAGTGCTCACTTCAACAGTTACACGTCAGATGACAAAAACAAACTTTAATTAATTTGGCCGCACACACCCAATTTTGAAATATTCTCCTAAAATACCAGGCTGATATCAGCAACGGACCCCACAGCAGGCAAGCTTAACCAGGCCATCAGCAGTGACACTAAACAGCTTCCATAAACATGAAGTCTTTGGTCTGTGATGAAACCTGTGGCAGCAGAAGAGACTGCCTCTCTACTTTTTTTCTTATTAACAGTAAAGCCTCTGTTACAAAAATATCTAACATGGTGATTTTGTAGACGGGATATCTGATTCTTTTTGGTGTCATTTTATTTGTTTTTTGTCCCTTTGTGGAAAAGAAAACAAATATAAACTTCCTCAGTCAGAAATAAAATTAAAATACTGTAAAAATGGGTAGCATTCACCTGAGCTGCTTAAATTAAATGCTATATCAGTATATATTGCTGTCATACATGGTCTTGAGCCTCTGCTGTTTGTCTGTCCTGGGTATGACGATAAACTACATCCAACAGCAAGGCATCTGATCAAGAGGTTTTGAGGAGTGTGGAACTATCTATCATATCAACCTCAATGGGTTATTTAATGCCGACAAGATTTTTATTGCAGATAATATTTTTTTTCAAAAATATATTGTTTGTAATATTTTTTTTCAAAAATATATTGTTTGTAATATTTTTTTTCAAAAATGTATTGTTTGTAATATTTTTTTCAAAAATGTATTGTTTGTAATATTTTCTCAAAAATGTATTATTTGTAATATTTTTTTCAAAAATATATTGTTTGTAATATTTTTTTTCAAAAATGTATTGTTTGTAATATTTTTTTCAAAAATGTATTGTTTGTAATATTTTCTCAAAAATGTATTATTTGTAATATTTTTTTCAAAAATATATTGTTTGTAATATTTTTTTCAAAAATATATTGTTTGTAATATTTTTTTTCAAAAATGTATTGTTTGTAATATTTTTTTCAAAAATATATTGTTTTTAATATTTTTTTTCAAAAATGTATTGTTTGTAATATTTTTTTCAAAAATATATTGTTTGTAATATTTTTTTTCAAAAATGTATTGTTTGTAATATTTTTTTCAAAAATGTATTGTTTGTAATATTTTCTCAAAAATGTATTATTTGTAATATTTTTTTCAAAAATATATTGTTTGTAATATTTTTTTCAAAAATATATTGTTTGTAATATTTTTTTTCAAAAATGTATTGTTTGTAATATTTTTTTCAAAAATATATTGTTTTTAATATTTTTTTTCAAAAATATATTGTTTGTAATATTTTTTTTCAAAAATGTATTGTTTGTAATATTTTTTTCAAAAATATATTGTTTGTAATATTTTTTTTCAAAAATGTATTGTTTGTAATATTTTTTTCAAAAATGTATTGTTTGTAATATTTTTTTCAAAAATATATTGTTTGTAATATTTTTTTTCAAAAATGTATTGTTTGTAATATTTTTTTCAAAAATATATTGTTTTTAATATTTTTTTTCAAAAATATATTGTTTGTAATATTTTTTTTCAAAAATGTATTGTTTGTAATATTTTTTTCAAAAATATATTGTTTGTAATATTTTTTTTCAAAAATGGATTGTTTGTAATATTTTTTTTCAAAAATATATTGTTTGTAATATTTTTTTTCAAAAATGTATTGTTTGTAATATTTTTTTCAAAAATATATTGTTTGTAATATTTTTTTTCAAAAATGTATTGTTTGTAATATTTTTTTTCAAAAATATATTGTTTGTAATATTTTTTTTCAAAAATGTATTGTTTGTAATATTTTTTTCAAAAATGTATTGTTTGTAATATTTTCTCAAAAATGTATTATTTGTAATATTTTTTTCAAAAATATATTGTTTGTAATATTTTTTTTCAAAAATGTATTGTTTGTAATATTTTTTTCAAAAATGTATTGTTTGTAATATTTTCTCAAAAATGTATTATTTGTAATATTTTTTCAAAAATATATTGTTTGTAATATTTTTTTCAAAAATATATTGTTTGTAATATTTTTTTTCAAAAATGTATTGTTTGTAATATTTTTTTTCAAAAATGTATTGTTTGTAATATTTTTTTCAAAAATATATTGTTTGTAATATTTTTTTTCAAAAATGTATTGTTTGTAATATTTTTTTCAAAAATGTATTGTTTGTAATATTTTTTTCAAAAATATATTGTTTGTAATATTTTTTTTCAAAAATATATTGTTTGTAATATTTTTTTCAAAAATATATTGTTTGTAATTTTTTTTTTCAAAAATATATTGTTTGTAATATTTTTTTCAAAAATATATTGTTTGTAATATTTTTTTTCAAAAATGTATTGTTTGTAATATTTTTTTTCAAAAATGTATTGTTTGTAATATTTTTTTCAAAAATATATTGTTTGTAATATTTTTTTCAAAAATGTATTGTTTGTAATATTTTTTTTCAAAAATATATTGTTTGTAATATTTTTTTTCAAAAATATATTGTTTGTAATATTTTTTTCAAAAATATATTGTTTGTAATATTTTTTTTCAAAAATGTATTGCTGGTAAAATTTTTCATAAAATATGAAAACCTATTTTTATACTTTCATAGTGTTTTGACCCCTTGACCCCTTTTGGGGGTTAACTATTTGTCCATAGCTGGAACCCTGACTCATGCTACCCCCCCCCCCCCCAAGGTCAGGGTGGACCTGGGGACACCAGCAATTAAGAGTTGGTTCCATGTCCCTCAAAACCATCTTATAAAAGGCCTTGCTGTCGGATGTAGTTTATCGTCTTACCCAGGATACTGATGTAGTTTATCGTCATACCCAGGACGGAAGTTGAAGATTTCTAGACATGGGGTGCAATATTTGTTATAAAGAAAACTGGTGCAAATGTTGAGTGAAAAAGAACTTGAGCACCGAAAGTGGCAAACTCCTGCTGAAGATAAACACTTGATTATTGAGACCAAAAGAAACAGAAGGAAAACTGCTCCAGACTTGACAGCTGAATTTAATTCCCCTCTGACAGCAACCAATGTTCGTTTTTAACTGTTAAAAATTGACTTGGCTCAGGGAGTGCATTGCTGTCAAGAAACCCCTGTTAGCAGAAAAGGGCGATAGGGGCAAAAAAGAAAGACTGTCAGGGGTTAAATGAAGTTGAGAAAGATATACGAAAAGAAAGAATGAAAAAGAAAAGAGGAGGCATGAAAGAGACTGGGATGAAAAAGTAGAAAGAAAAAAGGGCTGGAATGAAGAAAGAGAAATGAATAAAATATAAATAAAAGAGATTGGAATGAAAGTGAAGGAAGGAATTTCTAGGAATGAAAGAGAAGAAAGGAAAGAGGCTGGAATGAAAGAAAAAAGGAAAGAGATTTCATTGAAAGAGGAAAAAGGGAATGAAAGATA
Organism: Acanthosepion esculentum; assembly: GCA_964036315.1. Classification (NCBI taxonomy): domain Eukaryota; kingdom Metazoa; phylum Mollusca; class Cephalopoda; order Sepiida; family Sepiidae; genus Acanthosepion; species Acanthosepion esculentum. The sequence continues at coordinate 32,200,222 of OZ038519.1, read as the reverse complement.
AAAATGAGAGAGATTGGAATAAAAGAAAGAAAAGACCAACTATGGAATGAAAAAGAAGAAAGGAGAGAGAGATTGCAATGAAAGAAAATGCAGTGAAAGAGAAGAACTGAAAGAGGCTAAACAAAGATGAAATGAGAAAGATTAAAATGAACGAGATCAGAATGAAAGAGGAGAAAGGAATAACACAGCAATGAAAGAGAAGAAATAAACATGAATAAATAATATAGAAAAAATGAAACAGAAGGAATAAAAGTGACAAAATGAAAGTAAATAAATGAAAGAAAATGAATGAAAGAGAAGAAATAAGATAGGAATGAAAAAGAAATAGAAGGGATGAAATAGGTGAATGAAAATAGTCATAATGAAAGAGATGAAAGAGAATGACTAAAAAGAGAAGCAAGGAAAGAGATGGAGTGAATGAGAATGATTAAAAACAAAAGGGATGAAAATGGTGGAATGAAAGAAAAGGCACAAACCAGAAGAGGAATTGAAAAAGATGAAATGAAAGAGAAGGAAAGGAGAGAGAGGAGCAAAAGAGAAGGAAAGGAGAAAGAGAAGCAAAGGTGAAAGAAAACGAGAAAGAGAAGAAAAGGAGAAAGGAGAAAAAAGATAAAATGAAAGAGAAGGAATTGGCTTGGCTTTAGGAAAACAACCTTCACTATTTCAATGCACTTTGTATTTCCGTGTCTCATTTTCGAATTTCTTAAATATTTCAATTTCTGTACTTGCTTGATATTGGTATCCCCAATTTGTAATTCATATATTGGACTGTTCCCTTTTGCTAACAACCATACATTTGGTCTTTGTGCAATTGGTGGTTAATCCAGTTTTTGTGCTTCCCCCTTTACTGCCTAGAGACAATCTTAAGGTCAGGATTAGCAAAAGGGAAGAGAAGGAAAGGACAAAGAGAAGTGAAAGGAGAGAGAAAGAAGGGAAAAAGAGAAGCAAAAGGGGAGAGAAGGAAAGCAGAAAGAGTAGAAAAGGGGAAAGAAAGAAAGGAGAAAGAGAGCAAAAGAGAAGGAAAGAGAAGCAAAAGAGAAGGAAAGAAGAAAAGGGAGAAAAGGAAAGGAGACAGGAAAGCAAAAGAGGAGAGAGTGAAGGAAAGAAGAAAGAGAGGCTAAAGGAAGGAGAAGGAAAGGAAAAAGAGAAGCAGAGGAAAGAGAAGAAATGAGAAGGGGAGGAAAAGGGGAGAGAAGAAAAGGAGAAAGGGAAGCAAAAGGGGAAAGAAGGAAAGCAGAAAGAGTAGAAAAGGGAAAAGAAAGAAAGGAGAAAGAGAAGCAAAAGAGAAGGAAAGAAGAAAAGGGAGAAAAGGAAAGGAGAAAGGGGAGCGAGAAAAGAAAAAAGGGGAGAGAAGGAAATGAGAAAGAGAATCAGAGGAAAAAGAAGGAAAGGTGAAAGAGAAGAAAAAGAGCAGAGAAGGAAGGAGAAAGGGAAGCAAAACAGGAGAGGAAGAATGAAAACAGAGAAGCAAAAAGGGAGAGACGGAAAGAAGAAAGAGAAGAAAAGAGGAGAGATAGAAGGAAAGGAGAAAGAGAAGCAAAAGGGGAGAGAAGGAAAGGAGAAAGAGAAGCAAAGGGCAAAGAAGGAAAGGAGAAAGAGAAGAAAAATTGGAGAGAAGAAAAAGGAGAAAGGAAATCAGAGGGGAAAGAAGGAAAGGAGAAAGAGAAGCTAATTCTAATTTTAATTAAGAGAAGGAAAGGAGAAAGAAAAGCAAAAGAGAAAGAAAGGGGAAAGGGAAGCAAAACAGGAGAGGAAGAATGAAAACAGAGAAGCAAAAAGGGAGAGAAGGAAAGAAGAAAGAGAAGAAAAGAGGAGAGATAGAAGGAAAGGAGAAAGAGAAGCAAAAGGGGAGAGAAGGAAAGGAGAAAGAGAAGCAAAGGGCAAAGAAGGAAAGGAGAAAGAGAAGAAAAATTGGAGAGAAGAAAAAGGAGAAAGGAAATCAGAGGGGAAAGAAGGAAAGGAGAAACAGAAGCTAATTCTAATTTTAATTAAGAGAAGGAAAGGAGAAAGAAAAGCAAAAGAGAAAGAAAGGGGAAAGGGAAGCAAAACAGGAGAGGAGGAATGAAAAAAGAGAAGCAAAAATGAAGAGAAGGTAAGAATAAAGGGAAGCAAAGAGAGGAGAGAGAGAAGGAAAGGAGAAAGAAAAGCAAAAGAGCAAAGAAGAAAAGGAGAAAGAGAAGGAAAAGAAAAAGAAATGGAAAGGAGAAAGTGAAGCAAAAGGAGATATACACAGAGAGAAGGAAAGCAGATAGAGAAGAAAACTAATAAAGAGAAGCCGATAAATGAATAAAAGGTAAAATGTCGAAAAAAATAAGAGAATAAAACTTGTCAGATTATAAATTTTAAAAACGACAAAAAACCAGAAAGTAAAACTAAAAAAGAAGCAAAGAAGCGAAAGGCGAGGAGAAAAAAGATGAAGAAACAAGTCGGAAAAAATATGACACATACGTTGATAAGGATATCGAAAATGATTTTCAGAACTGACTCCTAACTGCATGTGAACTGAAGCCAGCATTAAAAGGAATCTACAAAAGTCTGGGAAATGACCATGACCTGATAAGGCCAGTAATCAATATATGAAGTGACTGCGTGTTCACAGTTATGGTAAACAAGATTTGCAGTTCTGAAAAGATTCACTTGGGGAATTGGATCAATTGGTGATGGCTACTCACATTAGATCCCCAACAAAGAAAATGGGGTATTAAATTTAATTTATTACAATCATTAGTTTATATATATATATATATATATATATATATATATATATGTATATATATATATATATATATATTTTTTTTTTTTTTTTTTAATCATATCACCCCAAGCAAGGCCGGAGGCCACTATCACGCAAGGGGTTAAAGAAGGGTTGGAGGAAGAGCAGATAGGAGTGGCAAGGGAGGGGATGTGGAGAAAGAGGAAGACAGTGGGTCGATCAAGGTAAGGGGGCCACAAAAGATCCGGAGCGAGAGCAGATAGGAATGAAAAATGAAAGGATGTGGAGAAGGGAAGTCGATAGATCAAGGCAACTGGAGATGTCGATTGACGCTACACTTAAACCGTTGGAGATTGTATTTGTCAGGGAAACAGTAATAGGGAAGGGAGTTCCATAGGCGAGATGTGCGAGACATGAAGCTATTGGAGTAGAAGAGACGTCTACATCTAACAGTTTCCACGGTGTAGGGGTGGGAGCGGGATGCCAGCCTGGTGGGGCGTTTAAATTCACGAGGCCTGGGGACAATTAAACTAATGAGAAAGAACTGTAAGATTTATAATCTTATTAATTAGTTTTATTTTTTAAAAAAACAGTGCTTAATACAATTCTGTAGAGCATAAACATTCTAAAAATCACTTGAAAATGAAACAGTACTAGGGATTTTAATTTAATTCTATAATTAAATTTAAACTTTTAGTTTCTGTTTTTGAAACATGGTAATTCCTGTGTAGCAATGGGAACATGTTTTTAAACTAGTAAATTTATATATATATATATATATATATATATATATGCAGAAATATAGTCTTAAAGTGTGCTATATTTATGGGATAAAGTTCTCAATATCAGAGATAGAGCGTGTGTAAATATAAAAGTGGACATGGAAGTCAGCACTTAGAGGCGACAGTCTGTTTCATGTTTTTACTACGTTAACCAAAAACACCGATCAAAATAAAAGAATAAATAAATAAATAAATATATAAGATAAAAAATAAAAATAAAAATAAAAAACAAACAAAAAACAAGCAAAATAATTTGTCATAAATAAATAAACAAATAAGCGACTTCCGGTAAAAGTAACCGCCAAAATAGACTACCCATAATGCACCACTGACCCTTATATAAATAGCCGAGAAAAATAACAGCACTAGTCGCCTGACGATTGCACTAGCATGAAACAGACTGTCGCCTCTAAGTGCTGACTTCCATGTCCACTTTTATATATATATATATATATATATATATATATATATATATGTATATATATATATGTATATATATATTTGTGTATTTAGGCAGCATAAATTATAAACATTATGTCTGTTTTTTATCATAATCCTTTCATATTTACAAATATTTTTCTGTATATTAAAATATATATATATATATATGTGTGTGTGTGTGTGTATGTGTGTATTTTTTAAATGTGGTGTTGTAATTATTTACACTATTTGGACTATCGTCCTCATCTTTATTGTCATATTCACAACATTTTGCCCATTGTATACCCCAGCCTCCTTCAGATAATATACATTGTAATTTTAAACTGAACCCTATATTTAGTCCATGGGTGTAGATTGTTCGAGTTCCATGGCTTTTCTGGATATCTCAGTTTCACTTATTTCCCTTTAGTAACTCATGTGTGTGTATTTGTGTAGCAATATTTTATAATATATATATATATATATATATGAAGAAATATAGTCTTAAAGTGTGCTATATTTATGGGATAAAGTGCTCAATATCAGAGATAGAGCGTGTGTAAATATAAAAGTGAACATAGAAGTCAACACTTAGAGGCGACAGTCTGTTTCATGCTAGATGCAATATGATTGCATCTAGCATGAAACAGACTGTCGCCTCTAAGTGTTGACTTCTATGTTCACTTTTATATTTTTTTATATATATGTATATATATATATATTTGGGTAGCAATGTTTTGTAATATATATATATATATATATATATATATATATATATATATATATATATATATATATATATATATATAATTTTCATTAAAGATGTCTGATAAGGTACTGCATTTAATCTTTTTATTTAATTTTCCTTGTGTTCGTATAAGTTTTCTTTTCTTTTCGGGATATAAGGTGTGTAAAAATTTTCAAAAAGATTTTTTGTGCTGGTGAAATGGATAAGTAGTAGGAAGAGGAAAAAGTCAAACAGTTATGTCTCCCTACTACCAATTGTGGACTGACTATATCGGTAAATATATATACTGTACACAGGATATACTTGAGACTTGGAATTATAGGTTGCTAACAGATTCCCTGCCTTTCAGTAGTGTATTTCCTTTTACAATAAACCTCTCTTACTTTCATCTAGGCCCGTGTCGCTGTTCCTTTCATTCGAGTAACACCTTTCGACTGTTTTTGTAACCTTCTTTAAGGATACAACAGTTTTGTATTATCAAGGATATTGTTTTAATTTTTAATTCTAATTGAATGTGAAGATTTTTATGCATGTATCTAGAGTTATGAGCATGTTTTTTTTTATTTTCCCATTTATTCATACACTAGCTTAAAAGCTGCCCTATCCAGTTCTTGCGGAGGGCTCTTGATTGGGCCTTCAACTCCTTCAGGAGTTTGAGAATCCTACGTCTTTGCATATTCTCAACATTGGAGCAAGCTCTCCTGGCTGCCGTTTGATTTGCACAAGTACCTCTTTTCTTCACTGCAGCCTTGTTTTGATTGCAATCTGGTCCTCTGTCAGCAGAGAATTCTTTTTGCAAAGCATACTGCAGTCATATGCAATAGGCAACAATAAACTACAGAAGAACTCAAAATTGATCGCTGCATTTAAGTATTGTATTAATATCTAAGCTTACTTTTTAAAAGTTCAATGATAATTCACCATTTAATTTAAAGACAATTTGATGTGCATAGGACTTTACTTTCTATACAAACAATTATTTTTTATTTCATGGGTGGCTGTTCCTGTGTTTTGCAATTAATTTCCATTATTCCCAGATTTATTTCCAAGTTATAAAAATTGTTATCGTACAAAAATTTTGTTGCAAAAAAATAACATAAAAAAAACAATTTCAGTAAATCAATGCAGCGATCAATTTTGAGTTCTTCTGTAGTTTATTGTTGGGAATCCAAAATTTCTGTAATATGAGCTATTGAAAGTTAGAGTATTGCGTCCCTTTAACTGAAAAAGTGCGACAAAGTGACACACTGACATTGGCATTTATTATATAGATTGACATCAACTATGAACATGGTTACAATGTGCTGACCGTGTTTAGAAAATAAAAATATCATTTTAGAGGCTGAAATGCTTTACACAGAACTTTTCCACTTTGTTATAGAAAGCACTTAACATTATTCTGATATGTAAAAATTAACATATATTCTCCCACTAATATATATATATATATATATATATTATAAATTAACTGATTAAAAAAATATGGTTTCATGACTACACAGGAATTACCATGTTTCAAAAACAGAAACTAAAAACTTCATATTCAATTATATAATTAAATCAAAAGCATTAGTTCTGTTTTATCTTCAAGTGAATTTTGGAATAACTCATTTTGAAATTTAGTAAGTTTTAATAGCATATACATTTATAATTTTTGTTTCCAAGGATACAGAGAAATCCTATCATTTAGACAGGGGTGGTAGTGTGTTCTTTTTTATTAACTATTATTGTATCAAAGCCGATGAGAGAAATTTGAAAATAGGGAATCATATTAATAATATTTATTGTATACTATTAGGCTGTTAGACAAAACGGTAAAGTATGATGTATTCTTTTGAACAGGAGTAGGGGTTTATCCCTTGTTTCCTGATTAGGAATGGGTTTCCAGTTCTTACTCATTCTCTTTCACTCCCAGAGACCCATTGCATCTTAGCGGTATTACTGCCTTCCTTGGGGTGAATTGACTGAAAAAAAATATATGCATATATACAGGTGCTGACTGAAAACACATCTCCTTCCCAGCAACCAATAAAGCTGTCAAAATGACTGAAGAGGTCAATCTTAAAGGAACTTCCCTACATGCGAGCCGCTTGTGGCCCGCTAGTAGGTTGCCATTGGCAACATCAGCGGTCCTCTGGTGGCAGCCACCAGTAGGACACCGGTGGGCCTCTAGCAGTCCGCAAGCGGTAACATTGCAGAGATGAACACGTTAGCGGTGCTCCAGCAGGCCACCAGCAGTAAACATTAGTGGCATTCCAGCTGGTGGCAGATTGGTGGGTTTCGTGTAAGGTTGAAAAAGGCCTTTGACTAATACAAGGACTGATCAAAAATTAGTGATAAAAGACAAATGAAAACTACAGGCAAAGTTCGCTTTCTTCAAAGACAGTCATTCACCCCTGTAGTTCACTGCTACTAACAAGCAGGAATTTTTTTGTCCTGATGATGGCCATGCTGGCCGAAACTAGTCGAGGAACCTAATTTAAAAAAATAAAACAAAAATATTAATATACAACCCAGTGTGTCAGAAATTTTAGTTTTTAACATTTTTTTTATTGTTCAAGATATATATATATAGACAATATATAGAGATGATATTATTGTTCAAGACATACATACATATATATATATATATATATATATATATATATATATATATATATATATATCAATTATGTAGTGCGTATTCAATTTATGTAATGTAAATCATTAAAACGAAAAACAAATACTGAAGCTAATTATATGGCAAGAATCACTGTCGCAAACAATATTTAATAATAAAATACAATCAACTTCGAATCCGTTAATGAATGGTATGATCCTTGTTTATAAATTCCGGTTTTATCAGGTCTTATTTTTTCTACTAGCCGGGATTTCAGTCGTTTTGAACGACCATCATCAGGTAGACATTTCAATTCGAAGTTGATTGTATTTTATTATTAAATATTGTTTGCGAGAGTGATTCTTGCCATATAATTAGCTTCAGTATTTGTTTTTCGTTTGAATGATTTACATTATATATATATATATATATATATATATATATATATATATATATATATGATATTAGCTCCTAAAAATATTAATTCGGTCGAACACTGTGGGGAGAAAGCATGAATTTGTAAACAGTCAATATTACTGCCAATAATGTAAGAATCTCCTAATGGATCAAGTCCTCTAGGTCACTGGCATGTTTATGAAAAAATAAATATGCAAAAATTTGCCTTTCTCTCTGCTGGGTGCCAATAACCCAGACGATAGAATCTCTGATTCAGTCGGGTTTCGTTCCTGGCTTGAAGTGATCTGATGTCTAGCTACACTGATGAGCTGTGATACAGTGAAACACTCTGTCTGTGGATGTATAATTAATACAAGCAAAAGTTTTGACATTTAGCTGATTGATGTTACCTTCAACATAATGACTCCAGTGTTTTGTGGACGGATCCTCCAGGAATCACTCTGTCCACTCGTAAAGGGGTATCAACAGTACACACACACACACACACACACACACACACACACACACAGAGATATATTTGTGTGTGTGTGAGTGTACAGGGGAGTAGGCTGAATATACACTGTTTAAAATTTAAGAAAAACAGGACGTCTATTTCAAACACGGATATCCACTAAAAATAATATTTGAACTAATTTGATAATGTCTGATTAAAACTAAATCCATTAATTCTTTAGATATTGCTTTGTTTACGTTTTGGACATTGTTGTGGTAGGATCCACCTAATTTGCATAGTGGAGTACCGACCATATAAATATAGTTGGTACCGGGAAGAGAGGGGAATGAATCAAGAGATTCAACCAGAGACTCTGCCCGACTGTGACTCAGTCAACACATTCTCCAGGAACGGTCTTCCCAGGAATATACAAAAGACTATATGTAAATATTGTGTACACTTTCTTGTTTCAATACATTGTGTTCTAAGTACATTTTGTGTTGCATTATTATTCCATGCATTAGTCAAGTTTCAACAGACATGAAATCAAATAGATATGGGCTTTCGAGAAAATCTGAATGAGGGAATGTGCATTCCTTAAAAAATGAAAACATTCAGACTTTTAGTTGGGGTTCCTTTTGCACAAATTCCTGTATCAATGGGGCATGGCCTGGAGATGACCAGTCTGTAGCACTGCTGAGATGTTAGGGAGCCCAAATTGCTATGATTGTAGCTTTTAGCTAATTTGTATTTTAGGGTCTGGTGTCTTAAATCCTCCACCTTATAGAGCCTGCATGGGGTTCAGGGCTAAACATCAATTGCAAGAAGACTGAATGCATGGTTGTCAACAAAAGGGACAGTCCAACAAGCAAATTACAGATTGGAGATACTGATCTCAGACAGGTGCTTCAATTTACATATCTGAGAAGCAGAGGATGGAAAGAATGACATGAAAATCCAAATGTGCATTGTGGTAGGGAAAGATGCCTTCCAAAAAGTATTAGAAAAAGTATTGAAAAACATAAAAATATGTTTGGAAACAAAAAAAAAGATTACTGAAATTTTATGTAATATCAATCTTATATGGCAGTGAATACTGGACAATCTCCTTAGAGATGGAGAAGAGACTTGAAGAAATAGAAACAATGAAAAGAGTGCTGAACTGCTATGTAATATCAATCCTCCTATATGGCAGTGAATGCTGGACAATTTCCTCACAGATGAAGAGAAGACTAGAGGCAACAGAAACAATGAAAAGAGTGCTGAACTGCTATGTAATATCAATCCTCTTATATGGCAGAGAATACTGGACAATTTCCTCACAGATGAAGAGAAGACTCGTGGCAACAGAAACAATGAAAAGAGTGCTGAACTGCTATGTAATATCAATCCTCCTATATGGCAGTGAATGCTGGACAATTTCCTCACAGATGAAGACTTGAGGCAACAGAAACAATGAAAAGAGTGCTGAACTGCTATGTAATATCAATCCTCCTATATGGCAGTGAATGCTGGACAATTTCCTCACAGATGAAGACTTGAGGCAACAGAAACAATGAAAAGAGTGCTGAACTGTGATGTAATATGAATCCTCCTATATGGCAGTGAATGCTGGACAATTTCCTCACAGATGAAGAGAAGACTTGAAGCAGCAGAAACAATGAAAAGAGTGCTGAACTGCTATGTAATATCAATCCACCTATATGGCAGTGAATGCTGGACAATTTCCGCACAGATGTAGAGAAGACTTGAGGAAACAGAAACAATGAAAAGAGTGCTGAACTGCTATGTAATATCAATCCTCGTATATGGCAGTGAATGCTGGACAATTTCCTCACAGATGAAGAGAAGACTTGAGGCAACAGAAACAATGAAAAGAGTGCTGAACTGCTATGTAATATCAATCCACCTATATGGCAGTGAATGCTGGACAATTTCCTCATCGATGAAGAGGAGACTTGAGGTAACAGAAACAATGAAAAGAGTGCTCAACTGCTATGTAATATCAATCGTCCTATATGGCAGTGAATGCTGGACAATTTCCTCACAGATGAAGAGAAGACTTGAGGCAACAGAAACAATGAAAAGAGTGCTCAACTGATATGTAATATCAATCCTCTTATATGGCAGTGAATGCTGGACAATTTCCTCACAGATGAAGAGAAGACTCGAGGCAACAGAAAAAATGAAAAGAGTGCTGAACTGCTATGTAATATCAATCCTCCTATATGGCAGTGAATGCTGGACAATTTCCTCACAGATGAAGACTTGAGGCAACAGAAACAATGAAAAGAGTGCTGAACTGCTATGTAATATCAATCCTCTTATATGGCAGTGAATGCTGGACAATTTCCTCACAGATGAAGAGAAGACTCGAGGCAACAGAAACAATGAAAAGAGTGCTCAACTGCTATGTAATATCAATCCTCCTATATGGCAGTGAATGCTGGACAATATCCTCACAAATGGAGAGAAGACTTGAGGCAACAGAAACAATGAAAAGAATGCTCAACTGCTATGTAATATCCATCCTCTTATATGGCAGTGAATGCTGGACAATCTCCTCACAGATGAAGACTTGAGGCAACAGAAACAATGAAAAGAGTGCTGAACTGCTATGTAATATCAATCCTCCTATATGGCAGTGAATGCTGGACAATTACCTCACAGATGAAGAGAAAACTTGAGGCAACAGAAACAATGAAAAGAGTGCTGTAATGATATGTAATATCAATCATCCTATATGGCAGTGAATGCTGGACAATTTCCTCACAGATGAAGAGAAGACATGAGGCAACAGAAACAATGAAAAGAGTGCTTATCTTCTATGTAATATCAATCCTCCTCTATGGCAGTGAATGCTGGACAATATCCTCACAAATGGAGAGAAGACTTGAGGCAACAGAAACAATGAAAAGAGTGCTGAACTGCTATGTAATATCAATCCTCTTATATGGCAGTGAATGCTGGACAATTTCCGTACAGATGAAGAGAAGACTTGAGGTAACAGAAACAATGAAAAGAGTGCTGAACTGCCATGTAATATCAATCCTCGTATATGGCAGTGAATGCTGGACAATTTCCTCACAGATGAAGAGAAGACTTGAGGCAACAGAAACAATGAAAAGAGTGCTGAACTGCGACGTAATATCAATCCTTCTATATGGCAGTGAATGCTGGACAATTTCCTCACAGACGAAGAGAAGACTCGAGGCAACAGAAACAATGAAAAGAGAGCTGAACTGATATGTAATATCAATCCTCCAATATGGCAGTGAATGCTGGACAATTTCCTCACAGATGAAGGGAAGACATGAGGCAACAGAAACTATGAAAAGTCTGCTGAACTGCTATGTAATATCAATCCTCCTATATGGCAGTGAATGCTGGACAATTTCCTCACAGATGAAGAGAAGACATGAGGCAACAGAAACAATGAAAAGAGTGCTTATCTTCTATGTAATATCAATCCTCCTATATGGCAGTGAATGCTGGACAATATCCTCACAAATGGAGAGAAGACTTGAGGCAACAGAAACAATGAAAAGAATGCTCAACTGCTATGTAATATCCATCCTCTTATATGGCAGTGAATGCTGGACAATTTCCTCACAGATGAAGAGAAGACTTGAGGCAACAGAAACAATGAAAAGAATGCTGAACTGTTATGTAATATCAATTTTCCTATATGTCAGTGAATGCTGGACAATTTCCTTACAGATGAAGAGAAGACCTGAGACAACTGAAAGAATGAAAAGAGTGCTGAACTGCTATATAATATCAATCCTCCTATGTGGCAGTGAATGCTGGACAATTTCCTCACAGATGAAGAGAAGACTTGAGGCAACAGAAACAATGAAAAGAGTGCTGAACTGCTATGTAATATCAATCCTCCTATATGGCAGTGAATGCTGGACAATTTCCTGAGAGATGGAGAAGACATTTGATGCAACAGAAAAGTTGTTTTACATGAAACAGAAAAGATATTTATGCTTGACATCAAGAAGAAAGATTTGAAATTTCTGGTTGGTTGGTTATTTTTTTTAGCGGTATGTCAACACCTCTATGGGTTATTTAATGCCAAAATCTAACTATTTTGTACTGAATTCTTTTTTTTTTTTCAAGGAGATAATAATGATTTAGTGATATAGGTATTATTATTTAACCCATAGCTGGGAGGAGAAGATGTGGATTCATAATTTTCCAAACGGTAGTTGTACCTAAGTGAATATAAGGAACCCAATGGGAATTTGATTTGGTTCTCTGATTAATAATTCTGATCCTTTATCCATTAAACCACCTGCACATCTGTTGTAACCTTGGGAAGGTTACTGAATAGAATAATCACATAGACGTTGGTAATAAATGTTGATACTTAGGACAAGAACAACACATATAAGATTGCCAGCGGCACATAGAAGAAGTAGTCAACGGCTTGAAGTTAGTCAAGTGAATTCCATAATGAATCTCCAAGTGCAGACCAACATACAGTATTTACTATTGTATTTGTTTGAATGGGGACATACCCCTTATCATCCGTAGGTATGCTACAACATATATATATATATATATATATGTTCATATTTATGATCATGTGCAAAATTAAACTAAGAATTGTCAATAACGATGACAGTAGAACATAAACTGGTCAAAATTACCAGGAGATGAAGAAGATGATAGCACAGAATTATTATTACTGTATCGTTGTAACCTAGGGAAGGTTACTGAATAGAATAATCAAATGAGGGTTGGTAATGAACGTTAATACTTAGGACAAGAATAACACATATAAGATTTGCCAGCAGTGCATAGAAGTTGTCAACTTGCAGAAGTGAGTGAAGTGAATTCCACAATGAATCTCCAACTGCAGACCAACATACAGTATTTACTACTGTATTTATGTGAATGGGGACATAGCCATTATCGTCTGTAGGTATGCTACAACAACAACCAAGCTTACAGCATCTGGTATTCCCAAGTGGTCACCCATCTAGGTACTGACCAGGCTTAATATGGTTTAACTTTATTGATCGTATGAGAACTGGTGTTTTAACTTGATGTGGCTGTAAGCCTGAAATTTCTAGGGCACATAATGAGGAAAGAAGGCTAGGAAATTTTGATACTCACAGGACAGACTGAATGTAAAAGGGACAGAGGAAAGCAATGCGCAAACTACCCGGTGAGCTTGTGTGAATGGATGGTGGAGTAGGATTTAGGAGAGATGGCAAACAAACAAAAGTTATTAAGAGCTGTATAGGACAAGAAATTGTGGAGAGCCATGGTCACCAATGTTTCGAAGCATATAGAAGAAGATGGTGTTCAGGTCAGGTGAGTTGGTTGGCCATTCAAACACAGAAATACTATGGTCAATAAACCAATTACTCAGAGTTTGGGCCCTGTGGACATGTGCCAAATCCTGCTGTAAAACAAAATCAGCATCATAAATCTTGACAGCAAACAGAAGAATAAAGCGCTCTAAAATTTCCAGGCATTAACTTTAGACAGTGGACCAACACCAGCGGATGACATGACACTGTAAATCATCACTGTTATAATTTCACACAGAACTTTGAGCAACTTGGATTCTATTGTAGAAATGCAAATGGCGATGCTTTCGATTTGCTTGCAACAAAGTCAAGAGGTTCATTGTGACATCTGGTGAGTGACAAACACCAGTTGCTATACAGGCCATGGTGAAGATGGACATCACAAGCCCACAGCAGTAGGTCATACAGAGAAAAACCACATGGCCTCACAAAAAAACATAGACTTGCTCTTTTTCCCCATAGGGAAATATTACAAGTAAGACCCTCTCTCTTTTAACCCTTTCACACTGCTTGTTGTATACATATGTTATAATATTTCTGTGTGGGATAATTTCATGATAAGGATTTGCACTTCTTCTGAATTCTCGCTTTCCAGTCAACTTTAAGCTTAAAAAATTTAAATGCATATTAAAATCATTTTCAATGTATTCCCATGAATAAAATTATTTTTAATGCCTTTCCAAAAGTAAAATCATTTTCAATGTATTCCCATGAATAAAATTATTTTTAATGCCATTCCAAGAATAAAATCATTTTTAATGTATTCCCATGAATAAAATTATTTTTAATGCCATTCCAAGAATAAAATCATTTTTAATGTATTCCCATGAATAAAATTATTTTTAATGCCATTCCAAGAATAAAATCATTTTTAATGTATTCCCATGAATAAAATCACTTTTAATGCCTTCCCATGAATAAATATATTTAAAATGCCTTTCCAAAAGTAAAATCATTTGTATTCCCATATGTTATGGTCCAAGTTCCTTGTACTATGGTGATGGTCCAAGGTAGAACCAATGAAGAATAACTCGAACACAGGTATGGAATAACACGGATATATTATAGATTTGGTTAGGGAGAACTATGTTGTCTCGACAAGTATCACTATTTCAATGTCTTACAGTAATCGTCTGACGCGACTCTGTCTCTGACTGACTCTCTGAACTCTGCTCCCTCTTGAGGCGCAGTATTTATGATGTCCGGAATAGTCCATTATTATTATGGGTAAGTTCCCATAACACCATGAATAAAATTATTTTTAATGCCTTCCCATGAATAAAATTATTTCTAATGCCTTTCCAAATGTAAAATCATTTTTAATGTGTTCCCATGAATAAAATTATTTTTAATGCCTTTCCAAGAGTAAAATTATTTTTAATGTATTCCCATGAATAAAATCAATTTTAATGCCTTCCCATGAATAAAATTATTTTAAATGCCTTTCCAAGAGTAAAATCATTTTTAATGTATTCCCATGAATAAAATTATTTTTAATGCCATTCAAAGAGTAAAATCATTTTTAATGTATTCTCATGAATAAAATCATTTTTAATGCCTTCCCATGAATAAAATTATTTTTAATGCCTTTCCAAGAGTAAAATCATTTTTAATGTATTCCCATGAATAAAATCACTTAATGTATTCCCATGAATAAAATAATTTTGAATGCCTTTCCAAGAGTAAAATCATTTTAATGTATTCCCATGAATAAAATCACTTTTAATGTATTCCCATGAATAAAATTATTTTTAATGCCTTTCCAAGAGTAAAATCATTTTGAATGTATTCCCATGAAAAAAAATTATTTTTAATGCCTTTCCAAAAGTAAAAATCATTTTTAATGTATTCCCATGAATAAAATTATTTTAAATGCCTTTCCAAGAGTAAAATCATTTTTAATGTATTACCATGAATAAAATTATTTTAAATGCCTTTCCAAGAGTAAAATCATTTTTAATGTATTCCCATGAAAAAAAATTATTTTTAATGCCTTTCCAAAAGTAAAATCATTTTTAATGTATTCCCATGAATAAAATTATTTTAAATGCCTTTCCAAGAGTAAAATCATTTTTAATGTATTCCCATGAATAAAATTATTTTTAATGCCTTTCCAAGAGTAAAATCATTTTTAATGTATTCCAATGAATAAAATCACTTTTAATGCATTCCCATGAGTAAAATCATTTTTAATACCTTCCCAAGTGAAAAATCACTTTCAATGCCTTCCACTGAGTAAAATCATTTTCAATGATTTCTCCATATTAGAAAACATTTTCAATGCCTTATCAAGTGTAAAATCATTTACAATGTCTTCCCAAGTGTAAAATCCTTCCTTTTCAATGTTTTTCTTAGAATAGAATATTTTGCTGTATTTTATTTATAGTACGATCATCTACAGTTCTTTCCATGTAAGATCATTTGATATTCCATTTTTTATTTAAGCAATTTCTTCGTTTCAAGCTGTGGATTAAATGTGAAAAAGAATGAAAAGGAAGTCACAACCCATTTTGTAATAATTCCTTTATCAACATGTTTATACTTAAACTGACATGAGGAACCCAGGGACAGATTAAATGTTGAACTACTTAAGAAAAATGCCGTCTTTCCCAAATTAATCTCATGACTGGCATGAAACAAAAATAAAATCCTATCAACAAATATAAATTCCAAAGATAAAGAAAAAAATTATCAAAGAAGCTCAAAGACTGAAAGAAGAATCGCATTTGCTTCTTCTCCAATGCAAGAAAAAAGATTAAAAGATGAAACTAAGAGAAATCATTAAAATGAGAGACGAAAGAGAACATTGGCAGAAAGCGTCCAGAAAGATAGATTTTAAGGGATTTTTTTAAGACTGCTTTCAGATTCAAAATTGACTGATTGGTGAGGCTCCTGCCTGCAAGTGAATCAAACATATGAAGGGATACTTACAGTCAATCAGATTTCTCAGAGTCTTTTGAAGCACTTGTTATTCTGAAGTTAGAATAACACATCATAGTGGCTTGTAATGAGAAATTGGAGTGCTAAGTTTGAATTCCAGTTGGGTTTGTTATATTCACTTATACATAAATACCCTTAGGAAGAGTATGAATAGTAGGACTTGTATCTGTAAAATTATTGTTAGTGTCTTTTTGAAGCACCAGTAATTAAGCAATGGTTCTGAAGCGAGAATAACACATCACAGTGGCTTTGTCAGAGATCAAAATAGAAATGATAAAAAGTGATAAAAAGCAAAGAGACGCAGATTAATGGTATCTTGTGTTTGGCTATTTCTTATTGGTTAGATATGTGTCATGTGTGATGAAGTATCTGATAATATTTGTGTGGCAAACATTCTCGTCACTAAAGTGTATAAAAGTTAATGAGATGCAGTAGGATGTTTTGATTGGATACGTGTCACATGTAATGAAATAACAGATAATAATAAGTGTAAAAAAACATTCTGGAAGCTAAAGTGTGGAAAAGTTTGTGGGACGCTGTAGGATGTTTTGAAAAATTTTGTTTGGTTAGATTTTTCATTAAAATATATTAGTATATATATTGATTTTTATGTATTCGGAAGAGATAAGTTAGATTCATGAATGATGGAACTGTAGAAAAATGGTGATGTAATAAAGTTTTTTAAACATGTGTTAATAGTTGGTAATGTTGATATAAATATATTTTCATAATAATATATATATATATATATATATATATATATATATATAAAATGTAACAAAAATACAGAATATGAAATAAAACCAGAGCTATTCAGGCTTCACACCTGACATGAAGGATTGTCAAGCCAGATTCAATTGTAATCTTAGCTTGTGGTACTGGAGAACCTATATACAGGACATGATGGATAAATTGTTGTCTAAATGACACAAAAATGAAAATAGCACTGACATATCATTTTAATATAATTTAATATTTACCAAAATTACACAAAATATCTTAAAATACAAACAAAAATCAATAAAATTGCCATTGGCTTCAGCCACATCCTCCAGATGACTTTGGAATCTCCTGAAACTCTTCTGGATGGTTTCCTTGTTTAAGTTGATGAATGCTGCCAAAATCCTTGCCTTCAGTTCATCTTTAGTGTCGCAAGGAGTTTTGTTGGTCTCTTGTTCAACTGTGCCTTACACATAATAATCAAGGGGGTTGCAATTTTAGGAGTTAGATGGCCGAATATGAAGAAGGATGTGGTCACAGAAATTGTCTGACAGCCATGACTGGGCACGGTGTAGAGTCCTGTTGCCAGACACAGTGTCTTCCAACAGCCATCCTCATGATCCTGGGCAGCAGTACCTCCTCAATGCACTTGATGTAGGCCTCTGTGCTGAGTCTGAGGCCCTCACCAACAAATCCGGGAGTTCTTTTCTTATCAGAATGATCAGAGTGAGTTTTCCAAGCTGCCGTACGTTCATAATCACCATTAGACTCATCCAACTCTTTCTTAATCCACTACACTGTCCTCAGATTGACACCGAAAACTCTGAAAAGTTCGTATTGGAGCTTCTGGTGCAAATGCCAAGCATTACAGCATGCCATTTTCAAATTTCTGGCAGAGTGATTTGCATCATGGTGCTCTTTTTCTCACAGATGGTGCCCAACTGACCCAACCGTACAGTGCAGGTGACAAAATCAAAAACAAACAATATGCATGCATGAATTTAAAAATATAAAATGCTGACAATACAAAGATTACATTAACTGTTTAGGATAAAATTTAACAATCAAGTCATAAATGCACAATTCAAATCTGCTGAAGAGTTGATGTAATCTCTCTATAACTCAAAGTTGAGACAAGATAAGTGAAATTTTTATTTTATTTATTACTATTATTGGTCTATATATTGATATTGAGTACTTATCACAAAGATTGCTTGCTTTAAAAATGTTTTGTTCCTGAATTGTGAGGATCAAACACGTTTATATATATATATATGTAGAGAGAAAGTGAGTCATTAAGAAAATGAAATAAATATATACATTTGGTTCTGAAAAGTTCTTCTCCAAATCTGATTCCGGAAAAGGGATTCTGGGTAAACATATAATATCCATATATATATATATATATATATATATATATATATATATAGAGAGAGAGAGAGAGAGAGAGAGAGAGAGATAGATAGATAGATAGATAGATAGATAGAAACAATAAGACAGATACAAAATGAGATAGATAAATACAAAGATGATAGATAGATAGATAGATAGATAGATAGATAGATAGATAATGAAAGTCTGAAAGATAGATAGATAGATAATGAAAGTCTGAAAGATAGATAGATAGATAGAAAGAAAGAATAAGACAGATACAAACTGAGATAGAAAAATACAAAGATGATAGATAGACACACACACTGATAGATAGATAGATAATGAAAGTCTGAAAGATAGATAGATAGATAGATAGATAGAAAGAAAGAATAAGACAGATACAAACTGAGATAGAAAAATACAAAGATGATAGATAGACACACACACTGATAGATAGATAGATAATGAAAGTCTGAAAGATAGATAGATAGATAGATACATAGAAAGAAAGAATAAGACAGGCACAAACTGAGATAGATAAATACAAAGATGATAGATAGATAGATAGATAGATAGATAATGAAAGTCTGAAAGATAGATAGATAGATAGATAGAAAGAAAGAATAAGACAGATACAAACTGAGATAGATAAATACAAAGATGATAGATAGATAGATAGATAATGAAAGTATGAAAGATAGATAGATAGATAAATAGATAGAAAGAAAGAAAGAATAAGACAGATACAAACTGAGATAGATAAATACAAAGATGATAGATAGACACACACACAGATAGATAGATAGATAATGAAAGTCTGAAAGATAGATAGATAGATAGATAGATAGAAAGAAAGAATAAGACAGATACAAACTGAGATAGATAAATACAAAGATGATAGATAGATAGATAGATAGATAATGAAAGTCTGAAAGATAGACAGACAGATAGATAGAAAGAAAGAAAGAAACAATAAGACAGATACAAAGTGAGATAGATAAAAACAAACATGATAGATAGACACACAAATAGATAGATAGATAGATAGATATAAATAAGATATATGCAGATTGAGAAAGACAAGTGGACAGATACAGAGTTAGAAAGATAGATACAAAGAGTGAGAATTAGATACACCAATATAGTAGCAAAATTAACATAGACATCAGTAGAAAGTGAAAGATATAGATAGATATGAACGGACTGATTGATGGATAGATATTAACAGAGAGATATGAACAGATGGGTTGTTATGAACAGATAGATAAATAGATATGAACAGATAGATATATAGATAGATATATATATATATATGAACATATGGATAAATAGATATGAACAGATAGATATATAGATAGATACTGCAATAAATAGATAATGTATACATCTGAGTGGCATATCAATATTGATATACCAGTCAGTGGGGAGCAGGGTGGAGCTAGATCAACATG
The DNA here is from genome assembly GCA_964036315.1 of Acanthosepion esculentum. Taxonomy (NCBI): domain Eukaryota; kingdom Metazoa; phylum Mollusca; class Cephalopoda; order Sepiida; family Sepiidae; genus Acanthosepion; species Acanthosepion esculentum. Next base: position 32,180,298 of record OZ038519.1, on the reverse strand, counting down.
TGACCCGACAGAGGAATAAGCAGCATCATAAATTGGTGCTGGAAACAAGACCTTGCTTGGTAAGTGATTCAATCAAATCAATAATTTGGCCGATTCAAAAGCCATCGAAGGACGAGATGAAAATGAGCAGTGGAAGCATATTGCAGATCAATTGATAAAAGGAGGCATTGAGACAAAAGGGTGGGCATAAGAAATGGACAAAAGGGGGGACATAGGAAATGGACAAAAGAGGGGACATAGGAAATGGACAAAAGAGGGGACATGTGAAATGAACAAAAGGGGGGACATAGGAAATGGACAAAAGGGGGGACATAGGAAATGGACAAAAGGGGGGACATGGGAAATGGACAAAAGGGGGACATAGGAAATGGACATAGGGGGCATAGGAAATGGACAAAAGGGGGACATAGGAAATGGACAAAACAGGGGACATGGGAAATGAACAAAAGGGGGGACATAGGAAATGAACATAAGGGGGGACATAGGAAATGGACAAAACAGGGGACATGGGAAATGAACAAAAGAGGGGACATAGGAAATGGACAAAAGGAGGACATAGGAAATGAGCAAAAAGGGGGGATATAGGAAATGAACATAAGGGGGGACATAGGAAATAAAAAAAGTGGGACATAGGAAATGAACAAAAAGGAGACATAGAAAATGGACAAAAGGGGGACATAGGAAATGAACAAAAGGAGGGGCATAGGAAATGGACAAAAGGGGGGCATAGGAAATAGACTAAATGACAGCAGACTGAGATTTGGCAGTGGTCAAGTGGTTGGTCAAAAACAATAAGATAAATATTTGTCTTAGGTCCAGACGCTTTTACCTGTGGATGCACACATGCGTAAAGACACACAAATAAGATTAGAATAATTACATTCAACAAGTATATCTGGCTAGGTTGAAAATTAGGGTAACAGTTATTTTTTCTGATACTGCCTATGTAAGATAGTTACTGGAGATTGGTTTGCTCAAAAGCTTATAGAGAAACCTTCCTGATTAGAACCTGTTGATCTTGATCCTGGGATTATCTCCCAGGATCAAGATCAACAGCGTCTAATCAGCTTTTTGCTACAACTGCCTCTACAACTGAGAGGGTGAGTTACCCAACAACTTACTCAGAAACCATTTTGGTTTGATCTTGCCCGTGTTAATTATGGGGGTGTAACCCTTTTTTGATAGCAAGAGAAGAAGCCCAAGATGCAAACTATGAATTGGAGGTGTCAAATTCAAACAAGTACAGAATTTTAAATATTTGAAAAGTGTTTGAGAGGATGGAAAATGCAATGGAATAATATATATTGGATGATGGCAGAAAGGTCATATTCCTTAAGAGAAAAACAAAACAACCTGTTTAACATCTGAAATTGTCCAGCAGAGATTCCTTTATAAAAATGATAAATAATAAATCTTTATAAATGCAAAATAATAAATATTACATTGCATTTAGTTCACAAATTTTTATAACCCGAGAAATAAACATTGCCAAGAGAGAGAAGGTGGTACGAAATAATAGCAGTGTCAAGAGAATAATCATTCTTTTAACAAACAGTATTTTTTTTTTGTTGGGTACAAAGGGTAAACATTGCTAAAAATTCTTACCTAATGACAGGCAAGAATAATTAAATTAATAAAAGTCTTTCAAAAAGTTGAAGATTGTCAATAATATAAATAAATAAAATATAATATGAAATAATTATTGTTAGTTTCACATCCAAGAATTTAATGTCTTTGTTGATCTTTTCCTTTAGGATGATGGTGTTGATGGCTACATTTACCGCCAATGTGCAGATTCAGAACTACAAGCTTCCAGTTCCATCAAAACCTGCTCCCGTCAACCATTCCCTATCATCGTTTGGCTTTGAAAGAGTTGATTGAACGTGAAAGAAAATCAGAATAGAAGAAAGTGCTGATGGCATGAATTTGTTTAAGGTGAACCTCAACTTTCCAGAAAGTGACCCAATTTCATGATTTCATGACCTTCCTCTGTGGCACATATTGAATAAGACATGCAAAATCCAGTTGCAATATGAGCACTGGTAAAAAAATGATTGTTGAAGACATTAGATTTATAATACCCAGGAAAAAGATCTGAAAAGAATATTATGAGAGAGTGTTGGAGTTTTTGGGTACCTTGGTGTACTAGTGAGCCAGCCAAAATGAGCTGACTCATTTTATAGTTCACCAATAGAGAGATTAACCAATCAGAAGGCTCAAAATATTCAATGCGACGTGTATAAAGGCGGCCATGTTTTTTCTGGAATATTCACTGCCAGCCTTTGATATCGAAGGCTGAAGAATTACAGAACAGCGGCTGGTGGTATTGGTGATATAGTCAGATTCAGTAGAGTGTCTGACCCTTTAACGTTGTTTCATTGACCAGATTACGTACTGTGCTGGATTCTATATTCGTAGACTATGGGGAACATGGTCAACAGAGAGCACGTCTGATACTAGAAAGCGAATTTAATGGGGGCCAATGAAATGAACACTATCAATACCTTACCAACACTCGTAGTAACATACAGCTTCGACATTATTAAATGGAAGTTGAATAATATTAAAAGACTGGATGCCCAGAACAGAAAAATACTTACCCAAATGAAGATGCACCACCCAAGATGTTAATAGGCTGTATGTACCAAGAGCTTTAGGAGACTGAGATCTAATCCGATTTGGACTAACTCTAAAAACTAAAACAATCAGATTGGAAGCATACTTTACAAAAACCAATGACCGTCTCCGACAAATAATAAAACACCAAATTTAGACCTTAATATCAACAACAAGATTAAGTAACTAGACCAAGATGGCGCATACAAATACTTAGGGATTAATGAAGGGATTACAACATTAAATTATGAAGAACAAGATCCGAAAAGAATATAGGAGAGTGTGTTTGACACTAGAAAGCGAACTTAATGGCGCCAATAAACTGAAGGATATCAACACCTTAGCTATACAACTTCAACATTATTAAATGGAAGTTAAATGGAATTTAAAGATCGGAGGTCAAAACCAGAAAAATGCTTACCGAAATAAGGATGCATCCCCCCAAAATCATATGTTGACAGGCTGTACGTACCAAGAGCTGTAGGGGGCCGAGGTCTAATCCAACTTGAACTAACTCTAAAAACTACAACAATCAGATTGGAAGCATACCCCACAAAATACAATGACCCTCTCCTAGAAATAATAAAACATCAAATCAACTTCATAAAAAAGAAGGTGCACTCTTTAGGAAACTTAATATACCTGAAACTCTGCCAACAAAACACAAACCGAATAACATCTACGCCAAACGTGTGAAACAGAAAGGGAAACAACTTGGTCAAATGAAATTACAAAAAAAGAAAAAAAAACTGGGAGGACAACAAGGTGTTGCATGGCAAATACCTAAAAAGAACGAAAGAAGCAAATATAAACCAAGAGAAAACACATCAGTGGCTGAGGAGCTACGGGTTGAAAGCTGAGACAGAAAGCCTAATTACTGCAGCTCAGGACCAAAGCCTCACAACCAGATCCTATCACTGTCACATAATCAAGGATGGAACCAACCCAAAATGCAGGATCTGCGGAACATATGATGAAACTCTCGGCCATATTATCTCAGGATGTCTGGAACTAGCAAAAATAAATATATCCACAGATATAACAAGGTGGCAACATATGTGCACTGGAAAATATGCAAGAAGCACAAAATCAAAACCACTGAGAGATGGTATGAGCACTAACCAGACACAGTTACCCGAAATAATGATGTAACTATCCTCTGGGACATGCCAATTCAAACTGACAGGGAAATAAAAACCAACAGATCTAATATTATCATAAAAGACCAGAAATTCAGGAAGTGTATGCATATTGACATAGCAGTACCATCTGAGAGGAACAACTCCATGAAAATTATTGAGAAATTTTCCAAATACAAGGACCTGGAAATTGAGATTAAAAGGATGTGGGGAATGAAGACTGAGACTATATCAATAGTAATCAGAGCCCTGGGTCTTGTGAGATAAGGAATGGACAATTTTACTAACAGTGTTCCAGGTTAGCCATAAAGGAGGGCCTGGAGAATCTGATGCTCACAGGTCGAATAGAGGGAAAGAGAGACAGGGGAAAGTAACGCATGACATACCTAGTGGGCTTAAGCAAGTGGATGACAGAACGTGGACTGGGGGAGGAAGCAGAGGGAAGGAACTTGTTGAGAGCTGCAAGGGATAAAGGGAGGTGGAGAGCCATGATTGCCTACGTCTTGAAAGGACATGGCACATAAAATGAAAAAGGACACATATTGAGGAAGGAGGGCTTGGAGAATATGATACTCTCAGGTTGAAGAGAGGGAAAGAGAGACAGGGGAAAGTAATGCATGACATACCTAGTGGGCTTAAGCAAGTGGATGACAGAATGTGGTCTGGGGGGAGGTGGCAGAAGGAAAGAACTTGTTGAGAGCTACAAGAGATAGGGGGAAGTGGAGAGCCATGATCGCCTGCATCCTGAAGGGACATGACACATAAAAGGAAAGAAGTCCCAGGTTACATCAACATACAGGTCGTCCAGAAGATTGCCCGACTAGGAACATCTCATATACTAAGAAAAGTGCTATCAATTAAATAACAATTCTCCTATCAGCCCTAAGGTCCATAGCTTGGATCTGGCTCTACAGGATACAAAGCAGGGAACATAACATACACAAATAATAATAATAATAATAATAATAATAATAATAATAATAACAACAGTGTCCCAGGTAATATCAACATACAAGTTGCCCAGAAGGTCACTCGATTAGTAACATCCTATATACTAAGAAATATGCTATAAAGGACCATAGTTTGGACCCCGGCTCTACAGGATACAAAGCAGGGAACGTAACATTCTATAATAATAATAATAAAATACATCTTTGAAAATAAAAAAGACTGCAAGCTGGAAATCTGTAGAATGTGACATCTCAAGACAATGACATTATTTGTTTTGATTGGCATTTTGGGAATTATATAAAAAAAGCAAAAAAATATATGTATACAAAGCTGATGCATGGGTCTCATGTCCCCCCACCTGTAACTACATCTCAATTTTCATGGGTAGTATTCATATAAAATGCAAATTTTATTGTAACCTAATTATATACAATAATGGATCTTGTGCAATCTTGTGAACAATTCCACTAGAAAAATTGGAAATAAATATAATGTAGTTAGTCTGGTCTCTGCATGTCTGCACACTGAGATCACAGGTATTTACTTGACCCCCCACTAAGTCAGGTTGTGACACAAGTTTTTTTTTTAACATGGGAAGGGAGGGAGAGACCCGAGAGTGTTTCCACCCAGGCCGCTGGTCTTAGCTTGTCAGAGCTGGTCATAGCTAGTCAGAGCTGGTCTAAGCTAGTCATAGCTAGTCTTGGCTTGTCTAGGCCAGAGCTGGTCCAAGCTAGTTGTAGCCATGATACCACCAGCGCAGGGATGAATCCCTACACCAGGCAAGTATCGAGTGAAACTCTCAGCCAGAAGGCCGACCAAGAGAGCGATCTATCTGCAAACAGATACTACACTGTGATCCCAGCCAAGCAGCTCCTGCACACTGAGATCACTCTGCCGACTGAGAAAAAAACTGGTGTTATATAGCTCTCCCCGTCCCAGACCCATGCTGACTATTGGCTAATACCTGCCCAGTATCATTCATATGCAAATAGTCAGTGCCACCTAAACTAAATAGAAGGTCTTCTCTCAACAGCCCATTGTGCAAGAGGAGATAACTCTTGGTGCTTACATCACCACATGCAACCAACTCAGGCTCTCTTATCGGGTTGACCTGATTCTTTGTTACATGTAGCTAAATGCAAATTAGAGACCTGTCATAATAGAGCATTCATCTTAAATAAATCAGCTATGTTTTGGACAGTAATTTTTAACATCGACTTAAGATTTTCCTTGTTAAAAAGTCGAATAATTTTAACTCATTCAGCAATATGGATAAAAAATAGTGAATTTTATATAGCATTTTTTTTTACATTTACCACACGTAAAACAAATTCGCAGAATTGTATGAAAAAAAAAACAGAATGATATCAAAATCCACAAAAAGTTTTCATTCATTAATAATCAGTTGTGCTTAGTTTAATTTGTAACATAAATAAATGTACGTAGGAAAAAGAAAATGTTGCTAAGTTAGCAAGGGTCACAAACAACTGCCTGGGGCCCCCAATCAGGCTTGAAAGTCGGGGAGGGGGTATGTAAAAACAAGTAGAATAATAGTATAGATTATCAGTCAGAAAGTGCAACCAGATTCCTGCTCAAAAGGGTTGGGATCCAGCAGATACTACACTATGATCCCAAGGAGAAAAATATCCATCTTATATGCAAGAAGATTGTAACACATTATTGTTGGCCCAGAGGTCAAGTCCTAGTTGCGGTGCAAAGCTGTGATACTTCTCCTACCAGTGCTTTGGGATTGACTCTTAGTCGCTGCCACCAACATGTGATCTTTAAAGTAATAATAAAATCTTTTTTTATTGAACGGTATATCGTTCAGGATATCTTTTTAAAAACCTTTTTTTCCGTTTGCAGTATTTTCTTGTTTAATTTTTATGGCTAATTAGTTAATCAATTATCATAGATAAATAGTATCACAGAGTAATGCTTTAAAAGTTTTTGTGGGAATAAAATAAAAATACATTTTATACTGCATATTCAGCAATTATTTTCTATTTCACTATTTGAGTATGCACAGAATTTTCACACAGGCATAATAAAAATATAAATTTTTACACAGGCATAATAAAATATTTTACACAGGCATAACAAAAGTTTTTACACGGGCATAATAAAAATATAAATTGTAGGGATTTGTAATCTATCTGGACACAGAATTGTAAAAAAAACAATAAGTTGGAGGGAGAAAAACCTTTCTCCGTATTTTATTAGAGAATTTATAATTTGAACAATGCTTTCTGCTGTTTAGGTTTATGCTAATGAGACTCACCAACCTAGTTGTTTTGAATAACTTAAAGCTCTACTGTTGCTGTCTGCAGTTCATGCCCACAAGTTTTTGGATATTGTCAGGCAAGGGAAGAGATGATATTTAAAACGATATCAAACCAGTTGCATTGATGCCTGATACTAAAAATAATTCCAAATTTATTTTAATGGCAACAAAATGCAAATTTGGCCAAAGTGAAGCTTTTGTTGAAAGAGTGTCTTTCCATTTTGTTTAGTCATCACATCTGTCATTTGTGCTTGGAAAGCCAAAAAGCAAAAAAAATTCATTTGACAGGGCCTATTATTCAATAGATATTATTGTATCTCTTATTAACATTGGCACTTCTATAATCTTCCCCCGTAGGGAGAGATCGAAAAAAGACAGAGGGTAAAAGTAACAGGGAGAAAAAAAGGCTGATTGTAGAAAAGGAAGGAAGGAAGGGAAAGTAAGATACAAGAAAAAGAACAGCCAGAATGAAAAGAAAGAATGAAAGAAAGAAAAGAACAGGCCATATAGAAGAAAAAGAGTAGCCATTATGAAAAAAGAGAAAGAATGAAATAAAAGGAAAGAAAGAAAGAAAGAGAAAGTAAGATATAAGAAAAAGAACAGCCAGAATGAAAAGAAAGAATGAAAGAAAGAAAAGAACAGGCCATATAGAAGAAAAAGAGTAGCCATTATGAAAGAAAAGAGAAAGAATGAAATAAAAGGAAAGAAAGAAAGAAAGAGAAAGTAAGATATAAGAAAAAGAACAGCCAGAATGAAAAGAAAGAATGAAAGAAAGAAAAGAACAGGCCATATAGAAGAAAAAGAGTAGCCATTATGAAAGAAAAGAGAAAGAATGAAATAAAAGGAAAGAAAGAAAGAAAGAGAAAGTAAGATATAAGAAAAAGAACAGCCAGAATGAAAAGAAAGAATGAAAGAAAGAAAAGAACAGGCCATATAGAAGAAAAAGAGTAGCCATTATGAAAGAAAAGAGAAAGAATGAAATAAAAGGAAAGAAAGAAAGAAAGAAAGAAAGAGAAAGTAAGATACAAGAAAAAGAACAGTGAGAATGAAAAGAAAGAATGAAAGAAAGAAAAGAACAGGCCGTATAGAAAAAAAGAGTAGCCATTATGAAAGAAAAGAGAAAGAATGAAAGAAAGCGACAAAGAAGAAGTGAAAGAACATTTGTAAAGAAAGAAAGAAAGAAAGAATGGAAAGACAAGATATATGAAAAAGAATGAAAAAAATATGAATGAAAGAATTGAAGCAAAAGAACAGGCATTAGGAAAGAAAGAAAGAAAGTGGATGGAAAGAAAGAAAAGGACAGATAAAGTGTAAGCAAAAGTACAGTCATAACGAAAAGAAAGAAAGAAGAAAGGAGGAATGAAAGAAAAGCACGGACAAAATGGATGCAAAAGAACAACCATAATGAAAAGAAAATAGAAAGAATAAAGACAAGATTTAAGTACAGCCATAATTGAAAAGACGAAAGAAAGAAAGGGACAGAGAATATATAAGCAAAGGTACAGCCATAATGAAAAGAAAGAAAGACACACAGACACACAGACACACACACACACACACACACACACACATACACACACAGAGTCTGTTTGGAAAGTATCCAGACATTTTGAATATCTTAGCATGGCTTCAATACAACTTGGCAACCAATCAGAAGAGACCTTAACATGCATGCATAGACAGATACTCTCCTGTAGGGTTACTCAAGTTGACAGTGAGATATGACTGTGTGAGCTGGTTTATTGTGCACCTTTTGCATTGATCCTGACAACATGCTTCAATGGTGCCTAAGTCCTCTTCAAGGTGTTCCCATCGGACAATCATCTGGTTAATTAAAGCACTGCTTTGTCAATTTAGTGATGTAGTAATTGTGAGTTCAATCTCTGGGCCGAGCAGTGCTTTATCAGAAGAAGATTGTTGCAATGGAATGTCCTACACTCCCTATCCCCTATGAGGACTGACTATATCAGTAGCTATATATAGTGAGCGTAGGATGTACCTGGGACTTGCTTTTGGGAATTACTAGCCTGCCACCTGATTCCCTGTCTTTCAGTAGTGTATTCTCTTTTACAATAAACCTCTCTTCTTCCATCTATGCACGTGTTGCTGTTCCTTTCACTCGAGTGCCACCTTTGTCTGTTTGTAACCTCTTTAAGGATACAACAAAGATGTTAACACCAACCTTGTTAGAGGCACCTAGTGAGGATTGAACTCTTGATTCAATACTAATAGGCCAACAGACTAGCCTCCCCAACTATTATTCCATATGAATTGTTGGTTGGTTGTTTTTATGATGTGCTAACCCTTGTTGGGTTACTGTTGGGGCGCACCCACCTTCACAACCACAATAGACTGATCCTATTATTATAAATAGAACAGTAATTCTAGAGACTGTGGGTAGTGTAGCAGTGTAGTGCAGTGCAGAGTGAGACTTCTGTAGTGATCAGTTACACTTCCGTTGGACTTTATTACTATTACTTATTGTTACTACTAACCTACGTTCGTTCTACTACTAATCTCTCTGATGTAAATACCTCTCTGAATATACCAGTATTTTTCCCTATGACTGTGTTTGTTCGTTATTACCATATACTCACGTGGAAACACTCAACATCTCAGCAGTTACTTAATGTCAAATTTTATATGGGGTACCCAATGAGGATCAAACTCACTACTGAGTTGTAATAGTCAACCAAACTAGTCTTGACAAACATTACCCCGAACCCCGATTGTTGGCTGGTTGATTTTATGAGAGTAAATATGAAATCCTTAATAATCTTGTACCTCAAAAAAACTGTCAAAAAGATGGTTTTTTCCCTTAACACTGCTATTATTTTAACTACCTTCACTCCTTGGCAAGGTTTTTTCTTTTTTTAAATGATGATTAGAATTTTAATAAAACCTAATCATATGAAAGTAAATTTATACATGTTTTTTGTTCTTGAGAATTGACAACAAAAATAGTAAACACAATTTGTTTGTTGTTTATTTACAACATTCTCAAAACTAACACAACTGAAACTAATGCAATGCAATATTTATCATTTACGAATTTATAAAGAAATAAATAAGAAAACGATTTTTTCATTCATAAATTTATAAACATTTACTAAATTATTAAAATATGTGAACCAACTAAAGGACGTTCCAATAAATTTTAATTCATTTTAATTGATTTTAATTGATTTTACATGTGAATTAAGTTTAAACAGCCCATGATTTTTTTCTTTTTCTTTCAGATTTAACAACTTTGGTAATTTCAACCATGGAAGGATTAACAATCAAACAACATGTTCAAGTTATCGAAGCCTATTATGAAAATGGGCTTTCAAACAGAAATACAATGAGAAGTTCCCAGATCGCATCATCTCTCGAAACAGCAAAGTCAATTGGTCACCACGATCGTTCGACTTGATGCCTTTAGATTTCTTCCATTGGGGGTTATCTCAAAAGTAAGGTCTATGCCAACAAGCCAACAACAATTCAACAGCTGAAGGATGAGATAATAAGGCATATTGGTGAGATCGACGAGCAACTATGCAGAGACGTCATCAAAAATTTTGACCATTGAGTGGAGGTGTGTCGCCAAAGCCTTTGCGGACATTTGGGCGATATAATTTTTCACATATAATTGCCATGACTTAAATAACATGATCCAATAGAGAAACAATAAATTTTCACCAATAACACTGATTTATTTACTGCTGACTTTGATCCATCTTAATGAAACACCCTTTAAAAGGAAATACTCATAATTTACCATTTTATAAAGTTCAAATCAATTGTCAATTAGCCAATGTTTAGACAATCATTCCAATAAACACTAAATAGTGTTTAGGTTTTATTAAAATTCTAATTATTGATTTTTAAAACGATAAACATTGCCAAGGAGTGAAGGTAGTTGAAATAATTGTGTGTCAAGGAAAAACTATCATTTTGACACACATTTTTTTCCAGGCATTAAGGTCCAAGATTACCAAATTCCATATTCACTTATAATGATCTACCAGACTAGCTTACTAAAAATCATTGATGGTATTTTGACTGATAAAATCTCTGGTCTTTCTACTGTTACATGAGGTTTTAAGATGAAACAGTAAAATTCCATTAGATACAAAGAAAAGAGTGATAAATTGCTATGTAATATCAATCCTCCTATATGGCAGTGAATGCTTGACAATTTTTCTCACAGATGGAGAGAAGACTTGAGGCAACAGAAACAATGAAAAGAGTGCTGAACTGTTATGTAATATCAATACTCCTATATGGCAGTGAATGCTGGGCAATTTCCTCACCTATGAAGAGAAGACTTGAGGCAACAGAAACAATGAAAAGAGTGCTGGACTGCTATGTAATATCAGTCCTCCTATATGGCAGTGAATGCTGGACAATTTCCTCACAGATGAAGAGAAGACTTGAGGCAACAGAAACAATGAAAAGAGTGCTGAACTGCTATGTAATATCAATCCTCCTATATGGCAGTGAATGCTGGACAATTTTTCTCACAGATGGAGAGAAGACTTGAGGCAACAGAAACAATGAAAAGAGTGCTGAACTGTTATGTAATATCAATACTCCTATATGGCAGTGAATGCTGGACAATTTCCTCACAGATGAAGAGAAGACTTGAGGCAACAGAAACAATGAAAAGAGTGCTGAACTGCTATGTAATATCAATCCTCCTATATGGCAGTGAATGCTGGACAATCTCATCACAGATGAAGAGATGACTTGAGGTAACAGAAACAATGAAAAGAGTGCTGAACTGCTATGTAATATCAATCCTCCTATATGGCAGTTAATGCTGGACAATCTCCTCACAGATGAAGAAGAGTCTGAGAAAACAGAAATGTCGTTTTAAGGATATTCAGAATACTGTGGACAGAACATGTGAGTACCAAGTAAGTTTTAAGGAAAATTTTTTAAAAAAAGCACTTATACTTAGAATCAGAAAGATACTGTTGAACTTTCATAGACAGATAATAAGGAAAATGGCTTACTGCCCTATTTAGTGCATTGTAAGTTTTGTCTTTTTGCCATCTCTCTTAATTCCTCTTCTACCAACCATTTGTACAAGCTCATTCTTCTATGTTAAATGTTTCTTTAGGACATGGGCAATCATGGCTGTCCACAACTTCCTGCCCTTTGTAGTGCTTAGTAAGTTTTGTCCATTTGCCATCTCTCCTAATTCCTGTTCTGCCAACCATTTACACAAGCTTGTTCTTTTATCTTCTATGTTCAAGGTCCCTTCAGGAAATAGGCAATCATGGTTCTCCATAACTTCCATCCTTTAAGGCTCTGAATGAGGTTTGTCTTTTTGCCTTCTATCTTAATTCCTGTTCTCTGCCAACCATTTACACAAACTTGTTCTTCTATGTTAAATGTCCCTTTAGGACATAGGTATTCATGGCTCTCCACAACTTCTGTCCTTTGAGTGAGGTTCGTCTTTTTGCCATCTCTACTAATTCCTGTTCTGATTTACATAAGCTCATTCTTCTTCTATGTTAAATGTCCATTTAGAACATGTATACTCGTGGCTCTCCACAACTTCCTATTCTTTGTAGCTCTGAGTAATGTTTGTCTTTTTGCCATCTTCTTTTACTATGTGCCATGTCCCTTCAGGATGTTGGCGATCACGACTCTCCACAATTTCCTGTCCTTTGTAGCTCTTAGTAAATTTTGTCCTATGTTATCTCTCCTAATCCCTGTTCTGCTAGCCTTTTACCCAAGATGATTTTTCATGTTCTTCTGTGTTGTGTCTCTTCAAGATGTTGGCGATCATGACTCTCCACAATTTCCTGTCCTTTGTAGCACTTAGTAAAGTTTGTCTTTTTAATATCTCTCCTAATTCCTGTTCTGCCAACCATTTACACAAGTTTGTTTTTTTCTTCTATGTATCAATGTCCCTTCAGGACATGGGAGATAATAGCTCTCCACAACTGCCAGTCCTTTGTAATTCTTAGTAAGGTTTTTCTTCTTGGTATCTCTCCTGATTACTGCTCTGTCAAGAAATTACATGAGCTTGTTAGAGTCACTGCTTCCTTCTCTTTGTCTTGTGAGTATTAGATGTGATATGATATCATTTTTAAAATGTGCGGTGTCCTTACAAGTTAGCCAATAACAGATCAAGGAAAATTTCACACTGGCATTGGTATCCATCAACTCTCTATTTTTAGTGCAAAGGAGTAGGTACTCTTGGAATCCTTAAGATCTTTCTGTGAATTGCCTGAAGACAGAATCACAACAGAGTGATGAACAGATACCACACTTTGATCTGGTATTTACTTGAAATCCCACCACCACCACCACAAATGTGACATGTGATACCATGTTGTTATTGATGTGGGGTGCCAATACACATTGCCCAGTCTCCATGACCACTGACGTTATTCCACTAACCCTCCCTGTTTAGTGCAAAGAAGGAGGTGCTGTTGAAGGGTTTGGAATCCCCAGGACCCAGAACCCTTTCTATGAACTACCTGAAAACAGAAACAGGGTAATGAAGTGAAGAACAGTGAAAAGCCACAGAAAGGAATACTAGGTATAAATAGAAGTATAAAACACACAGGTATTTTGACCCAAAGTACAAGTGCTGATCCAGGCATGAAAAATAATGATTTTTTTTGTATCTGGATCAACAACTGTCTTTTGGATCAAAGTACCTGTTTTGAAAAAGACTTTAAATGGATAGAAATATTTTTGACAGATCAGGACACTCTTTTTGATTTGTATGATCAGTTCACTAATTACAATATTCAGGCAATGCACAAGTGATTAGATTTCTCATTCTTCCTGCAATTAGTAAACCTATGACCAGATTTTTATGAGCAGACATTAAAAAAGCTATTAAGAAAACTGCCACCGAGATTCAAAATAGAAAGTGAGTTAAAATTAGTAATTATCGAATTTTTATAACAAAATAAACAAAGCAAAATCAAGTGTTCAATTGCTTAAGGGGAATCATGTTTTGTTTCATAATGTAGATTTTGTCTTTGTGAAATTAAAATTCTTCTCTGATGAAGCCAGTTCATCAGCTAAACATGTCAAAGTTTAAATTTTTCAAATTATCTTATATATTAAACATATATATACAGTTGCGGCCAAAATGTTTAGAACGGCATTGCAGTAAATCACTAAATCATCCATAACTTTTGTATTATCCTCTCGAATTACACCAAAATCTCAAACAATAACAATTAATATCGTATTTATTGTCTGTGAAAATTATAGAAAATAAAACAACTTTGATAAAAACTTATACCTACTTTCCTGCTGTTCTGAACATTTTAGCCGCAACTGTATATATATATATGTAAAATTGATAGGTTAGTGTAACAGGAATCATATTTTGTTTCATAATTGTTGTAGAGTTACTTTCCGCAGTGGAAACTGTATTTGGACTAAATTCGGTCCTAAATAGGTTCAACATACAAAAACGTTAGGAACTTGTTATAATAAGTATTACGCAGAGTAATCTAGTTGTGGTAGCTGACTACTTTCCGTATTCAACTTCTCATCGACCCTCACTGACTCCTACTTATATTAGATGGGAGAGTTTATTATCTATAGACTAGGTGTGTTTCACCATAACAATAATGTAGATTTTGTCATTGTGAAATTAAAATTCTTCTCTTTTGAATCCAGTTCATCAGCTAAACATCTCAAAGTATAAATTTTCAAAATTAACTTATATATTTATATATGATGGAGTCTCCCGTCGAGTTCCACATATGAGGTTCTGATGACCACAAACTAATTATCTGCATGCCTATGATGGGCATGACTTTTGAGAACGGCTCGAGAACTGTACAAAAGTAAAGTACCAGGTTGAGATCTGGTACAGGCTAGCTGTCCTTGATGTGAGTGGAAGGAGTCTCTCTGAGCTTTGGTTAGCAATACTTTTAGTGTTGGTTTCACGTTAAAAAGACTTCAAATGGGAAGGAAAACTCATGAAAGCTTTACCTGGTCATTTTATTGCATGTGTCTGCCAAGAGGTATGTACTGGCTGGTATTCGCTGTGATCCAGAGAGGTTAAATTCTGTGATAATAATACATGAGGGCTGTCATTCAGAGCTTCCATGACAAGTCTTTTGCATTGTTACTTTTTTATTGACAGATCCAAAAAGTGTAGATGGTCCTAGACAAGCCTTCACCATTTTAAACAAATCATTTTGTCGTTTTTTTGACAACTACATCTAATATATACATATATATATATATATATATATATATATATATATATATATATATATATATATAATATAGAAAAAACAACTGAAAAGTTGCAAATTAAAAAAAATTGAATGTCTTTTTTGTGAAAGTATTTTTTCAGTTGTTTTTTCTATATTATATACATATTAAGAAAGTATACGTGGCTTCTCATTATGCTATATATATATATATATATATATATATATATAGTTAGACCTAGAGAGCAAGACAAACCTACCATGGTTTCACCTAAACGGATCATCAGGGAAGGACGATTCGTTTAGGTGAAACCGTGGTAGGTTTGTCTGGCTCTCTAGGTCTAACTAGGTCTGCTCTACTCACTGTATTGAGCACTTTATTTAGTTTTTTTGTGTACTCATATCGGGTTTTTTTTCTTTAGGCCTTGGACTTGCATGCTGGACAATTATTTTCAGCTAACGTACATGTTCTTGGTTCTTTCTTTTTTAATACCGTTTTTTCCCCTTTGATTATTTGCAAATCAAGACACCGAAGGTTTTCCGATCAAGTATAGTGTCTTATACTTATAAGACTTCCACTAACAATATATATATATATATATATATATATTTTTTTTGATTTCTTTTTGAATTTGTAGGTCTGATGATTTGGATCGTGATTACGATTCCAATGTAATAAATTATAACCATGGAATATTAGTGTTTGAGCCTTTTATATTATATTCTTACTCTGTCCTGAACATTAAGTTCTACCTAGATTCTATCCTCTTGGGAATTTATATATATATATATATATATATATATATATTTATATATATATATATATATATATATTTATATATATTTATATATATATATATATATATATATATATATATATATATATTTATATATATATATATATATATATATATGAAGAAATATAGTCTTAAGATGTGCTATATTTATGTGATAAAGTGCTCAATATCAGAGATAGTGCATGTGTAAATACAAAAGTGAACATAGAAGTCAACACTTAGAGGCGACAGTCTGTTTCATGCTAGATGCAATCGTCAGGCCATATATATATATTTACCACTAATATTATCTCTCTCTCTCTCTCTCTCTCTCTCTCTATATATATATATATATATATATATATATATATAGGTACTAAAAATCCATGGGTAAGTAACCCAAGTGAATTCTAATAATATATAATATTAAAACTGATCCACAAAAGAGAGCTCAATATATTTATTATAGAGCATATGGGGTACAACTGAGTTTCACTTTTATGTAATTCATATATATATATATATGTGTGTGTGTGTGTGTGTGTGTGTGTGTGTGTGTGTGTGTGTGTGTGTGTGTATGTGCAAAATAGATAGGTTAGTTGATAAAGCAAGGACAAATGCACTTGCATAGTTGGGAAGAGGCAGAGTTGTAGATCTGCCGAGACTTGGATCTAAGTGATATTTTCATGGAGAAATGGAAATTGTTCTTTAATCTAAATCCTTTAAGGACAATATCCATATTTTTGAAAGTCGTAAAGAAGAGTATGTCTGATCTTGTTTGTGCAAGTTTCTTTAAGTTACTTTCATGTTGTCTTCTAGCGTGGAGTTGAGTGTTGTCAAGGTAAGCTCCAAGATACATGATTAAAAAAAAAGTGTCCACCTGTGCTTCTTATAAGAAGACTAAGCCTGATCTGCTCATTGGCAACTTTTCTACTGGCGCTTTCTGCCTCAACATTTGTTCTGCTGTACTGAGCTTGTGCGATGCCTTTCACTTTCTCACAGTTCTTCGTACCTCTGTTCCTGCTTCTGCAAATTTAGAATCTTTTGAATCCCTATATAGGATCACCTCTCTCGTCTTTGCCACTTTAAACTCTTCAACTAATCCTGTGAAGGGAAGTTGCAATGTGCTGGAAACTCCATACAGAGCTTCACTGCTTAGACTTCTCGGTAAGCCGAGCCATCTTCTCAAATATCTGCTCACTTTCATCTCCATTTTCTCAACTGTAATCAATGCCACTTCATATAACATCACTGGCCCCAGAGTCTTTGGCAGAATGGTATTTTGGTATATCGATGATTTAAAACGGCCTCGCAGCCTTGACTTGTCCACTTTGCTCGACATTGCTTCGAGGTCTGCAAAACATTTCTGGGTAGCACCAGTGCCTTATAATTAGCATTGAATATCTTTCCCAGACTTCACTGGTTTTTCTTTAAGCGACGGGATCATAGATCCTGCAATTATAAAATGGAACTTTTCTATTATAATCCCGCATTTCAGTACTAATGACCTTTGACGCAGTTAGCTCCCCTTCATTTTCTTAACGCTTCACCAGGGGTCTCTCTCTCTCCCGGGAGTATAAATACGGGCTGACCTTTCGCCTCTGCCTCTCTTTCCACGGCTCTTTCCACGGCTTCGCCCACGTGCGGCCAAACTTGCCTCTCTTGAGGCCGACAACCTCTCACGTGGTGCGAGGTACAAAAACCTTTTCTTAACATCTCCAGTATGTGAACTCTCACACAGAACCAGCGTTTCCCATGTTCAGGGAATACGCTAAAACAAAATTCACAACCGTACGGACATTTCAATTCAACACAATAACTTTCCATACAGACACTAACGCTTTATTCTTGTTTTAAATGATGTATTTGTAAATTCGTGTTTTAACCTGTTTGTTAATATATATTTGTTCGCATACATATATATCGGTCTTGTTTGTTTCTTTGGACTCCGTTAAGGTCCAACATTTTTATGTAGCTGGACCGGCCAGCGGAAGTCTTAACCCAGAGATAATTCATCTTCTCTACTTCTTCCATTCTCACACTCGCCGGTCCACTACACCTTGATTTTGTCGGTTTAAACTTTATTCGTGCCCAGGTCATTATTTTTTCTAACCCTAGCAATATCCACCGACATCCAGGGACTGTGGAAGTTGTAACTGTCATGTCATCCATATATGCACGAATTAGGGGTCATGTATCATTAGGGGTCATGAATTAGGGGCCGTGTCTCATCACTGGACATCGACACTCAACTTTTGCTGATTTTATTAACATGTTCATTGTCACAGTAAATAATATCACAGAGATAGTACATCCAGTTATAACTGCCCTTTCTAGCTGATGCCAATTTGAAGATATCAAATCAGTGGTAGTTTTTATGTTATATATATATATATATATATATATATATATATATATATATATATATAAAAGTGGACATGGAAGTCAGCACTTAGAGGCGACAGTCTGTTTCATGCTAGTGCAATCGTCAGGCGACTAGTGCTGTTATTTTTCTCGGCTATTTATATAAGGGTCAGTGGTGCATTATGGGTAGTCTATTTTGGCGGTTACTTTTACCGGAAGTCGCTTATTTGTTTATTTATTTATGTCAAATTATTTTGCTTGTTTTTTGTTTTGTTTATATATATTTGGTTGGATTGATGTGAGTTTGTGACCCTGGGTTTCCCGCTTTTGAGACAATTGTCTGACGATCGCAAAAGCGTGAAACCCCGTGTCACGTCAATCGACATCTCCAGTTGCCTTGATCTATCCACTTCCCTTCTCCACATCCTTTCACCTCTCATTCCTATCTGCTCTCGCTCCAAATCTTCTGTAACCCCCTTGCCTTGATCGATCCACTGTCTTTCTCTTTCTCCACATCCTCTCCTTTACCACTCCTATCTGCTCTTCCTCCAACCCTTCTATAACCCTTTGCGTGATAGTGGCCTCCAGCCTTGCTTGGGGTGATACGATTAAAAAAAAAAAAGAAAAAAAAAGTGGTTCAGAACAAAATGAATATTCATTATTGGTATAAATTTTAGCACTGTTTCATTACCACCAACACACTATGCACTACTTTATTTATATATATATATATATATATATATATATATATATATAAAAATTACTTACAATCCCTGCAATAATTTCTTCTTGTCAGGTGAAACAGCTATAAGTAAATGAGGTAATTTTGAATTTCAATTCGATGTAATTTATTTATATATGCACTATTATAATAAATATATTGATCTCTCTTTGTGGATCAGCTTTAATGTTTTAGGATTCACTTGGATTATATACCGACAGATAGAAATATATATATATATATATATATATAGGAGGGCTGATCAAAAAGTAGCAGGACTAGTGCTATAAAAAGTAAAACTACAAAACCTATCTATTCAGCTTTTAATCTCTTTCAATATAGGCACCCTTCTGAAGTTACACACTTTATCCAGCATCGTTTCCATTGATGGAAGTATTTATGGAACTCCTTTTTTCGGACAGTGAAGAGCTGCCTTGTCACATTCTCTTGGATTCAATGTTTTGAAATCTTGTTTCTTTCAAGTGGGATTTGACTTTTGGAAAGAGAAAACCACGAATGGATGAGATCTGGGGAATATGGTGGTTATCGGATGTGTGGAATGTTGTGCTTGGGTAGAAGCTACTGCACAAGCCATGGACACTGATGAAATCTCCGTGGTGTGGTGAGACGACCACATTACACCTTTTACTTCCAAGCAGTGCTATAAATAATGGAAGCAGGTGAGAACATTATAACTTAGTATGCATGCATGACAGAGTTCAAGGTCACATTGTGCCAAGGGACTTCACTCTACATACTTTAGCTTTGTGGAATCGTCCATATTATTTTAACACCCCTGCTGTGGGAACAATTTATTCTTTACACCCACGTAAAATTAAGCTTATCAAATGAAAACTTCATATTTCCAATCAGAGAATTCTATTGACTTACAGCTTGAAAATTTGAAAGCTCACGTGAAAATAAGTAAATTGCGCCAAAAACCTCGGAGCCGATTTTGATACCCGAGAACTTATAAAAGGAAGATTTTTGACTGACCAACTCAGTCAGCGGATCGAACACAGAGAGATGCCAGACTAAGCTACGCTAATCGAAACAATAACTTTCCCGCGCAAAAGGAACATCACTGACTCAATGACATCTGGCTCGAATAATCCTCTGTGAGCAAGAAATATTTCCGAATTTTAAACAAACTTTGCTTACGTAAAGTGAACAAGAAAATATTCACTACTAAATAAGTAAAAAAACTACAATCGAACTAAAGCCTTAATTATAGTTAAGGGTACGCAACTTCAGTTGACTTCACCAAAAGAACAGTACGTAAATAATTGCATACACATTCATGTTGAACCTTAAATGAACAATTACTTTACCGAAAACTCAATCTAACAATACTTGTAATATTACACAAATATATTGAACACTAGAACAATTCGGATATTATAATACAAACAACATTAAAACACACCAACTTTTCGACAACATAAAAACATCATTGTAAATATTGTTTAATTGTATATAAATGTGCGTATTATTTGAATTGAATTATTGCCTTGTTGTGTTTCATATGTTAAACATTTTTATTGTTGAGGATGAATGTTTAGAACACACCAGGCTAACAACCAAATCCTTCTGATAATTTCCATCACTCTCTAGATAAAGAAACTTAATACATTCTACTCGTCCCCAACAGCTTCATAGCAACAGTACCAGTACTTTTTGATCAGGCCTCATATATGCATATGTATGCATATACAGTGAGGGGGGGGACCAAATATTTGTACACAAACAAAGTTTTAATTTATTGTATTTACAACTAATGTATAAACATACTTTTCATATAATTAACTGTACACAGACGCATAATAACTAGATACGTATAGAAAACAGAAAAAAATTTGATTTGATAGAAATAAATCCCATTTATCCATTTTAATGTTTGAAAAAAGTATTCATATAATACAAAAAAGAATACATAATCTTCATTTAATACTTTGTAGAATAGCCATTATTCACTTCTACAGCAACCAACCTCTTCTTGCAGTTCTCAATTAATGATTTGCAAATTTTAGTTGGTATTTTGTTCCATTCTTCTTCACATAAGGTCTTCAGATTTGGGATGTTTGTTGGAGCTCTCGACTGGATTGGAATTTTCAAATAATACCACAGATTTTCGATTGGGTTTAAATCTGGGGACTGACTTGGCCATTTCAGGATATTTACATTATTTTCAACAAAACATTTCTTCATAGATTTTGCAGTGTGCTCAAGATGATTATCTTGTTGGAAGATCCAACCAGGACGAAGTTCAAGATTTTCAACCGAAATGATTAAATTTGCTTCCAAATTGTTGTCATCATCCTTAATGCCATAGTCACAATATTTTGGCTGTTGTATAAAATTTATTTATTTGTATTAAATCATTTTTTTCAGTTTCCTATGCATATTTAGTTATTATGCATCTGTATTGGGATTTTCCCAATTATATCTGAAAATATTGTGACGCCGGCAAGAAGAAAGGAACACAAACACAGATGGAATTGTTTGAAAAATACTTGTATTGTAGGAAAAGAAAGGAAAGTCTTCTTGCAAAAAGTCGGATTTGCGGAAATTATCTGAAAGATGCGTCCTTTTAATGGTTTTACATTTCCTGTGTCGCTTTGGCTGGGTTGAAGAAATAGAACCTTGACTTCTGTGCTTCAGTTGCTGTCCAAATCCTCACACGTCATGGTATTTAGATGACGGAGAGTGCAGACGGGGGACGTGTTGTCTCTGAGGGTCCCACAAGCAAAAGAGGAAGAGGGTTCGTAGTAACCGCTCTCGTGAGTTTGGTGAAGATCTAAAATGGTAGCCTGTGATTGGTTGTTTTTCATCCAATCACAGGGCACCCAGTTAGCGACTCCGTAATAATTTCAATATCTGTGTACAGTTAATTATATGAAAATGTCTTTATTCATTAGTTGTAAATACAATAAATTAGAACTCTGTATGTGTAAAAATATTTGTTTTCCCCCACTACATATATATATATATATATATATATATATATATATATATATATATATATATATATATATATTTTTGTCATCCACAGACAGACTGTTTCGCTGTTTCACAGCTCATCAGTGTGGCTAGACGTCCGGTTGCCTCTTGCTAGGATCGAAATCTGACTGAATTTGCGTCAGTCGGAACTTCTACCAGTAAGCCGTCGGCGCACGGCAGGGATGAAGGTGAATTTTAGCGTGTTTACTTTTAGATTTAGATAAACACACAGTGACTGACAGTGACTCAATTCTAAACCTAATTTCTCTCTCCATCCTATCATATCCAAAATCCTAGCTCCTGTTTACCAACTAATCAAAGTTATTGATCAAATAATTACACCATATATACCCAATAAATACAGCATTAAATCAATATACGAATTACTCCAATTTCTAGAAACACAAAAACCTAATAATGAAACCAAAGCCTCACTTGACGTTGAAAGTTTATTCACCATTGTCGCAGCCAGGGAAACAGCAGACATAATCATAACAAATATCTACAACAATCCATCTCTCTCTCCATCAAAAATTTGTCCTAATATTTTAAGAAAACTACTCTTGATGTGCACCACAGAAGTTCCTTTCTAGGACCATCAAAATAACATATACGTACACTGCAATGGTGCTTATATGAGTTCCATCCTGGGGCCAACATTTAGCAATATTTACATGACTAATGTAAAAAATAACATAATTAATACCACAAGAAAACCCCATCTACCTAAGATATGTGGATGACATTCTCATTCTAGTCAAAAACATAGATGAATTACCAATTAAATCTATACATTTAAATCATTTACTAGTTTCTTAAAGAAGCTGTTTATTTATCAACAATAAAAATATTTTTTGTAGGAAACTCACAAAACATATAACTTGTTTAGCATTTTGCTAAATTACCTCCCCACCCCATTTTTATTTCTTAGGTAATGGCATTGTATGGTTTGTTTAATTTATCTATCCATTTATGTATGGCTGTCATTAGCTGCCAATTTATGGGTCATGACCCCTTTATAAAAAATAATTTTTAAATTTTTGCTTCTTCACTTAGTTTAATGTAGGGCATATTTGATTGGTTGATCAGAGTAAAGCTCACAAACCTTATAACCCCTCCCCGCTCTTTTTTCTTGTTTTGTAAAGATATATATATATATATATTTCTCACTTAGTTTAATGTAGGGCATATTAGATTGGTTGATCAGAGTAAAGCTCACAAACCTTATAACCCCTCCCCCTCTTTTTTTCTTTTTTTATAAAGATATATATATATATATATATATATATATATATATTTCTCACTTAGTTTAATGTAGGGCATATTTGATTGCTTGATCAGAGGAAAGCTCACAAACCTTATAAACTCTCCCCGCTCTTTTTTTCTTTTTTTGTAAAGATATATATATATATATATATATATATATATATATATATATATATAAATATGGGTATAAAAAAAACATACATATGCACACATATACTTGTATGTACATATGTATTTCTTTTTCAGGTGTTATAAAAACAGAGCTCTTAAGTATATATTCGTGAATATACATAATATCTAATGTTGATAGCACAACTCAGAGTTTGCATGAAACTTCAAGGTGTGCTATCAATGTTGGATATTTTGTATATTCACTAATATATATATATATATATATATATATATATATATATATATATATATATATATACACAGAAAATTGAATTCTGCATAGCTCTTCTATGAATGAATTGAGCCCTCTTGCTCATTGGCATGTTTATTAATAAGTATGTAAAAATCAGCCTTCCTCTCTACCAGGTGCTGATAGCTCAGGGGTAAAATCTCCAACTGATACCAAATCAGTTGGATTTTGATCTTGGCTTGAGGTAGTCAGATGTCTAGCCACAATGATGAGCTGTGATACAGTGAAACAGTCTGTGGATGACAATATATATATATATATATATGGTCATTGCGACATCTTACTTAGATGTGAACCACCTTCTTACCATTTACATCACACTTGTAATGGCTTCTGTCTTGTTTTGGCGTCCATGGCCCCTAATATGACTCTTGAGTTCAGCATTCAATTTCATAGGTGTAAGTCATATATGACAGATAATCTCTGTAGCCTTGATTGAGTTGATTGGATCTGCATGGCCTATAAACCTCCTGCGTCCCATGTGCCTCGTCTGCCCAGATGACAATCTGCAAACCTTGCTGCAATCAATGCAGGTATTGTAGGGAGGACGACGAGGCAGGTTTGCAGAGTTGTCTTGCTTCTGGTTGTTATGATAAGCTTTTTACATAACCTGCCCTCGACAACGGCATGCACTTACACATACCACATTTCCAAGATTGCATGTTAGCTTACAAATCAGAGTGATTGCTTCTTCAGAGATCACAATTGATTTGTGCATGCCTGAGACATTCATCCTGAAAGGCGTTGCATCCATCCCTTATAAACTGCTTCCGCTCTGTACGATTTAAAGTCTGTTCTTCCCAATCCTGCACACCTATGTTCTATGCATTCAGATTATCCTTCAAGTTATCTTTAAACCTCTTCCTCAACTCGTGTTGTCATGTTCCTTGGCTTTCTTGCCTTTGGTTCATCATAGAAAAATTGTTTGGAATCCTGTTATCTTCCATTCTCACAATGTGTCCTGCCCATCTCATCTGGGTGAGGATCATTATTGCTTCAATACTGTTACATTCAGATCTTTTTAGGACAAAGATGTCTGAAATCAAAGACTGCCATTTGATATTAAGTATGTATCTCGGGCATTTCTGGTGGAATCACGGAAGCCATTTTATATGTCTCTGGTATTTTGTCCATGTTTCAGAAGATCTGTCTATATTTCTGAGATGAGGTATTATGTACACTATTTACATTATTCGAAATATTGTCCTCATCTTTGTCACCATATTTATTACAACATTTCAACGCCTTTATCCACAGTGGATAAAGGCGTTGGTTAGATCCAGTGACAAGACCCAAACAGTATGAGTTCAATACCCGGTTAAGACAGAACTTGGAGAGGGTAATTAACAGGAGATAACTGATGACTGACATCCATTAAAAATATGGTATGTGGAACTAGAACAGTCTACTCGAGTGAGCGAAATAAAGGGTTCAGTTCGAAATACCAACCACCTGAAGACAGCCGGAGCGTACAACGGCCGAAATGTTGTAATAAATATGGCGACAAAGACGAGGATAATAGTCTGAATAATGTAAATAGTTTCAGAAGAGTATTTGTTTCTTTAACAGTATATCAACATCTTATGAGTCATTTAAATGCCAAAATTTAATTTTCTTGGGAACTTGAGTAAATTTTTTTTTTAAACCTACAGCTGATATTTTTTTATTATGATAATGTGCATTTTTACTTTCAGTTTTTTTATCCCACTTTCACTTTTTGCCCATTGCTGGGACCATAACAAGTGCTACTACTCCAGGTCAGGGTGGATCTGGGAACAGCAACAAGTAAGAGGTGCTTCCACACTCCTCAAAACCCAATCAGAGGCCTGGCTATTGGATGTAGTTTTTTGTTATACCCAGGATGGCTCAGAAGAGTATAGCAGGGATGTTAACACAGGGTGTATACACACTTATTTTAGTCTGGATAGTAATGCCTCTATCTGATCAAATTCTACATTTCAATTTAACAAATACAACACTTGCATTCTGAATGGCTGAAAAAATCTCAGCATCCAGGTCATCGTCTTTTGATGTAGTTCTTTCAAGGCATGTTAAAGTGTCAACAACATTGAGCCTGGTATTTTGATGTAGACCTTCCAAGGCATGGTAAAGTGTCAACAACATTCAGCCTGGTATTTTGATGTAGTCCTTCCAAGGCATGGTAAAGTGTCAAGAACCTCCAGCCTGGTATTTTGATGTAGTCCTTCCAAGGCATGGTAAAGTGTCAACAACGTTCAGCCTGGTATTTTTTTTGTAGTCCTTCCAAGGCATGGTCAACAACCTCCAGCCTGGTATTTTGATGTAGTCCTTCCAAGGCATGGTAAAGTCTCAACAACATTCAGCCTGGTATTTTGATGTAGTCCTTCCAAAGCATGGTAAAGTGTCAAAAACCTCCAGCCTGATATTTTGATGTAGTCCTTCCGAGACATGGTAACGTGTCAACAACGTTCAGCCTGGTATTTTGATGTAGTCCTTCCAAGGCATGGTAAAGTGTCAACAACGTTCAGCCTGGTATTTTGATGTAGTCCTTCCAAGGCATGGTAAAGTGTCAACAACGTTCAGCCTGGTATTTTTTTTGTAGTCCTTCCAAGGCATGGTCAACAACCGCCAGCCTGGTATTTTGATGTAGTCCTTCCAAGGCATGGTAAAGTCTCAACAACATTCAGCCTGGTATTTTGATGTAGTCCTTCCAAAGCATGGTAAAGTGTCAACAACCTCCAGCCTGGTATTTTGATGTAGTCCTTCCGAGACATGGTAACGTGTCAACAACGTTCAGCCTGGTATTTTGATGTAGTCCTTCCAAGGCATGGTAAAGTGTCTACATTTTTCAGCCTGGTATTTTGATGTAGTCCTTCCAAGGCATGGTAAAGTGTCAAAAACCTCCAGCCTGGTATTTTGATGTAGCCCTTTCAAGGCATGGTAAAGTCTCAACAACATTCAGCCTGGTATTTTGATGTAGTCCTTCCAAGGCATGGTAAAGTGTCAAAAACCTCCAGCCTGGTATTTTGATGTAGACCTTCCAAGGCATGGTAACGTGTCAACAACGTCCAGCCTGGTATTTTGATGTAGACCTTCCAAGGCATGGTAAAGTGTCAACAACATTCAGCCTGGTATTTTGATGTAGTCCTTCCAAGGCATGGTAAAGTGTCAAAAACCTCCAGCCTGATATTTTTCACAAATATTGTTGGCTCTTTGCAGGATGTTATATAGGAATAAAGTGTCGCTGCCGACACTTGAGTTTGAACATAGATCGCCAGTGAGCAAACACAGGCGATCCCATTATTGAATTAAGTAGACCACGTGACCACAGAGGAAATGCATGTATGGGAGTGACATCTAATTGATCGCTATTTCTATTCTATCCTCTATTGCTATATGGATCTCCATTTCTACTCTATTCTCTATTACTATACTGATTGTCATTTCTAATTTATCCTCTATTACTATTCAGATCTCCATTTCTAGTCTATCCTCTATTACTACATGGACTGCTATTCTCTACTCTATTCACTATACTATTTCTCTATTCATATCACTATACAGTGGTTACTTTTCAAGTGAGTATTATCGAGCAAGTACTATAAGTGTCAGTGATATTTGAAGGTGTCTGACATCCAGCAGTGTTCAATGGTGTACTATAGTTGTATCTGCAATTGCAAAGTCTCTACTACAAGGAGCATCACGAAAGTGACAAGTATTTGTTGGCATCACAAAACAGGGCACACCAGGTAGAGGCGTGAATAACAATTTTGTCTGCCTCAGGCTAATTCTCAGTCCAAAAGCAATAGAGAAGCGATATCTTATGAGTTACTTATCTTCCTTTGAGTGTTCTATGAAGTCTGCATCATTAGGATGCAGCAAATCACTGATATGATCCAGAATAATGATGATATTTCGTCATTCTAAAAACAACCTTTCCACCAGCGACGATTGATGATCAGGATATTTCATTATCCTGGAAATAAAGATAAAAATTTCGCCATTTTGAAACAACATTGCCACCAGTGATGATATATGATGGATATTTCATCATTTTAAAATCTGAAACTTTATCATTATAAAAACGATCCTTCCTCCACAAGCCAAGTAAGTAGAGAACAGTAGAATAGCAGTAATAAAAAGAAACGATATAGACATATCTTCTTCACTCTGTGAAAATCCACAGTTGACGGTTTCAAATGCTACACGTAACCATGAAAATCTCAGAATAAGCAAAAGCAAAGAAGCACAAACTTTTAAAGAAACAAAAGAGACAATTTGAGAACATTTTAAGCCACACAAAACAAATATCTGTAATTAACATCACGAAGAGAAAAATACACATTCTTGTCATTAATGTTAACATGCGTCTCAAAGTCTTATTGCATATGTTATTGTTGTACGTTTTATTCATTTCCTTTTCAGTTAAACAAATAGAGAAAAGGAATCCTCTATCAACTCTGAATACAAATAACAATAGAGTGACTTACATTTACAACCTCAACATTTGACTCCATTACATCTTGAATCAGGCACTCACAGTTCTTGGATTTGGTGTTGAATCTTCTGAGACTGAACACTGTACCTGAGGTTTTAAATCTCAAGGAGACTCCTGCCTCACAGTCCTTGATAGCATGTGGTAAGAGCACAGTCAAGTAGACAGAGGAAATTGTTGATGTAAGAATGTAATCTTGTTTTACCCGATTATTCACTGCAATCTCATCTTAAAGTGAGCCATTGAATCATATCCATAACATCTGACCACCCTAAATTCACACACACACACACACACATATATATATGTCATATATATATACATATATATATATACACACATATATCATATATATGTATATATATATATGTCATATATATGTACATATCATATATATATATATGTGTCATATATATGTATATATCATATATATATATATGCCATATATATGTACATATCATAATATGTATATATATATGTCATATATATGTATGTATATATATATATCATATATATGTATATGTATATATATATCATATATATATCTATGTATATATATATATCATATATATGTTTATATATATATATGTCATATATATATATATATATGTCATATATATATATATATATATATATATATATACACACACATATATCATATATATGTATATATATATGATATATATGTCATATATATGTATATATCATATATATATGTGTCATTTATATGTTTATATCATATATATATATGCCATATATATGTACATATCATAATATGTATATATATATATGTCATATATATGTATGTATATATATATATATCATATATATATATGTATATATATATGTCATATATATGTATATATATATGTCATATATATATGTCATATATATGTATATATATATATATTTCATATATATGTATATATATATATGTCATATATATGTATATATATATATGTATATATATATATATATATATATGTCATATATATGTATATATATATATGTATATATATATATATATATATATGTCATATATATTTATATATATATATATGTCATATATATTTATATATATATATATGTCATATATATTTATATATATATATATGTCATATATATTTATATATATATATATGTCATATATATATATATATATATATATATATATGTCATATATATATATATATATATATATGTCATATATATATATATATATATATATATATATATATATAAACACTAACCTCCAAATCTTTCCTAACATTTTAAACTCTATAGAAAGAAAATAACTCTGTTTTCAGGCAAATTTTGATTAAATATATTGTTATGGGAATTTACCCATAATAATAATAATGGACTATTCTGGACATTATAAATACTGCGCCTCTCAAGAGGGAGAATAGATAATTGTAAGAACATTGGAATAGTGATACTTGTCGAGACAACATAGTTCACTCTGACCAAATCTGATAGTCTTTACTAATACTTTTACTTCTTTGTATTATATTTCTGTTGTAATATATCACCGTGGTACAAGGAACTTGGACCATAACATATATAATTGCCATATTTTCCAGCTTACAAGATGCTGCTTCTTGTAAGTCACATCCTAATATTGGGTAGAAATTCCTACAAAAAACAAAGTCATTTTCTTACAACACATTCACCATGCGTCCCTTACATACCAGCAACATGTATTGTTTACATTAATCACTCATCCAATTTTGTTTGTATGGCAATTATGTACTAGCCAAGAGTAGAAAGGCTCCTGCTGCTGCTAGTAAGCAGAGCATGTTTAAGATTCTGGCTCGGCTCCAGGAAGGTTTATAGTCTTGAAAATACTTGTAACAGCTAAGTAATGAGATTACATCATACAAAAAGGCTTAATTAGACAAATAGCTAACATTAGAGTGTAATGAGTCAACATACAAATCCACGTCCCTATCAGTCAAGCCAATTAGGTGACCGTCCAAGCTTACTTGAGCCTGGGCATTGCTTTACATTCGTCTGGGAAGACGCACACATATTTTTTAGAAAAAAAAGTGCATTTAGTAAGCTGGAAAATATGGTACATTCGTTACATAACATATTTTTTACTCTGTAACAAAACAATAATATGAAAACTGATAAATATGAGATTTATCGAAATATCTGCCCTTCTTGATAACTGGTGAACATCCTCTTGGCATTCTTTCGACCAATAAAAGCTAATATTCACTCGTAATGTTTTGCCATTCCTCTTTTAATAATGTCCACAAGGTTTCTACACTACTTGGTTGTTGCTTTTTGACTCTGTGGTTCAGTTTCTCTCAAACTAATTCGATGGGGTTGTAGTCAGTTGATTGGGGTGGCCATTCCATGACAGACAATTTATTTTCTTCAGTTTTCTTCTGCAAATATTTTTTTCATAGCTTAGAGATAATATTTTGTGTTGTTATCTTGCATAAGCACAAATCTATGCACGATCGGCCATGTCCCAGTTGGAATGGTGTGGCACTGTAGGACAGAGTGATATCCATGTTGATTCAATATTCCTGGCATCCGATAAATATCACCAAAATCTATTGCCTACCAAACCCCAGCTCATCACATTTCCTCCACCATGCTTTACAGTTGGCACAATACAACTAGTAATCATTTGTTCTTTGCCTCATATACATTCACCTCTGAGATCCAAAGATCTCAAACTTGGATTTGTCAATCCAGAGAACTTGTTTCCATGTTGATGTTCCATGTTCCTTGTTGATGAATAGTCCAGTTTTGATGGGTTTTTTTTTCCCATATGAGTCGCTTACGTTTATTTGCCAGTCTAAGCTGTGGTTTCCTGGGAGCACAACAGCCATTTAAACCTGCTGCAGTGAGTCTTCTCGTAACTGTTGATGCAGGCATATTAGCTCCAGCAGATTCACTTACTTATGCAGCGATCTGAGGGACTGTCAGATTCCTGTTTCAAAGACTGGTGATTCTGGGGAACTTGTGATTTGAAAGTGGATATTAGCCAACCTGACTGCTGTCTGTCATTATTTTTGCCTATTTCTACATTTTTCCCAATAGCAGAGTGAACTCCAGTGTATAAAACTTAAACTTTTTTGGCTACATCTCAGAAATTTTAGCCTTCACAACATAATGAAAACATGGTTAGCTTCTTCTCAGATGATAAATTCCACTTCTTGTCCATATTAAGACTGAATCTGTAAAATTGAAATTATTATTAATATTTTTAATAATTGAACCTGAAACATATGTTACCAATTATGAAACATATATTTACTGGTGTTCCTCATCTGATGATGCATGGACTTCGTTGTTCCAAAATAGAGGGCTCAAAAACAATTTAGAATCAGCCTCCTTACAATCAGAGTGCCACATAAACAAGGTACTGCAATAAAAAATGTTATTTCATATTGAATGTACCCAAATCTTGTGCAATGTGTTATTTCATGTAATTTTACCCCAAAACTATCGATATTTATAAAATTGAAGATAAAAGTCAGCTTTAAAAAATAATTTTGTAAGTCATCTTAAACTTTCTGAGGTTAATATATAGATAACTACAAACAGGATGAATGCCGAATGAATAACATTATAAAAAAATACATAGCACCAGTTGATAATAGCAAAAAAATTAGATTAATTATTTATTATAAAAAATTTAAAACTTGTAACCTTATAGTTAAAAATAATAATTCACCTCCTACAACAAAATTAAATAGAGCAAATATTATTTACGAATTCAAATGTCCATTAAGGAATTGTATTCCTCAAGAATCAACTTTCGTAAATAATTATATAGGCCACACTACAAATCGTTTAACACGTAGATTAACCCTACACCTTTCCGACAATAGCTCAATTAGATCTCATTTAAATATTCATGGAGACCTACCGGACACTATTCGGAATATACTTGTCGAAAGCACTAATATAATAGCATCATCCACTTGCAAAAAAAGGCTAAAAATAATGGAAGCTTTACTTATAAAATTAAACAAACCAACCCTTAATAATATTAACTTTGAACATGGACATAATATCTTGACCGTGTTTTGAAACAAAAAAAATGAATCACTTTATAAAACACACACAAACTATTTCTAATTCTAACAGTTGAAATATAATCCTTGATAATGGCTAAAAGTATAGCCGAAAGCGCTCGGAAAAGAACATTCGGACAATTTTTGTATAATTTATCCTCTGAAAAGAAAAACTTTATTAGATCGCACGAGAAATTATATAAAAAACTAAATAAAAGCACCTTGTCAGTCGTTTTTAATGAAATGTGCGTGAAAGAAGGATTGCTGCCTAAATACACAAATATATATATATATATATGCATATATAAATAAAAAGAAAGAACAGTAAGATATAAAATCCGGTGTTCTTATAGATATTTTTATTTTTACACAATAGTGCTCAATGTAAATTTACAGAGCATTAATATTATAAATTAATTGATTTAAAATATGTTTTTTTCGCTACACAGTGATACCATGTTTCAGAAATGGAAGCTAAATCCCCTGAATTTAATTTTGTTATTAAACCAAAGACATTAGTTCCATTTCCTCGTCAAGCGAATTTTTCTTTTTCGCTTGACGAGGAAATGGAACTAATGTCTTTGGTTTAATAACAAAATTAAATTCAGGGGCCTTAGCTTCCATTTCCGAAACATGGTATCACTGTGTAGCAAAAAAAACATATTTTAAATTAATTAATTTATAATATATATATATATATATATATATATATATATATATATATATATATATATACAAATAAAGAGAAAGAACAATCAGATTAAGAATCCACAGTTCTTTAGTGTAGAGCATAATATTTTAATTATATTTTTTATTAAAAAATATTTTACATTGTGATGTGGAAATTTCTATGTTTCGGAACTTTAAATTTGTTCCATTACGAAATGATATTCAAGCACTTGGTTATGGCATAGTGGTTAGCAAGCTTTTCTTGCAAGATCATTTACCACTAAATAGTGAGTTCATTCTTCACTGGGTGCCCCATACTTTGAGCCATGTGCCGCATCTAAGTTACGCTTAGAAAAATCTCAGGCACCTCGGCGTGGTGTAATGGTTAACAAGTTTGTCTCGCTAAAACAGTCACAACTGAATAGTGAGTTTGATCCTCACTGGGTGCTCCACCCTCTCGGTTGTGTACAACATCTAAGCTATGCTTAGAAAACAATTCATCAAATGATGTTATGTAAAATGATCTACTTCTGAAAACAGAACGGTATTTTTTCAAAAGTAAATCATTTTCATCAAAAGTTGCCTAACATTGCTTGATAATGGAACAAATATAGTCTCGAAACATAGAAATTTCTGTGTTGTGATGTAAAATATTTTCTAAATAAAAATATTATTAACACACACACACACACACACACATATATATATATATATATATATTGATGCATGTTTCATTAAATAATATAGACAAGTTTTGTCTATTTATTTTATGTAAATTCTTTTCATATCATCTGATAAGCTTAATAGCATTATCATTGAAAGAAGAAAGAACCGTTTTCAACCACTAAGGATCGTTCGGTGGGTAAGGTCGAATTTACTGCTTTTAAACTTCAATCTTCCATGAATCTTTCACATACATTCAGAACTGCTCATGGCGTATCAAATGTAAACAGATGACGTCGCACATTATGAAATGGACAAAGGCATGTCAGGCTATATGACGGTTCCGTATAGGATACAGGTTCGAATCCTGTTGAGGACGAATATTTTCTATGAAAATTTCTCGGACGTTCAGGCCGGTAAATGTTATTTAATACTGTTTATTATAAACAGAGCATTTACTTAAATACTTGTATCTATAAAAAGAATGTTAAACATAAAAATGTCTTTAAATAATTGTCGGACTTTGTCCATTTCATAATATATATATATATACAGTGTAACCCGGATATAAGAGACCCTGATATAAGAGAAACCCGGATATAAGAGATATGTTCTCTGGTCCCAAATTAGAGCCTGTGTTAATAAAACAAAATAGACCAAACCCGGATATAAGAGAAACCCGGATATAAGAGACTTATTTACTTGTTTACACTGTATATATATATATATATATATATATATATATATATATATATGGAGAAATATAGTCTTAAAGTGTGCTATATTTATGGGATAAAGTGCTCAATATCAGAGAGCGTGTGTAAATATAAAAAGGAACATTGGAGTCAACACTTAGAGGCGACAGTCTGTTTCATGCTAGTGCAATCGTCAGGCCAAAGAGTCGTGCAATATTAGCTTAAATAGTCACTATTTACAAACCCACACCTCAAACCAAAGAGCTCAACCGAAATTAATTTTTCAGGAGCCAATATTTTTGTCATCCATATATATATATATATATATATATATATATATATATATATATACACACACACAGTCTGACGATTGCACTAGAATGAAACAGACTGTCGCCTCTAAGTTTTGACTTCTATGTTCACTTTTATATATATATATATATATATATATATATATATATATATACATACACATGATTGTTGTGTAGGATCCACCTAATCTGCATAGGTGACTATCAACTATATAAATAATGGTTGGTACCGGAAGACGAGAGATAGAATCACGAGATCCAACTAGAGACTCTGATCGACTGCGACTAGTCAACACATTCTCCAGGAAGTCTTCCCAGAAATATACAGAAATACTATATGTACTTATTGTGTACACTTTCTTGTTATAATACATTCTTGTTCTAAGTACATTTTGTGTTGCATTATTATTCCATGCAATAGGCGAGATTCAACATTGAGTCAAGACTCAACAATGGCGACGAAGTAGAACGAACCATACGTCAAGTTTCAACAATGGCCACGAAGTAGAACGAACCATACGCCAAGTTTCAACAATGGCAAAGAAGTAGAACGAACCATAAGGAAAGAAGAAAGAATTAATAGTGAGAGTTTTCAACAATTGGGACAAGTCATTGAAGAACCCAGGCTGAAAAAAAAAACTATTAATTCAAAGTCCAACGTCAACATAACGACGAAGGATTCTAAACTTCTGGATATGTAAAACTCGTTAAAAGACGACTAAGCATAAAGGAACGTTCACTCAGAAAAATTGGAAAGGTGTCGTAAACGAATAACGGTAATTTTAAATTAAAAAATTATCTACAACGAGACACCCGCTAAAAAGAAAAATTGGCCGACTACAAACACATGCATGGATTAAAAGGAGCACAAATACACCGTGTCGACTTTGAAAGGTAACAAACTTTAAAAAATTATTTTTTAAAAATTATTTGTTCAACAATATAGTGACAAATTACCTCTGATAAGAAAATCAGACGTTGTCATTGAAATACGCGAACAGAAGTCGAAAACGAAAAAAAAAAAAGTCCGACGCTCTCTGTTCACGAAAAAAAAAATACCAAAGTTGATTAGCACGGGCGTGAATGTAAAAGCAAGACATAAAATATAAAAAGTCGTACGTTGTTTCGATTTTTTGGTCAGCTTATAGATATTCGTGGATACACAAATTAAAAGTATATTCCTTGTTGCATGAACACTATCAGCTAAAAATGGATGAACTATCCAAAGTCATATCTGAATTATTCAAATCCCAGCAGGAACAGTTTGCCTTATTAATAAGGGAACAACAGATAGCTCTGCAAAAATATCAAGTTAAACAAGATGAAAGACAACAAAAATATCAAGAAAAACAAGATGAAAGACTTTTGGAAATTCAAAAGTTAACACTGGAGAAATTAAACAACTTTCAGGCAAATGAGGGAAATTCTTCATATTCTAATAACACCATATTTAATTCGCTGGAAACTTTCAACTATGTGCCAGACGAAGAAAAAACGTTTGAAGCGTACTTTAAACGATATGAAGATATTTTCTACACAGACTGTGAAAACTGGTCGAATTCAAGAAAAGTCAGTCTATTACTAAGAAAGCTAGGTACAGCAGAACATAGCAAATTTGTAGATTTTATTCTACCGAGAAAAACAACTGAATTGGAATTCTCGGAAACAGTGAAATTGCTAAAAGAGCTGTTTGGAGCAAATATGTCGCTTTGGCATAAGCGATGGTTATGCATGAATGTCTCTAAATCCGACGATCAGGATTACTTAACATATGCATCTATAGTGAATAGACATTGTGACAATTTCAGATTGGCAGAGATTACGGTTGAAGAATTCAAGTGTTTAATTTTTGCTCAAGGACTGGTATCCAGTAAGAGTGCCGAAATAAGACGTAGAGTTTTGTCTAAACTCGAATCTGAACAAGGCCTTACCCTGCAAAAGTTAGCAGAGGAGTGTCAACGGGCCGTAAAGTTAAAGAAAGAGTCGCAAAAAATCGAAGAAGCTGGTATTGCTTATATTAAAAAAATAAAAAAGCAGTCAAAGTACCCATTACAGAAAAATTGGAGAAAAAATTCAGCGTACATTAATAATAGACAAGAAAATAAAAAGAACGAAAATAAAAAAGTCCCACCATATAATTGCAGACGTTGTAACGAAAGACATTGGGAGGTAAATTGCCCATATAGAAATAAGAAATGTTTCGTGTGCCAAAAGAATGGTCACAAAGGATCTTGTTGTAAAACGAAAAAATGCAAGAACCGAATTAGACAAACAAATTCGAATATCAAATCAGATAGAGATTTGAGGAAATATGTGACGACTGAAATATTCAAAAAGAATATCAAATTTCAACTCGATTCAGGGTCAGATTTAACAATAATGAACGATAAAACATGGAAAATGTTAAAAAGGCCTACAATAATGAAGTCAACGAAACTCGCTCGAACGGTAACTGGAAAGCAAATTAACTTCGAAGGCGAGGTTATACTTCCAATGAAATTGAATGGGATCGTTAAAAAAATAAAAGTTTTCATTCTGAGAAATGGAGAAAACTTGTTGGGTACAGATTTTATTGAAACATTCGAATTGTGGGATAAACCGTTAAACTCTTTCTGCAGAAAAGTAGAAAGTAATACGCAATCAAGACAGGACATTAAAGAGGAATTAAAGAAAAAGTTTCCGGAAACCTTTACACCTGGTCTTGGAAGATGTAACAAATTTGAAGCTAAATTTGAATTAAAAGAAAATACTATGCCTGTATTTAAAAAGAAACGAAACGTGCCTTTCGCAAATGGTGAGAAAATAGTAGTACCAAAAAAGTTGCAGAAAAAAATCTTACGGGACTTTCATATGGGTCATCCGGGGATTAATAGAACAAAAAGCTTAATGCGAAGCTTTGTATATTGGAAAGGAATGGATGTGGATATCGAAAACATGGTTCATCGATGTAAAGGGTGTGCGTTAGCAGCTAAGGCACCACCTATAGTACACAAACCATGGCCAAAGACGGATCATCCGTGGGAAAGATTACACATTGATTTCGCTGGTCCAGTAGAAGATTATTACTACTTAATAGTGGTAGATAGCTTTACAAAATGGCCGGAAGTACTACGCTGCAAAAAGCCTACGTCCAATACCACAACAACTTTTTTGCATGAACTATTTGCACGGTTCGGTGTGCCAGAGTGTATTGTGAGTGACAATGGTACACAATTCACTTCTGACGATTTTAAGGAATTTTGTGAGTTATATCAAATTAACCACATAACGACGCCGCCGTATCATCCGAGATCCAATGGACTCGCAGAAAGATTTGTAGATACGTTAAAGCGCGCTCTGAAGAAAGCCTCAGGAGTTCCAACGGAAAAGGCGCTTCAGCAATTCCTACAAGTATACAGAATCACGCCTAACCAGAGAACACCATCAAACATGGCACCAGCTGAACTAATGTTCGCTAGGAAAGTTAAGTCAGTGTTTGACAAGCTTTTGCCAGGAAGAAATAGAATAAAGAACACTATGTATACAGCTAGAAAAAGATACACCCCCGGAGAGAAGGTCTTTTTCAAGTGCTATAGAAACAACATTGAGTTCTGGGAGCGAGGCATAGTGGATAAGAGAATCGGTGACCTGATTTACATAATAAAAGGGCCGAAGAATACTCATAAGAGGCACCAGAACCAACTCAAAAAATGCTACGTGCTAGAGCATGAAGAGAGTATACCGGATGAGGAGGAAGATCCCATTGATGTAATGTATGATACTTTTCAAGTAGAACCTCCGCAGAGTGCTCATGAACCGAGAAGATCCGGTAGGAAACGGAAGTTCACGAACCCATTGGACGTGAATCCAAAACGAAAAAGATATTAAAAAAAAACAAAAACAGATATATATATGAACTATGCAAAGGGGATCTACAAAGGAATAACCATAATCATCATCCCATATAGAAGCCAGTTTGAAATCCAAAAGGATTCCAAGGCTTGGGAGGGGGATGTTGTGTAGGATCCACCTAATCTGCATAGGTGACTATCAACTATATAAATAATGGTTGGTACCGGAAGACGAGAGATAGAATCACGAGATCCAACTAGAGACTCTGATCGACTGCGACTAGTCAACACATTCTCCAGGAAGTCTTCCCAGAAATATACAGAAATACTATATGTACTTATTGTGTACACTTTCTTGTTATAATACATTCTTGTTCTAAGTACATTTTGTGTTGCATTATTATTCCATGCAATAGGCGAGATTCAACATTGAGTCAAGACTCAACAATGGCGACGAAGTAGAACGAACCATACGTCAAGTTTCAACAATGGCCACGAAGTAGAACGAACCATACGCCAAGTTTCAACAATGGCAAAGAAGTAGAACGAACCATAAGGAAAGAAGAAAGAATTAATAGTGAGAGTTTTCAACAATTGGGACAAGTCATTGAAGAACCCAGGCTGAAAAAAAAAACTATTAATTCAAAGTCCAACGTCAACATAACGACGAAGGATTCTAAACTTCTGGATATGTAAAACTCGTTAAAAGACGACTAAGCATAAAGGAACGTTCACTCAGAAAAATTGGAAAGGTGTCGTAAACGAATAACGGTAATTTTAAATTAAAAAATTATCTACAACGAGACACCCGCTAAAAAGAAAAATTGGCCGACTACAAACACATGCATGGATTAAAAGGAGCACAAATACACCGTGTCGACTTTGAAAGGTAACAAACTTTAAAA
The DNA here is from genome assembly GCA_964036315.1 of Acanthosepion esculentum. NCBI lineage: Eukaryota > Metazoa > Mollusca > Cephalopoda > Sepiida > Sepiidae > Acanthosepion > Acanthosepion esculentum. Next base: position 32,140,984 of record OZ038519.1, on the reverse strand, counting down.
AATTATTTTTTAAAAATTATTTGTTCAACAATATAGTGACAAATTACCTCTGATAAGAAAATCAGACGTTGTCATTGAAATACGCGAACAGAAGTCGAAAACGAAAAAAAAAAAAGTCCGACGCTCTCTGTTCACGAAAAAAAAAATACCAAAGTTGATTAGCACGGGCGTGAATGTAAAAGCAAGACATAAAATATAAAAAGTCGTACGTTGTTTCGATTTTTTGGTCAGCTTATAGATATTCGTGGATACACAAATTAAAAGTATATTCCTTGTTGCATGAACACTATCAGCTAAAAATGGATGAACTATCCAAAGTCATATCTGAATTATTCAAATCCCAGCAGGAACAGTTTGCCTTATTAATAAGGGAACAACAGATAGCTCTGCAAAAATATCAAGTTAAACAAGATGAAAGACAACAAAAATATCAAGAAAAACAAGATGAAAGACTTTTGGAAATTCAAAAGTTAACACTGGAGAAATTAAACAACTTTCAGGCAAATGAGGGAAATTCTTCATATTCTAATAACACCATATTTAATTCGCTGGAAACTTTCAACTATGTGCCAGACGAAGAAAAAACGTTTGAAGCGTACTTTAAACGATATGAAGATATTTTCTACACAGACTGTGAAAACTGGTCGAATTCAAGAAAAGTCAGTCTATTACTAAGAAAGCTAGGTACAGCAGAACATAGCAAATTTGTAGATTTTATTCTACCGAGAAAAACAACTGAATTGGAATTCTCGGAAACAGTGAAATTGCTAAAAGAGCTGTTTGGAGCAAATATGTCGCTTTGGCATAAGCGATGGTTATGCATGAATGTCTCTAAATCCGACGATCAGGATTACTTAACATATGCATCTATAGTGAATAGACATTGTGACAATTTCAGATTGGCAGAGATTACGGTTGAAGAATTCAAGTGTTTAATTTTTGCTCAAGGACTGGTATCCAGTAAGAGTGCCGAAATAAGACGTAGAGTTTTGTCTAAACTCGAATCTGAACAAGGCCTTACCCTGCAAAAGTTAGCAGAGGAGTGTCAACGGGCCGTAAAGTTAAAGAAAGAGTCGCAAAAAATCGAAGAAGCTGGTATTGCTTATATTAAAAAAATAAAAAAGCAGTCAAAGTACCCATTACAGAAAAATTGGAGAAAAAATTCAGCGTACATTAATAATAGACAAGAAAATAAAAAGAACGAAAATAAAAAAGTCCCACCATATAATTGCAGACGTTGTAACGAAAGACATTGGGAGGTAAATTGCCCATATAGAAATAAGAAATGTTTCGTGTGCCAAAAGAATGGTCACAAAGGATCTTGTTGTAAAACGAAAAAATGCAAGAACCGAATTAGACAAACAAATTCGAATATCAAATCAGATAGAGATTTGAGGAAATATGTGACGACTGAAATATTCAAAAAGAATATCAAATTTCAACTCGATTCAGGGTCAGATTTAACAATAATGAACGATAAAACATGGAAAATGTTAAAAAGGCCTACAATAATGAAGTCAACGAAACTCGCTCGAACGGTAACTGGAAAGCAAATTAACTTCGAAGGCGAGGTTATACTTCCAATGAAATTGAATGGGATCGTTAAAAAAATAAAAGTTTTCATTCTGAGAAATGGAGAAAACTTGTTGGGTACAGATTTTATTGAAACATTCGAATTGTGGGATAAACCGTTAAACTCTTTCTGCAGAAAAGTAGAAAGTAATACGCAATCAAGACAGGACATTAAAGAGGAATTAAAGAAAAAGTTTCCGGAAACCTTTACACCTGGTCTTGGAAGATGTAACAAATTTGAAGCTAAATTTGAATTAAAAGAAAATACTATGCCTGTATTTAAAAAGAAACGAAACGTGCCTTTCGCAAATGGTGAGAAAATAGTAGTACCAAAAAAGTTGCAGAAAAAAATCTTACGGGACTTTCATATGGGTCATCCGGGGATTAATAGAACAAAAAGCTTAATGCGAAGCTTTGTATATTGGAAAGGAATGGATGTGGATATCGAAAACATGGTTCATCGATGTAAAGGGTGTGCGTTAGCAGCTAAGGCACCACCTATAGTACACAAACCATGGCCAAAGACGGATCATCCGTGGGAAAGATTACACATTGATTTCGCTGGTCCAGTAGAAGATTATTACTACTTAATAGTGGTAGATAGCTTTACAAAATGGCCGGAAGTACTACGCTGCAAAAAGCCTACGTCCAATACCACAACAACTTTTTTGCATGAACTATTTGCACGGTTCGGTGTGCCAGAGTGTATTGTGAGTGACAATGGTACACAATTCACTTCTGACGATTTTAAGGAATTTTGTGAGTTATATCAAATTAACCACATAACGACGCCGCCGTATCATCCGAGATCCAATGGACTCGCAGAAAGATTTGTAGATACGTTAAAGCGCGCTCTGAAGAAAGCCTCAGGAGTTCCAACGGAAAAGGCGCTTCAGCAATTCCTACAAGTATACAGAATCACGCCTAACCAGAGAACACCATCAAACATGGCACCAGCTGAACTAATGTTCGCTAGGAAAGTTAAGTCAGTGTTTGACAAGCTTTTGCCAGGAAGAAATAGAATAAAGAACACTATGTATACAGCTAGAAAAAGATACACCCCCGGAGAGAAGGTCTTTTTCAAGTGCTATAGAAACAACATTGAGTTCTGGGAGCGAGGCATAGTGGATAAGAGAATCGGTGACCTGATTTACATAATAAAAGGGCCGAAGAATACTCATAAGAGGCACCAGAACCAACTCAAAAAATGCTACGTGCTAGAGCATGAAGAGAGTATACCGGATGAGGAGGAAGATCCCATTGATGTAATGTATGATACTTTTCAAGTAGAACCTCCGCAGAGTGCTCATGAACCGAGAAGATCCGGTAGGAAACGGAAGTTCACGAACCCATTGGACGTGAATCCAAAACGAAAAAGATATTAAAAAAAAACAAAAACAGATATATATATGAACTATGCAAAGGGGATCTACAAAGGAATAACCATAATCATCATCCCATATAGAAGCCAGTTTGAAATCCAAAAGGATTCCAAGGCTTGGGAGGGGGATGTTGTGTAGGATCCACCTAATCTGCATAGGTGACTATCAACTATATAAATAATGGTTGGTACCGGAAGACGAGAGATAGAATCACGAGATCCAACTAGAGACTCTGATCGACTGCGACTAGTCAACACATTCTCCAGGAAGTCTTCCCAGAAATATACAGAAATACTATATGTACTTATTGTGTACACTTTCTTGTTATAATACATTCTTGTTCTAAGTACATTTTGTGTTGCATTATTATTCCATGCAATAGGCGAGATTCAACATTGAGTCAAGACTCAACAATGATGATTGTCACTTCTTTGCAAAAGAAGACCATCTCTTCACTTGGTAGCTTTCTTGTATGTTTTTGTATGTTTTTCATTCAGAATTTTATTCATTTTCACCCGAGGTAATGCTCTGCTATGGGCCCATATGTGAAACTTCACTTTTACTCTCTTACACACGTGGCAAACATAAAGTTTGTCTGTGTTACCTATGTTGGAAATTTGCCTGTCCCTGCATATAACCATATGGTGTTTGAATCATCAAAGCCTGAACACATTACCACATTTCCATTGGCATGGGTCTTGGGAGAATATATCTGCACATACCGATAGCAATGCTACATGCTTGTGCTACACATACGGCATCTCCCCATCCCTTTCTTGGCGGGGTTAGGGTTTATATATATATATAGTATTTACATTAGTCGGACTATTGTCCTCATCTTTGTCGCCATATTTGTCACAACGTTTCGGCCGTTGTACGCTCCAGCCTTCTTCAGGTGGTTGGAATTTCGAACTGAACCCTTTATTTCGATCACTGGGGTAGACTGTTCTAGTTCCACGAGCCATGTTTGATGGATGTCAGTTATCAGTTATCTCCTGCTAATTTTCCCTCTGAAAGTTCACCACTGCCTTAACCGGGTATTGAACTCACACTCTTTGGGTCTGTCACTGGATCTAACCAACGCCTTTATCCACTGTGCCATGTGTCCTTGAGGACATCTGGGTATGAATTTCTGGCGTTGATGGTCTGCACCATTTGGGCTGCTGTGTGAGTCCTTGTGTTGTCATGATGCAAGATGACTCCTTCTGACTGATGACCCCTGCGTTTGTCCCAACAGATAAGTTCAAAGTCCTTGCAATTATTTATTGAATGACCCACGTATAATCAGGATAATTCCTCATTTGAGAAATTCCAACAAAAATTAAGCTTTAAGCTTAGAAAATATAGATAAAGACTAACAAGACAGGAAAGAAAGGTGAGAATATACATGCCCTTGACACACCTTTTGATGACAGGTATTTAAAGTACTTTCAATGGACTTAGGCCCACCTGCAACAAGTAATTTAGTAACAAAACATGGTTAGTAAGAAATAGTATAAAATGTACCATTTGTACAATATCACGCTTAGAATGCTGCTGCCACAAATGGACTGGTGCTCCTGCTATATATTTAGAGATTCTTGATAAAATCCAAAGAAGAATCTGCAATATTATTGGTCCTGACCTGGCATATCAGCTTCAGTCACATTCCCACCACTGTAATGTAGATTCCATGTGCCTTTTCCTCAACATTACCTAGAATTTATAAATTTAACCCTAGTACTTGATTTGCAGGTTTCATCAATTCACATTTGAAATGGCTACATGTAAACAAAATTTCTATGCTAATAGTCTCTTTTCTCACACTTCTTGATTGTGGAACACTTTCCTAGCTCCATGCTTTCCAGACAACTTTGATCTTGAAAAATTTAAATGCAATGTCAATCGTTATCTACCGTTTTCACTCTTCTATTGTTCTCCTTCCTTATGTTTCTCATTTTTCTTATCCTTTCTTATTTAGTAACCCTTTGTGTCTCAGTAGCTTTACTGACTTGTATGGGGTGAAATGATTAGAAAACAAATTTAAATGCAATGTCAATCATTATCTACTGTCTTCTTGATTACTCTTCTATTGTTCTCACTACTTAATAATATATCTTTTTCCGTATTCTTTCACACTCAGTAACCCCCTTGTGTCTCAGTGGCTTTAATCCCTTGCATGGGGTGAAATGATTAAAAAAAATACCAATATGTTAGCTGGCAAGCAAGCTTTTTTTTTTTTTATTTATTTGAGCCAGATGATGGGTGAACCTATCTACTCCTGTTGAGAAAAATATTAACAATGAGTTTCAGAGTTTGGGTGTGGACTTTAGAAGTATAGAGTTGAAGTAGACTTTTGAGGGAACTGGAAACCCAATCCTAAACAGGAAACAAGGGATAAACCTATACTCCTGTTCAAAAGGCCTGGGTTTTCACCCCTCTTTTTGAACAGGAGTAGAGGTTTATCCCTTGTTTCCTGTTTAGGATTGGGCTTCCAGTTCCTTCTAAAGTTTTCTCATTCTCTTTCACTCCCAGCAGCTCTTTGCGTCTTAGTGACATTATCACCTTGCTTAGAATAAACTGATTAAAAAGAAAAGAAGTTATCTTTTCTATATGTACTCATCTCCTCTTCTTGTGCTCATACAACAACCTTATTCAGTAACCCTCTAGCTTCAGGGGGCTCTTGGAATTTGAAATAGTAAAACAAAGTTGGTGAAAGAATTTCATTATCTTAGTGAATTATTTTTGTTTAATACCACAGATTAATGAAGAAATCCAGAAACGCTATCCTCAACACATTTCATGATTACAATTTGAAGAACATTCAATTGCCAAATGCCCTGGTGTTTGGTATCGAAAGCCAGGAACTGACAAGCAAAGATAGATGAATTCATTCATTTGCAAAAGCCTGACACATTAAATCAGGTGCCAGTTACACCTTCCAAGTTTGGCCAGGTGCCAATAGACGGTTTCTCTTGAGGAAGTGAAGAATTTAGCAACTCCTGGTTTTACTAAGAGGGAAATGACTGATAGGCAGTGGGGACTAAGATCTGTACAAAAGTGAGATACCAGTTCATGTCAAAGCTTCTTCAGGGCGTGGGTGATCATGGCTCTCCACAACTTCATGTTCTTTTTTCTTTTTGTTATTTCTTCTAAACCTTGCTCCTCTATCCATTTACTCAAACTCATTATTCTTCTTCTATGTAATGTGTCCCTTCAGAATGATGGCGATCATGGCTCTCCACAATTTCCTGTTCTTTGTAGCTTTTAACAAATGTTATCTTTTTCTCCTAAACTTTGCTCTTCATTTTTTTTTTTTTTAAGCTTATCACCCCAAGCAAGGCTGGAAGCCACTAGCACGCAAGGGGTTACAGAAGGTTTGGAGGAAGAGCAGATAGGAGTGGTAAAGGAGAGAATGTGGAGAAAGATAGTGGATCGATCAAGGCAAGGGGGTTACAGAAGATTTGGAGTGAGAGCAGATAGGAATGAAAGGTGAAAGGATGTGGAGAAGGGAAGTGGATAGATCAAGGCAACTGGAGATGTCGATTGATGTTACACTTAAGCCGGAAGATGTGATAGTCGGGATTAATAAATAGTCTCATCACAATATTTTGACAATTACACCTCAGTGGCAGACCTACATTTTTGGATGCGCCAAAGCTTGAACAGATATAGGGGCTTCTTTGCAACCTGCAATAATAGATTTGAGAATCCAACTGCCAAAATGTAGGCTATGAATAGATTCTGGTGTGCTCAATGAGCCCATACAGCTGGAGATTCACATGCTTCAAGCACCCAATAAAATTTTGAAATTTGACCCATTACAGTGGAAATTTGAGGTCATATGAAATGTGTATTAGAGCATATTCTAAGGCCAACATTAGCTACTTCGACCCATTGGCTTATGATTATATCACTAAAATGGCCTTATTTTAATAATAAGCACTTAAAGAAAAAGCAATTGATTTTGTTGAAAGACTGACTCATTAAAAAAAAGTTGCTTCAGGGTTCATTCTGAGATTAGGGCCCTGAAGCTTAAACCTTCTATCCATTTACTCAAACTCATTCTTCTTTTATATGCCATGTCTCTTCAGAATGTTGGTGATCATGGCTCTCCACATTTTCCTGCCCTCTTTAGCTCTTAATGAATTTGGTGTTTTTGATATCTATTCTAATCCCTGTTCTGCCAACCATTTATACAAGCTCTTTCTTCATCATCATCTCCGTGTCATAAAACGGCATATAACAGAGGCATGGTCACTAATGTCCTGAACGGACATGGCTCATGGAAGAAAACAAAGAAGAAGAAGAATGAGCTTGAATAAATGGATGTCAGAACATAGTTTAGGAAAAATAACAAAAAGACAGAGTTATCAAGGGGAAATAACTAAAACTGAGATATCCAAAGGCATGGCATGTGGAATTAGAACAATTTTCTCCCAGTGGACTAAAGAATGAGTTTGGTTCAAAATTCCAAATATCACCCGAAGAAGGCCGGAGCATACAATGGGTGAAATGTGAATATGGCAATAAAGATGAGGCCAACAGTCCAAACAATGCAAATAGAATAAGTAGTTACAATACCTCATCTCAGAAATATAGAAGGATCCTGAAGAAGTCTGGAGTGTACAACAGTTGAAATGTCATGAATATGACAATAAAGATGCAGACAACAGTCCGAACAATGTAAATAGAATAACTAGTTACAATACCTCATTTCTGAAGTTACAATACCTCATTTCTCATTTCTGAAATATAGACATGTCCTGAAGAAGGTCAGAGTGTACAACAAAATTTCATACATATGAGAATAAAGATGAGGACAACAGTCCGAACAATGTAAATAGAGTAAATAGTTACAACACCTCATCTCAGAAATATAGACATATTCTGAAGAAGATCGGAGAGTACGACAGTCGAAATGTCATAAATGTGACAATAAAATAAATAGTTACAATACCCAAACTCTGCTTGCTGAAAGTTGAAATCTGTGGATTCCTATAAGAAATTTTTACCAAAAGTAGGCTCAAGAAAAATAGGATTATAGTTTTCTCTGATTGGTCAAATATTTCCCATGGTGATGTTAATTTCTAACCAATAGATGCTTTGATTTAAACGGTGTGTCTTTACTCAAAATGCACGGCCAATTAGATGCAGAATTGGTGCAAAAGATATATCTGTGGATTTTTTGACAAGACAATTTGGCTTCCATCATGCCTTTACATTAATCCTATGGACTTCGTGATGTGGCCCATATTCTAAAGTGATGCTTCATGTCTCTCATACTCAAATGTTTCAGACATAAAGGAAACTCTTATGATACCATTGTACAATTTGTGTGAAGAAGTGATGAAGAAGTAATGTACTTCAGTTGAAAAGAGATTTAGGACTATGCTGAAAACAATGTAGGGAGCCAATTTCAAGTGCGAATATGGGTGATTGATTCATTTTTTATGGCTTATCAACCCTTTGCAGATTATTTAAAGCCAGATAACATTTTTAGTTTGTAAGAATATTTTCTTTGAGATAATAATGGTTTAGTGATACAAATCTTACTAATTAAGTGGTGGATTCATGCCTTTCCCAAAGATATTTACGCATATGTGAATATAATGAATCAAACAGGAATTGAAACTTGGCGCTCTAATTAAAAATTCCGAGCCATTATTCATTACACCACCCACGCATCCAAGCATACAGCACCAGGTATTCTTAAGTGGTCACCCAGCTATGTATGAACCAGGCATGGTGTGTCTTAACTTCAGAGGCATACATACAGAAACTGGTGCTTCAATGTGATTTGGCTGTAAACCATGTTATTCTTAACCAATGTAATAATCAGCATGAAAACTTTCATTAACCAAAACCTAAAATTTTTGTTTTATGATAAAAGGAATAATGGATGTAGGAATAATGGGTAAAAGAAAAGAATAATGGGTGAAGGAATAATGGGTAAAAGAATAATGAGAGGAGGAATAATGGGTGAAGGAATAATGGGTGAAGGAATAATGGGAAAAGGAATAATGGGAAAAGAATAATGGATGAAGGAATAATGGATGAAGGAATAATGGATGAAGGAATAATGGGTGAAGGAATAATGGGAAAAGGAATAATGGGAAAAGGAATAATGGGAAAAGAATAATGAGTGGAGGAATAATGGGTGAAGGAATAATGGGTGAAGGAATAATGGGAAAAGGAATAATGGGAAAAGAATAATGGATGAAGGAATAATGGATGAAGGAATAATGGATGAAGGAATAATGGGTGAAGGAATAATGGGTAAAGTAATAATAGGAAAAGGAATAATGGTAAAAGAATAATGAGTGGAGGAATAATGGGTGAAGGAATAATGGGTGAAGGAATAATGGGAAAAGGAATAATGGGAAAAGGAATAATGGGAAAAGAATAATGGATGAAGGAATAATGGATGAAGGAATAATGGATGAAGGAATAATGGGTGAAGGAATAATGGGTAAAGTAATAATGGGAAAAGGAATAATGGTAAAAGAATAATGAGTGGAGGAATAATGGGTGAAGGAATAATGGGTGAAGGAATAATGGGAAAAGGAATAATGGGAAAAGGAATAATGGGAAAAGAATAATGGATGAAGGAATAATGGATGAAGGAATAATGGATGAAGGAATAATGGGTGAAGGAATAATGGTAAAAGAATAATGAGTGGAGGAATAATGGGTGAAGGAATAATGGGTGAAGGAATAATGGGAAAAGGAATAATGGGAAAAGAATAATGGATGAAGGAATAATGGATGAAGGAATAATGGATGAAGGAATAATGGGTGAAGGAATAATGGGTAAAGTAATAATAGGAAAAGGAATAATGGTAAAAGAATAATGAGAGGAGGAATAATGGGTGAAGGAATAATGGGTGAAGGAATAATGGGAAAAGGAATAATGGGAAAAGGAATAATGGGAAAAGAATAATGGATGAAGGAATAATGGATGAAGGAATAATGGATGAAGGAATAATGGGTGAAGGAATAATGGGAAAAGGAATAATGGGAAAAGGAATAATGGGAAAAGAATAATGAGTGGAGGAATAATGGGTGAAGGAATAATGGGAAAAGGAATAATGGGAAAAGAATAATGGATGAAGGAATAATGGATGAAGGAATAATGGATGAAGGAATAATGGGTGAAGGAATAATGGGTAAAGTAATAATAGGAAAAGGAATAATGGTAAAAGAATAATGAGTGGAGGAATAATGGGTGAAGGAATAATGGGTGAAGGAATAATGGGAAAAGGAATAATGGGAAAAGGAATAATGGGAAAAGAATAATGGATGAAGGAATAATGGATGAAGGAATAATGGATGAAGGAATAATGGGTGAAGGAATAATGGGTAAAGTAATAATGGGAAAAGGAATAATGGTAAAAGAATAATGAGTGGAGGAATAATGGGTGAAGGAATAATGGGTGAAGGAATAATGGGAAAAGGAATAATGGGAAAAGGAATAATGGGAAAAGAATAATGGATGAAGGAATAATGGATGAAGGAATAATGGATGAAGGAATAATGGGTGAAGGAATAATGGGAAAAGGAATAATGGGAAAAGAATAATGAGTGGAGGAATAATGGGTGAAGGAATAATGGGTGAAGGAATAATGGGTGAAGGAATAATGGGAAAAGGAATAATGGGAAAAGGAATAATGGGAAAAGAATAATGAGTGGAGGAATAATGGGTGAAGGAATAATGGGAAAAGGAATAATGGGAAAAGAATAATGGATGAAGGAATAATGGATGAAGGAATAATGGATGAAGGAATAATGGGTGAAGGAATAATGGGTAAAGTAATAATGGGAAAAGGAATAATGGTAAAAGAATAATGAGTGGAGGAATAATGGGTGAAGGAATAATGGGTGAAGGAATAATGGGAAAAGAATAATGGATGAAGGAATAATGGATGAAGGAATAATGGATGAAGGAATAATGGGTGAAGGAATAATGGGTAAAGTAATAATGGGAAAAGGAATAATGGTAAAAGAATAATGAGTGGAGGAATAATGGGTGAAGGAATAATGGGTGAAGGAATAATGGGAAAAGAATAATGGATGAAGGAATAATGGATGAAGGAATAATGGATGAAGGAATAATGGGTGAAGGAATAATGGTAAAAGAATAATGAGTGGAGGAATAATGGGTGAAGGAATAATGGGTGAAGGAATAATGGGAAAAGGAATAATGGGAAAAGAATAATGGATGAAGGAATAATGGGTGAAGGAATAATGAGTAAAGTAATAATGGGAAAAGGAATAATGGTAAAAGAATAATGAGTGGAGGAATAATGGGTGAAGGAATAATGGGAAAAGGAATAATGGGAAAAGGAATAATGGGAAAAGAATAATGGATGAAGGAATAATGGATGAAGGAATAATGGATGAAGGAATAATGGGTGAAGGAATAATGGGTAAAGTAATAATGGGAAAAGGAAAAAATGTGAAAGAATAATGGGTGGAGGAATAATGGGTAAAGTAATAATGGGTGAAGGAATAAAACACACAATATTAGACAGAACGAGTTATGGAATAATCCTAAAAGGAGCGAAGAAAGAAAACTGCATCAACTGTAACTTTGTGATAAACCCCCAAAAAATATGAGTCAGAACAATTTATGAAATAATGGTATTTTTTATGCTATTGTTCACTCAATATGAGGCTCAAGATCCACTCCTGGTATAGGGTTACTGAATGAGGAGAGGATAGGAAGTGCAGTTCAGATAGGTAATGATTGATCTTGGATGTGAGGAGGTTAAGATTGTAGTGATCAGGAAAGCATTCTCTCAGGAGTCTGTTTCACAAAATAGCTGCTTGGGAAGAAGTTATCCAAATTTAAATTCTTTTTACCAATAAAATATAAAGGGAATTAGTATGATTTGAACCTGTTTACATGGCATAATGGGGTCTTAGTTGATAATCTGAACTAATGGAACTAAGGAATGTAGCTCATCTGAACATCTGCCATGGAAATAGCAATAGAGTAGCAACAGGCTTGTGACATTTGGCAATGTTTCATCTCAATTTTAGACAAGGAAGGCCAAAGAATTCTTCATCTGGAATAAACTTATAAAAATAGAACTTGTGGAATAAAGATTTAACTAATTTCCAGATGGTGAGGAAGGCAGAAGCACACACTAGCCAGAAATTTGTGGTAAAAAACTAAAAATCCTCAGAATATTATTCAGAACAATTAGTAGAATAATGATAATGTTTCATCTTGGAAGTTTAAACAACAAAAATAGCCAAAGAATACTTCAGCGGAAACCTAATGAAAATTTGGTTTTGAACAATGTTCAAAATAATGCTTATAGTTAATTGAAGAATTTTAGAAAAAGAGGAAAGTTAAAGAATACATTGACAGGAAAAGCCAACATAAATGAGTGAATTAACTTTTGGTAAGGTAACAAGATTTTATGATTTTAAATGCATTACTAGATTGACGGCAATATCTCATCAATATACAGTTGAATGAATTAGATATAACTGAAAGTTCTATGCTAACAGTTTCTTTTCTTGCACTTCTCCCTTGTGGAACTCCAAGCCTTCTAGACAACATTGATCTTCAAAAATTCTAATGTAATGTCAATCATTATCTACTGATTTCTTGAGTTCTCTTCTATTGTTCTTGCACCTTCATGTTTTCTGTTTTTCCACACCCAGTAACCCCTTGCATCTTAGTGGCTTTACTGTCTTGATGATTAAAAAAAAAAATTAAAAGAAAAAAAAAAGAACTTGTGGAATAAAGATTTCACTCATTATCAGACAGTGAGGAAGGCAGAAGAATACATCAGCCAGAACCTTGTGATAATGTAAACATCAATGCAATTCCACCCAAGCTTCCCATCAAGCAGTTAACATTAACCCACATTGCATTTCAGTTCTTGATCTCATAAGTGTACACAGAAAGCTGGGAAAGGGTGTGATGCATGTTCACAAGGTAACACAATGAAAGACAAATTGCTATGTGATCTCTGAAAATACCTCATCCACCACTTTACTTCTGTCTGACTCTTCAGGCAAAGTGGACACCAATTAGAAGACAGAACTTCAAACGGAACCATTTGAGTGCACATTGCAAAAGCAATAGATATCTTCCACAAGCAAAGTACTAATATATAGAAAGATTTTGTTAGAAACAATGAAAAGAGTGCTGGACTGCAATGTAATATCAATCCTCCTATATGGAAGTGAATGCTGGACAATTTCCTCACAGATGGAGAGAAGACTTGAGGCAACAGAAACAATGAAAAGAGTGCTGAGCTGCTATGTAATATCAATCCTCCGATATGGCAGTGAATGCTGGACAATCTCCTCACAGATGAAGAGAAGACTTGAGGCAACAGAAACAATGAAAAGAGTGCTGTACTGCTATGTAATATCAATTCTCCTATATGGCAGTGAATGCTGGACAATTTCGTCATAGATGAAGAGAAGACTTGAGGCAACAGAAACAATGAAAAGAGTGCAGAACTTCTATGTAATATCAATCCTCCTATATGGCAGTGAATGCTGGACAATTTCCTCATAGATGAAGAGAAAACTTGAGGCAACAGAAACAATGAAAAGAGTGCTGTACTGCTATGTAATATCAATCCTCCTATATGGCAGTGAATGCTGGACAATTTCCTCACAGATGAAGAGAAGACTAGAGGCAACAGAAACAATGAAAAGAGTGCTGGACTGCTATGTAATATCAATCCTCCTATATGGCAGTGAATGCTGGACAATTTCCTCACAGATGAAGAGAAGACTTGAGGCAACAGAAACAATGAAAAGAGTGCTGGACTGCTATGTAATATCAATCCTCCGATATGGCAGTGAATGCTGGACAATCTCCTCACAGATGAAGAGAAGACTTGAGGCAACAGAAACAATGAAAAGAGTGCTGAACTGCTATGTAATATCAATCCTCCTATCTGGCAGTGAATGCGGGACAATTTCCTCACAGATGAAGAGAAGACTTGAGGTAACAGAAACAATGAAAAGGGTGCTGTACTGCTATGTAATATCATTCCTCCTATATGGCAGTGAATGCTGGACAATTTCCTCACAGATGAAGAGAAGACTTGAGGCAACAGAAACAATGAAAAGAGTGCTGGACTGCTATGTAATATCAATCCTCCTATATGGCAGTGAATGCTGGACAATCTCCTCACAGATGAAGAGAAGACTTGAGGCAACAGAAACAATGAAAAGAGTGCTGTACTGCTATGTAATATCAATTCTCCTATATGGCAGTGAATGCTGGACAATTTCGTCATAGATGAAGAGAAGACTTGAGGCAACAGAAACAATGAAAAGAGTGCAGAACTTCTATGTAATATCAATCCTCCTATATGGCAGTGAATGCTGGACAATTTCCTCATAGATGAAGAGAAAACTTGAGGCAACAGAAACAATGAAAAGAGTGCTGTACTGCTATGTAATATCAATCCTTCGATATGGCAGTGAATGCTGGACAATTTCCTCACAGATGAAGAGAAGACTTGAGGCAACAGAAACAATGAAAAGAGTGCTGGACTGCTATGTAATATCAATTCTCCTATATGGCAGTGAATGCTGGACAATTTCCTCACAGATGAAGAGAAGACTTGAGGCAACAGAAACAATGAAAAGAGTGCTGAACTTCAATGTAATATCAATCCTCCTATATGGCAGTGAATGCTGGACAATTTCCTCACAGATGAAGAGAAGACTTGAGGCAACAGAAACAATGAAAAGAGTGCTGGACTGCTATGTAATATCAATCCTCTTATATGGCAGTGAATACTGGACAATATCCTCACAGATGAAGAGAAGACTTGAGGCAACAGAAACAATGAAAAGAGTGCTGAACTGCTATGTAATATCAATCCTCCTATATGGCAGTGAATGCTAGACAATTTCCTCACAGATGAAGAGAAGACTTGAGGCAACAGAAACAATGAAAAGAGTGCTGAACTGCTATGTAATATCAATCCTTCGATATGGCAGTGGATGCTGGACAATTTCCTCACAGATGAAGAGAAGACTTGAGGCAACAGAAATGTGGTTTTACCGAAGGATGCTGAGAATACCATGGATGAAGCATGTGAGCAATGATGAAATTTTAATGGAAATTGAAACAAGAAGGACACTTATGAGCAAAATCAGAAAGTGCTAACTGAAATTTCTTGGACATATAATGTGGAAGGATGGCTTGGAGACAAAAATGAAAAAAACAATAAGGGGGGGTAGCAGGCCATGTACATGATAAGATTGTGTGAATAGATGGTTTAATGAGAGGTGCCAGAAAGTCAAATGTTACTTACAGCTACAGGGGAGAGGAAGTTATGAAGAGACATTATTGTCCACATCCTGAAGGGAGAAACACACAGAAGACGAAAAATAAATTTCTTCTGATCATGATGAATCTGGTTGCATCTTATTGGAATAACTAAAGAAAAAAGCTTTTCTTCTTCACTTTCTTACAGAAACAAAAATAGCTTTGAATTATTTCATTCATTCGTATAATGTTTCTGAAGTGAATGATACATTTTCTGGCTCAGTAGAACAGGGAATGAGTCAGAAGTGCACTTGCTGTGTCCAGTTGATGCCAGCTGTCTTGTGTGCATGAAGAAACAGCTGGAAAATGGTAAGAATGAAGTAGGTCTTGAGTACATGATGCAGGATCGGGTGAAAGAAATCAGAAGGGCTGAGAAATATAAAGAAAGAAGAGAGATGATTGTGAGAAGGTAGAGAGTGTGAAAGAGAGGAGGTGAGAGAGAAAGTATGGAGAAGAAAGGAAAGAAAGAGGTGGTGAGAGATAAACTATGTAGAAAAAAGAAAAGAAAGAGAAGTGGTGAGAGATAAAGTATGGAGAAGAAAGGAAAGAAAGAGAGGTGGTGAGAGAGAAAGTATGGAGAAGAAAGGAAAGAAAGAGAGGTGGTGAGAGAGAAAGTATGTAGAAAAAAGAAAAGAAAGAGAGGTGGTGAGAGAGAAAGTATGGAGAAGAAAGGAAAGAAAGAGAGGTGGTGAGAGAGAAAGTATGGAGAAGAAAGGAAAGAAAGAGAGGTGGTGAGAGAGAAAGTATGGAGAAGAAAGGAAAGAAAGAGAGGTGGTGAGAGAGAAAGTATGGAGAAGAAAGGAAAGAAAGAGAGGTGGTGAGAGAGAAAGTATGGAGAAGAAAGGAAAGAAAGAGAGGTGGTGAGAGAGAAAGTATGGAGAAGAAAGGAAAGAAAGAGAGGTGGTGAGAGAGAAAGTATGGAGAAGAAAGGAAAGAAAGAGAGGTGGTGAGAGAGAAAGTATGGAGAAGAAAGGAAAGAAAGAGAGGTGGTGAGAGAGAAAGTATGGAGAAGAAAGGAAAGAAAGAGAGGTGGTGAGAGAGAAAGTATGGAGAAGAAAGGAAAGAAAGAGAGGTGGTGAGAGAGAAAGTATGGAGAAGAAAGGAAAGAAAGAGAGGTGGTGAGAGAGAAAGTATGGAGAAGAAAGGAAAGAAAGAGAGGTGGTGAGAGAGAAAGTATGGAGAAGAAAGGAAAGAAAGAGAGGTGGTGAGAGAGAAAGTATGGAGAAGAAAGGAAAGAAAGAGAGGTGGTGAGAGAGAAAGTATGGAGAAGAAAGGAAAGAAAGAGGTGGTGAGAGAGAAAGTATGGAGAAGAAAGGAAAGAAGAGAGGTGGTGAGAGAGAAAGTATGGAGAAGAAAGGAAAGAAAGAGAGGTGGTGAGAGAGAAAGTATGGAGAAGAAAGGAAAGAAAGAGAGGTGGTGAGAGAGAAAGTATGGAGAAGAAAGGAAAGAAAGAGAGGTGGTGAGAGAGAAAGTATGGAGAAGAAAGGAAAGAAAGAGAGGTGGTGAGAGAGAAAGTATGGAGAAGAAAGGAAAGAAAGAGAGGTGGTGAGAGAGAAAGTATGGAGAAGAAAGGAAAGAAAGAGAGGTGGTGAGAGAGAAAGTATGGAGAAGAAAGGAAAGAAAGAGAGGTGGTGAGAGAGAAAGTATGGAGAAGAAAGGAAAGAAAGAGAGGTGGTGAGAGAGAAAGTATGGAGAAGAAAGGAAAGAAAGAGAGGTGGTGAGAGAGAAAGTATGGAGAAGAAAGGAAAGAAAGAGAGGTGGTGAGAGAGAAAGTATGGAGAAGAAAGGATAGATAGAGAGAAGTTGAGACAGAAAGCATAGATAGCAAAAGGATGAAAAAAGTGTTGGCAAGAATAGATAGAGAACAAAGGAAAGAAGGAGAGTGGGTAGAAGAGAAAGGTATAGATGCCGAATCAAAATCATGAAAGAAAGAGAGAGGGTTAGCAAGAATAGATAGAGAACAGAATAAAGAAATAGAGAGCATTGGAAAGAAACAGATGCTGAAAAATGAAAGAGAGAGAGAGAGTTCTTGAGAAAGTCTAGATGGTGAAAAAATAATAAAAAGCGGGTGAGAAAAAATACATGGTGAAAGAATGAAAGAAAGAGAGGGGGTAGGAAGGAAAGCATAGAGAAGAAAGGAAAGAAAGAGAGAGGGCAAAATAGAAAGCATACATGTCACAAGAAATAAAGAGAGAGAGAGGTTTGATGAGAATAGCTAGAGAACAAAGGAAAGACAGTGAGAGGGTAGAAAAGAAAGCATAGATGGTGCAAGAATAAAAAAAAGAGAGATGTTAAGAGAGAAAGCATAGGCAATGAAAGAAAAAATAGAAAGAATAAAGAAAGAATCTTTTATCTGAGAAAGAGAAAGGAGAAAAAAACAGAATTGTTTATCTTAGAAAAAGAAGGAATAGTTTTTCCGCGAAAGAGAAAAAAATAAAAGAATACTTTATCAAAGAAAGAATAAAGAAAAACTATTCATCAGAGAAAGAGAAAGGAGAAAAAAAGAATTCTTTATCCTTGAAAGAAAAAGAATAAAGAAAGAATCCCTTATCAGAGAATAGAGAAAATTAAAGAAAGAATTCTTTATGAGAGAAAGCATAAGAATGAAGAAAGAATCGTTTATCAGTGAGAGTGAAAGAAAAAATGAAAGAATCCTATATCAGAGAAATAGAAAGATTAAAGATTAGAGAAATAGTAAGGAGCAAGTGGGAATCCTTGACCAGAAAAACAGAGAGAATAAAGGAATCCTTTATCAGAGAAAGTGAAAGAATAAAAACAGGGATCCTTTATCAGATAAAGAGAAAGGAGAAAGAAAGAAACCTTTATTAGAGAAAGAAGGAAGAAAGCATCCTTTATTTGAGAAAGAGAATGATTAGAGAAAGAGAAAGGAGAAAGAAACAATCCTTTATCAGAAAAAGAAAACAGAATAAAGAAAGAATCATTTATAACACTATGTATACTACGCCTCTCAAGAGAGAGGGATGAATTGAGTCGAGCCGGTAGTAGTTCCCTCCAAACCAGACTGACAGTCATACTAACACCTTTCACATCTTGTATTATTATTTTGTGTAATATATCTTTGTTATTTCTACTCTTGTGTTCGTGTTGTTCTTCCTTGGTCCTAACCTGGACCATAGCAATCAGAGAAAGAGAAAAATAAAGAAAAAAATCTGCTATTAAACAAAGGGAAAGGCGGGAAAATCTTCTGCTTTGTCAGTCACGAATTATAAAAAGATATGACATGTATCAAGCATGTATCAAGTATGGCACTTCACTAACTTCTCCCCACAGCTATGAGTTGAATAACAAGACAGATTAGGTGGTAAGAGAGAATGCCGCAACATACATACATACATACATACATATATGACAAGCAGTACTCTATTTTTGGCAGAATCTGGATCGAGGAGTCGGCTACTTACTGGAGCAAAACAGGGAACTGACCATTTTCCCCGGCATCTTTAGCGATGGGTCGTAAGTTTGAGTTACCCTTGAATTATGGGTTGTTTAAGTAACAATAGGCGGTCAAGGCATGAGGCCTCCCTGAGGGAACATCTGTTCATCGTGATTGGTGATAGTTCTTGGGCTGACTGATAAAGAATGTCACTTATTTGGTTTTCGAAGCATTGAATGTGAGCTAATTTGGTACAGTTGGTGGATCAAGTTGATATAATGTACAGAGACGGAACATTTTCAATATCTTAATGAATGGATTATCTGTTCTGTTTATTACCAATTTGCCAAAATATCACAGCAGGAAGAAATCAAAGGGGAAAGAAGTTATGAACAAGAATGAAGAAAGGAAACAAAAACAAATATTTGAAATGACAAAAACTTTATGCTTGCAGCGCGTACGAGACAAACTAAAACGGCAGAAAGTTTTCACCTGATTATGAGGATAACAGTGGTGCTATCAAGAGGAAGAAACAAAAAGGATTTAAAATGCACAATGAACAAACCAGCATGAGTTGAAAATGAATAAGAATTGACAAGGCTTCAACTAATAATAATAATAACATTCCAGATAATATTACTACTAATAATACTAGTGGAAATAAAGCAATTGAAATGAAGATGAAAGAAATACTAGTGAAAAATTAATAAGAATTGACAAGGTTTCATCTAATAATAATAATAAAATTCCAGATAATATTACTACTAATACTACTAGTGGAAATAAAGCAATTGAAATGAAGATGAAAGAAATACTAGTGAAAAATGAATAAGAATTGACAAGGCTTCATCTAATATTAATAATAAAATTCCAGATAATATTGCTACTAATACTGCTAGTGGAAATAAAGATATTGAAATGAAGATGAAAGAAATACTAGTGAAAAATGAATAAGAATTGACAAGGCTTCATCTAATTATAATAATAATAAAATTCCAGATAATATTGCTACTAATACTACTAGTGGAAATAAAGCAATTGAAATGAAGATGAAAGAAATACTAGTGAAAAATGAATAAGAATTGACAAGGCTTCATCTGATAATAATAATAAAATTCCAGATAATATTGCTACTAATACTACTAGTGGAAATAAAGCAATTGAAATGAAGATGAAAGAAATACTAGTGAAAAATGAATAAGAATTGACAAGGCTTCATCTAATTATAATAATAATAAAATTCAAGATAATATTACTACTAATACTACTAGTGGAAATAAAGCAATTGAAATGAAGATGAAAGAAATACTAGTGAAAAATGAATAAGTATTGACAAGGCTTCATCTGATAATAATAATAAAATTCCAGATAATATTGCTACTAATACTACTAGTGGAAATAAAGCAATTGAAATGAAGATGAAAGAAATACTAGTGAAAAATGAATAAGAATTGACAAGGCTTCATCTAATTATAATAATAATAAAATTCAAGATAATATTACTACTAATACTACTAGTGGAAATAAAGCAATTGAAATGAAGATGAAAGAAATACTAGTGAAAAATGAATAAGAATTGACAAGGCTTCATCTGATAATAATAAAATTCAAGATAATATTGCTACTAATACTACTAGTGAAAATAAAACTATTGAAATGAAGATGAAAGAAATACTAGAGAAAAATGAATATGAATTGACAAGGCTTCATCTAATAATAATAATAAAATTCCAGATAATATTACTACTAATACTACTAGTGGAAATAAAGCAATTGAAATGAAGATGAAAGAAATACTAGTGAAAAATGAATAAGA
Source organism: Acanthosepion esculentum (assembly GCA_964036315.1). NCBI lineage: Eukaryota > Metazoa > Mollusca > Cephalopoda > Sepiida > Sepiidae > Acanthosepion > Acanthosepion esculentum. Next base: position 32,120,519 of record OZ038519.1, on the reverse strand, counting down.
ATTGACAAGGCTTCATCTAATAATAATAATAAAATTCAAGATAATATTACTACTAAGACTACTAGTGGAAATAAAGCAATTGAAATGAAGACGAAAGAAATACTAGTGAAAAATTTATAAGAATTGACAAGGCTTCATCTAATAATAATAATAAAATTCCAGATAATATTACTACTAATACTACTAGTGGAAATAAAGTATTTGAAATGAAAACGAAAGAAATACTAGTGAAAAATGAATAAGAATTGACAAGGCTTCATCTAATAATAATAATAAAATTCCAGATAATATTACTACTAATACTACTAGTGGAAATAAAGCAATTGAAATGAAGATGAAAGAAATACTAGTGAAAAATGAATAAGAATTGACAAGGCTTCATCTAATATTAATAATAAAATTCCAGATAATATTGCTACTAATACTACTAGTGGAAATAAAGATATTGAAATGAAGATGAAAGAAATACTAGTGAAAAATGAATAAGAATTGACAAGGCTTCATCTAATTATAATAATAATAAAATTCCAGATAATATTGCTACTAATACTACTAGTGGAAATAAAGCAATGGAAATGAAGATTAAAGAAATACTAGTGAAAAATGAATAAGAATTGACAAGGCTTCATCTGATAATAATAATAAAATTCCAGATAATATTGCTACAAATACTACTAGTGTAAATAAGGCAATTGAAATGAAGATGAAAGAAATACTAGTGAAAAATGAATAAGAATTGACAAGGCTTCATCTAATTATAATAATAATAAAATTCAAGATAATATTACTACTAATACTACTAGTGGAAATAAAGCAATTGAAATGAAGATGAAAGAAATACTAGTGAAAAATGAATAAGAATTGACAAGGCTTCATCTGATAATAATAATAAAATTCCAGATAATATTACTACTTACTACTAATACTACTAGTGGAAATAAAGCAATTGAAATGAAGATGAAAGAATTACTAGTGAAAAATGAATAAGAATTGACAAGGCTTCATCTGATAATAATAATAAAATTCCAGATAATATTACTACTAATACTACTAGTGGAAATAAAGAAATTGAAATGAAGATGAAAGAAATACTAGTGAAAAATGAATAAGAATTGACAAGGCTTCATCTGATAATAATAAAATTCAAGATAATATTGCTACTAATACTACTCGTGGAAATAAAGCAATTGAAATGAAGATGAAAGAAATACTAGTGAAAAATGAATAAGAATTGACAAGGCTTCATCTAATAATAATAATAAAATTCAAGATAATATTACTACTAAGACTACTAGTGGAAATAAAGCAATTGAAATGAAGACGAAAGAAATACTAGTGAAAAATGAATAAGAATTGACAAGGCTTCATCTAATAATAATAATAAAATTCCAGATAATATTGCTACTAATACTACTAGTGGAAATAAAGCAATGGAAATGAAGATTAAGGAAATACTAGTGAAAAATGAATAAGAATTGACAAGGCTTCATCTGATAATAATAATAAAATTCCAGATAATATTGCTACAAATACTACTAGTGGAAATAAAGCAATGGAAATGAAGATTAAAGAAATACTAGTGAAAAATGAATAAGAATTGACAAGGCTTCATCTAATTATAATAATAATAAAATTCAAGATAATATTACTACTAATACTACTAGTGGAAATAAAGCAATTGAAATGAAGATGAAAGAAATACTAGTGAAAAATGAATAAGAATTGACAAGGCTTCATCTGATAATAATAATAAAATTCCAGATAATATTACTACTAATACTACTAGTGGAAATAAAGCAATTGAAATGAAGATGAAAGAAATACTAGTGAAAAATGAATAAGAATTGACAAGGCTTCATCTGATAATAATAAAATTCAAGATAATATTGCTACTAATACTACTAGTGAAAATAAAACTATTGAAATGAAGATGAAAGAAATACTAGAGAAAAATGAATATGAATTGACAAGGCTTCATCTAATAATAATAATAAAATTCCAGATAATATTACTACTAATACTACTAGTGGAAATAAAGCAATTGAAATGAAGATGAAAGAAATACTAGTGAAAAATGAATAAGAATTGACAAGGCTTCATCTAATAATAATAATAAAATTCAAGATAATATTACTACTAAGACTACTAGTGGAAATAAAGCAATTGAAATGAAGACGAAAGAAATACTAGTGAAAAATTTATAAGAATTGACAAGGCTTCATCTAATAATAATAATAAAATTCCAGATAATATTACTACTAATACTACTAGTGGAAATAAAGTATTTGAAATGAAAACGAAAGAAATACTAGTGAAAAATGAATAAGAATTGACAAGGCTTCATCTAATAATAATAATAAAATTCCAGATAATATTACTACTAATACTACTAGTGGAAATAAAGCAATTGAAATGAAGATGAAAGAAATACTAGTGAAAAATGAATAAGAATTGACAAGGCTTCATCTAATATTAATAATAAAATTCCAGATAATATTGCTACTAATACTACTAGTGGAAATAAAGATATTGAAATGAAGATGAAAGAAATACTAGTGAAAAATGAATAAGAATTGACAAGGCTTCATCTAATTATAATAATAATAAAATTCCAGATAATATTGCTACTAATACTACTAGTGGAAATAAAGCAATGGAAATGAAGATTAAAGAAATACTAGTGAAAAATGAATAAGAATTGACAAGGCTTCATCTGATAATAATAATAAAATTCCAGATAATATTGCTACAAATACTACTAGTGTAAATAAGGCAATTGAAATGAAGATGAAAGAAATACTAGTGAAAAATGAATAAGAATTGACAAGGCTTCATCTAATTATAATAATAATAAAATTCAAGATAATATTACTACTAATACTACTAGTGGAAATAAAGCAATTGAAATGAAGATGAAAGAAATACTAGTGAAAAATGAATAAGAATTGACAAGGCTTCATCTGATAATAATAATAAAATTCCAGATAATATTACTACTTACTACTAATACTACTAGTGGAAATAAAGCAATTGAAATGAAGATGAAAGAATTACTAGTGAAAAATGAATAAGAATTGACAAGGCTTCATCTGATAATAATAATAAAATTCCAGATAATATTACTACTAATACTACTAGTGGAAATAAAGAAATTGAAATGAAGATGAAAGAAATACTAGTGAAAAATGAATAAGAATTGACAAGGCTTCATCTGATAATAATAAAATTCAAGATAATATTGCTACTAATACTACTCGTGGAAATAAAGCAATTGAAATGAAGATGAAAGAAATACTAGTGAAAAATGAATAAGAATTGACAAGGCTTCATCTAATAATAATAATAAAATTCAAGATAATATTACTACTAAGACTACTAGTGGAAATAAAGCAATTGAAATGAAGACGAAAGAAATACTAGTGAAAAATGAATAAGAATTGACAAGGCTTCATCTAATAATAATAATAAAATTCCAGATAATATTGCTACTAATACTACTAGTGGAAATAAAGCAATGGAAATGAAGATTAAGGAAATACTAGTGAAAAATGAATAAGAATTGACAAGGCTTCATCTGATAATAATAATAAAATTCCAGATAATATTGCTACAAATACTACTAGTGGAAATAAAGCAATGGAAATGAAGATTAAAGAAATACTAGTGAAAAATGAATAAGAATTGACAAGGCTTCATCTAATTATAATAATAATAAAATTCAAGATAATATTACTACTAATACTACTAGTGGAAATAAAGCAATTGAAATGAAGATGAAAGAAATACTAGTGAAAAATGAATAAGAATTGACAAGGCTTCATCTGATAATAATAATAAAATTCCAGATAATATTACTACTAATACTACTAGTGGAAATAAAGCAATTGAAATGAAGATGAAAGAAATACTAGTGAAAAATGAATAAGAATTGACAAGGCTTCATCTGATAATAATAAAATTCAAGATAATATTGCTACTAATACTACTCGTGGAAATAAAACTATTGAAATGAAGATGAAAGAAATACTAGAGAAAATTGAATAAGAATTGACAAGGCTTCATCTAATAATAATAATAAAATTCCAGATAATATTACTACTTATACTACTAGTGGAAATAAAGCAATTGAAATGAAGATGAAAGAAATACTAGTGAAAAATGAATAAGAATTGACAAGGCTTCATCTGATAATAATAATAAAATTCCAGATAATATTACTACTAATACTACTAGTGGAAATAAAGCAATTGAAATGAAGATGAAAGAAATACTAGTGAAAAATGAATAAGAATTGACAAGGCTTCATCTGATAATAATAAAATTCAAGATAATATTGCTACTAATACTACTAGTGGAAATAAAACTATTGAAATGAAGATGAAAGAAATACTAGTGAAAAATGAATAAGAATTGACAAGGCTTCATCTAATAATAATAATAAAATTCAAGATAATATTACTACTAAGACTACTAGTGGAAATAAAGATATTGAAATGAAGATGAAAGAAATACTAGTGAAAAATGAATAAGAATTGACAAGGCTTCATCTAATTATAATAATAATAAAATTCCAGATAATATTGCTACTAATACTACTAGTGGAAATAAAGCAATGGAAATGAAGATTAAAGAAATACTAGTGAAAAATGAATAAGAATTGACAAGGCTTCATCTGATAATAATAATAAAATTCCAGATAATATTGCTACAAATACTACTAGTGGAAATAAAGCAATTGAAATGAAGATGAAAGAAATACTAGTGAAAAATGAATAAGAATTGACAAGGCTTCATCTAATTATAATAATAATAAAATTCAAGATAATATTACTACAAATACTACTAGTGGAAACAAAGCAATTGTAATGAAGATGAAAGAAATACTAGTGAAAAATGAATAAGAATTGACAAGGCTTCATCTGATAATAATAATAAAATTCCAGATAATATTACTACTAATACTACTAGTGGAAATAAAGCAAATGAAATGAAGATGAAAGAAATACTAGTGAAAAATGAATAAGAATTGACAAGGCTTCATCTGATAATAATAATAAAATTCCAGATAATATTACTACTAATACTACTAGTGGAAATAAAGAAATTGAAATGAAGATGAAAGAAATACTCGTGAAAAATGAATAAGAATTGACAAGGCTTCATCTGATAATAATAAAATTCAAGATAATATTGCTACTAATACTACTCGTGGAAATAAAACTATTGAAATGAAGATGAAAGAAATACTAGAGAAAAATGAATAAGAATTGACAAGGCTTCATCTAATAATAATAATAAAATTCCAGATAATATTACTACTAATACTACTAGTGGAAATAAAGTATTTGAAATGAAAACGAAAAAAATACTAGTGAAAAATGAATAAGAATTGACAAGCCTTCATCTAATAATAATAATAAAATTCCAGATAATATTACTACTAATACTACAATTGGAAATAAAGCAATTGAAATGAAGATGAAAGAAATACAAGTAAAAATTGAATACGAATTGACAAGGCTTCATCTGATGATAATAAAATTCCAGATAATATTGCTACTAATACTACGAGTGGAAATAAAGCAATTGAAATGAAGATGAAAGAAATACAAGTAAAAATTGAATATGAATTCACAAGGCTTCATCTGATAATAATAAAATTCCAGATAATATTGCTACTAATACTATTAGTGGAAATAAAGCAATTGAAATGAAGATGAAAGAAATACAAGTAAAAATTGAATACGAATTGACAAGGCTTCATCTGATAATAATAAAATTCAAAATAATATTGCTACTAATAATACTAGTGGAAATAAAGCAATTGAAATGAAGATGAAAGAAATACAAGCAAAAATTGAATACGTATTGACAAGGCTTCATCTGATAATAATAAAATTCAAGATAATATTACTACTAAGACTACTAGTGGAAATAAAGCAATTGAAATGAGGATGAAACAAATACTAGTGAAAAATGAATAAGAATTGATAAGGCTTCATCTAATAATAATAATAAAATTCCAGATAATATTACTACAAATACTACTAGTGGAAATAAAGTATGTGAAATGAAAACGAAAGAAATACTAGTGAAAAATGAATAAGAATTTACACGGCTTCATCTAATAATAATAATAAAATTCCAGATAATATTACTACGAATACTACTAGTGGAAATAAAGAAATTGAAATGAAGATGAAAGAAATACTAGTGAAAAATGAATAAGAATTGACAAGGCTTCATCTAATAATAATAATAAAATTCCAGATAATATTACTACTAATACTACTAGTGGAAATAAAGCAATTGAAATGAAGATGAAAGAAATACTAGTGAAAAATGAATAAGAATTGACAAGGCTTCATCTAATAATAATAATAAAATTCCAGATAATATTACTACTAATACTACTAGTGGAAATAAAGCAATTGAAATGAAGATGAAAGAAATACAAGTAAAAATTGAATACGAATTGACAAGGCTTCATCTGATGATAATAAAATTCCAGATAATATTGCTACTAATACTACGAGTGGAAATAAAGCAATTGAAATGAAGATGAAAGAAATACAAGTAAAAATTGAATACAAATTGACAAGGCTTCATTTGATAATAATAAAATTCCAGATAATATTGCTACTAATACTACTAGTGGAAATAAAGCAATTGAAATGAAGATGAAAAAATACAAGTAAAAATTGAATACGAATTGACAAGGCTTCATCTGATAATAATAAAATTCCAGATAATGTTACTACTAATACTACTAGTGGAAATAAAGCAATTGAAATGAAGATGAAAGAAATACTAGTGAAAAATGAATAAGAATTGACAAGGCTTCATCATCTAATAATAATAATAAAATTCCACATAATATTACTACTAATACTACTAGTGGAAATAAAGCAATTGAAATGAAGATGAAAGAAATACTAGTGAAAAATGAATAAGAATTGACAAGTCTTCATCATCTAATAATAATAATAAAATTCCAGATAATATTACTACTAATACTACTACTGGAATTAAAGCAATTGAAATGAAGATGAAAGAAATACTAATTAAAAATGAATAAGAATTGACAAGGCTTCATCTAATAATAATAATAAAATTCAAGATAATATTGCTACTAATACTACTAGTGGAAATGAAGCAATTGAAATGAAGATGAAAGAAATACAAGCAAAAATTGAATACGAATTAACAAGGCTTCATCTGATAATAATAAAGTTCCAGATAATATTGCTACTAATATTACTAGTGGAAATGAAGCAATTGAAATGAAGATGAAAGAAATACAAGCAAAAATTGAATACGAATTGACAAGGTTTCATCTAATAATGATAAAATTCCAGATAATATTGCTACTAATACTACTAGTGGAAATAAAGCAATTGAAATGAAGATGAAAGAAATACAAGTAAAAATCGAATACGAATTGACAAGGCTTCATCTGATAATAATAAAATTCCAGATAATATTGCTACTAATACTACTAGTGGAAATAAAGCAATTGAAATGAAGATGAAAGAAATACAAGTAAAAATTGAATACGAATTGACAAGGCTTCATCTGATAATAATAAAATTCCAGATAATATTGCTACTAATACTACTAGTGGAAATAAAGCAAATGAAATGAAGATGAAAGAAATACAAGCAAAAATTGAATACGAATTGACAAGGCTTCATCTGATAATAATAAAATTCCAGATAATATTGCTACTAATACTACTAGTGGAAATGAAGCAATTGAAATGAAGATGAAAGATACAAGCAAAAATTGAATACGAATTGACAAGGCTTCATCTGATAATAATAAAATTCAAAATAACATTGCTACTAATACTACTAGTGGAAATAAAGCAATTGAAATGAAGATGAAAGAAATACAAGTAAAAATTGAATACGAATTGACAAGGCTTCATCTGATAATAATAAAATTCCAGATAATATTGCTACTAATACTACTAGTGGAAATAAAGCAATTGAAATGAAGATGAAAGAAATACAAGTAAAAATTGAATACGAATTGACAAGGCTTCATCTGATAATAATAAAATTCAAAATAATATTGCAGCTAATACTACTAGTGGAAATAAAGCAATTGAAATAAAGATGAAAGAAATACAAGTGAAAATTGAATACGAATTGACAAGGCTTCATCTGATAATAATTAAATTCAAGAAAATATTACTACTAAGACTACTAGTGGAAATAAAGCAATTGAAATGAGGATGAAACAAATACTAGTGAAAAATGAATAAGAATTGACAAGGCTTCATCGAATAATAATAATAATAAAATTCCAGATAATATTACTACTAATACTACTAGTGGAAATAAAGTCATTTAAATGAAGATGAAAGAAATACTAGTGAAATATGAATAAGAATTGACAAGTCTTCATCATCTAATAATAATAATAAAATTCCAGATAATATTACTACTAATACTACTAGTGGAAATAAAGCAATTTAAATGAAGATGAAAGAAATACTAGTGAAAAATGAATAAGAATTGACAAGTCTTCATCATCTAATAATAATAATAAAATTCCAGATAATATTACTACTAATACTACTAGTGGAAATAAAGCAATTGAAATGAAGATGAAAGAAATACTAGTAAAAAATGAATAAGAATTGACAAGGCTTCATCTAATAATAATAATAATAATAAAATTCCAGATAATATTACTACTAATACTACTAGTGGAAACAAAGCAATTGAACTGAAGCTTGTTTGACATCGTGTGTAACATGAACATCTTGATTATATCCTTTTTTCTTTTCTAGTTATACATGCTATCCATTTTACTCATTGCTGCTGTTGGCATTCCTCATGTTATATTGACTTTTGTTGTTTGGTACAGTTCTTTGCTTGTAATTCTTTCTTTCTTTCTTTCTTATGCTCATTCCATTCTGATTTTCATTCTCTTTTTTTTCATTATTAATCTGTTTCTTTCTCACATTTTTCTTTCTTTCTTTCTATTCTCTTTTTTCATTCTTTCTTTCTTATTAGTATTCTCTTTTTTCATTCTTTCTTTCTTATTAGTATTCTGTTCTTTTTCTGTCCTAATGCCATACATTCTTTTTTCTTTGTTTCCATTCTGCTGTTTTATTATTTCTTTCTTTTTTCGTACTATTCTGTCCGTCTTTCTTCCTTTTTTTCTTTCATTCCATTCTATTTCTTCTTCCTTTCCATCTTTCTGTTTTATTGCCATACTTCCTTTCTTTCATCTTTTTTCCATTCTGTTTTTTCATTCTTTCTTTCTTTTTGTTATATTGCCATACTTTCTTTCTTTCCAATTATTTTGTTTTTCTTTCTTTTCTTTTTCTTTTTGCTATATTGCCATACTTTCTCATCTTTCTTTCTTTCTTTCTTTTCATTTTTTTTATTCTTTCTTTCCTTCTTTTTGTTAAATTGCTATACTTTCTTTCTTGCTTGCTTTTCATTGTTTTTGATTTTTTCTTTTTGTTATATTACCGTTCTTTCTTTCTTTCTTTCTTTCTTTCTTTCCTTCCTTTCTGTTTTTCTTTCTTTTTGTTATACTGCTATACTTTCTTTCTTCTTTCTTTCTTTTTGTTATATTGCCATACTTCCTTTCTTTCTTTTTTCTTTCTTTTTTTTCCATTGTTTTTTCTTTCTTTTTGTTATATTGCCTTTCTTTCTTTCTTTCTTTCTTTCCATTGTTTTATCTTTCTTTTTGTGATATTGCCATACTTTCTTCCTTCTTTTTTCTGTCTTTGTCATCTTCCTTTTTCTTTCTTTCTTTCTTTCTTTCTTTCTCATCTTTCTTTCCATTCTGTTTTGTTATGTTCCCATACTTTCTTTCTTCTTTTACTGTCTTTCTTTCCATTCAGTTTTCTCTTTGCTTTTATTATATTGACATACTTTCTTTCTTTCTTTCTTTACATTCTGTTTTTCTTTATTTTTGTTTTATTGCCATACTTTCTTTCTTCTTTTTCTTTCTTTCCTTCCATCCCGTTTTTCTAACTTTTTGTTATATTTCTATACTTTCTGTCTTCTTTTTCTTTCTTTTGATTCTGTTTTTTCTTTCTTTTTGGTATATTGTAACACCTTCTACCTTTTCCTTTCTTTCTTTCTGTTCTGTTTTTCATTCTTTTTTTCTTCTTTTTTCTTTCTTTCCATTCTGTTTTTCATTCTTTCTTTCCATTCTGTTTTTCATTCTTTCGTTCTTCTTTTTTCTTTCTTTCTTTCCATTCTGTTTTTCATTCAATCTTTCTTCTTTTTTCTTTCTTTCTTTCCATTGTTTTTCATTCTTTCTTTCTTCTTTTTTCTTTCTTTCTTTCCATTGTTTTTCATTCTTTCTTTCTTCTTTTTTCTTTCTTTCTTTCCATTGTTTTTCATTCTTTCTTTCTTCTTTTTTCTTTCTTTCTTTCCATTGTTTTTCATTCTTTCTTTCTTCTTTTTTCTTTCTTTCTTTCCATTGTTTTTCATTCTTTCTTTCTTCTTTTTTCTTTCTTTCTTTCTTTCTTTCCATTCTGTTTTTCATTCTTTCTTTCTTCTTTTTTCTTTCTTTCTTTCCATTCTGTTTTTTATTCTTTCTTTCTTCTTTTTTCTTTCTTTCTTTCCATTCTGTTTTTTATTCTTTCTTTCTTCTTTTTTCTTTCTTTCTTTCTTTCTTTCCATTCTGTTTTTCATTCTTTCTTTCTTTCTTTCCATTCTGTTTTTCATTCTTTCTTTCTTCTTTTTTCTTTCTTTCTTTCCATTCTGTTTTTTATTCTTTCTTTCTTCTTTTTTCTTTCTTTCTTTCCATTCTGTTTTTCATTCTTTCTTTCTTCTTTTTTCTTTCTTTCTTTCTTTCCATTCTGTTTTTCATTCTTTCTTTCTTTCTTTCCATTCTGTTTTTCATTCTTTCTTTCTTCTTTTTTCTTTCTTTCTTTCCATTCTGTTTTTTATTCTTTCTTTCTTCTTTTTTCTTTCTTTCTTTCCATTCTGTTTTTTATTCTTTCTTTCTTCTTTTTTCTTACTTTCTTTCTATTCTGTTTTTCATTCTTTCTTTCTTCTTTTTTCTTTCTTTCTTTCTTTCTATTCTGTTTTTCATTCTTTCTTTCTTCTTTCTTCTTTTTTCTTTCTTTCTTTCCATTCTGTTTTTCATTCTTTCTTTCTTTCTTTCCATTTTGTTTTTCATTCTTTCTTTCTTCTTTTTTCTTTCTTTCTTTCCATTCTGTTTTTCATTCTTTCTTTCTTCTTTTTTCTTTCTTTCTTTCTTTCTTTCCATTCTGTTTTTCATTCTTTCTTTCTTCTTTTTTCTTTCTTTCTTTCTTTCTTTCTTTCACTTATATTGCCATTCTCTTCTTTCTCTTTATGTCTGCCTCTGTGTTTTCACCATGAACATAAATAATAATTGATAATCCTGCCATTTTCATTTCCTGGAAATGGATTTTTCATCTACAGAAGGAGAGTGTTGGGAGATGGGAGCAGGAGAGAGTACAATTAGCGGAAGAGGTGTGGGAGATGAGAGAGATTGAAAATGGAGGAGAAGATGAAGAACATGATGAAAAGAAAGATGAAGAACAGAGGGCAACATCCTGCTGTCATGGAGGCTGTACTTTTAGCCTCAGGGACACCCAACGTCCAACTTGTTCAAGATTTCTGTTGAACGGATCAAAAGGGACTGCATTTTTAACGGAGAGAAAATCTTTTTTTTTACTTGCCTCATATTACAAATTAAAGTAACTAATAGAAAATAAGGATATTTCATCATTCTAGGAATAACCTTGCCATCAGTGATGATAGAAAATAAGGATATTTCATCATTCTAGGAATAACCTTGCCATCAGTGATGATAGAAAATAAGGATATTTCATCATTCTAGGAATAACTTTGCCATCAGTGATGATAGAAAATAAGGAAAATGTTTTATCTTTATTTCAGGAATGATGAAATAACCTTATTTTCTATCATCACTGATGGCAAGGTTATTTCTAGAATGATGAAATATCATCATCATTCTGGATCATAACATGTTATTGCAAATGATTCCACATTGTTGTACGATCCTGGTTATAAGTCTACCAGGGGGGGATTCTGAAATTAGCGTGCTTTCAATATATCTTTGCTTTTAATAAAATTCTCTCTCTTTTAGTAAAAAAGGCATTCTTTAAGTTAAAATTAAGGTCAGACCTATTAAGATGAATGACTGATGCATCTTGTAAAAGTTCCTGTCTTTGTTCATATAATCGTTTATTTACTTTTTTAAGATGTTTTTAATTATCCCACATTGCGTTAGTCATAATGTTGTGAAGAAAAAAAGAAATGTTTTAGGATCCTGGAGGTAGATTTACCAAAGACGATTCCCAAATTAGTTCTTTTTCTAAACAGAGCAACCTGAATAAATTTCTTTCTTTTTTAATCAACAATGCATTCTTAAAATCTGTTTTTTTGCCATCCGCGATTTTTCAATAGTGCAGTCACTTTTTGAGCATGACACTTTTTCTGCATCCAACTACAGTGATCGGCCGAGGTGTATCTTGAACTTATCGAGGTGCTCATCAGTTTTCAATAATGTCACTTTTTCGGCATCCAGCCACAGTAATCAACCCAGCTGTATCTTGAACCTGTGGAGTTACCCCACTTACTTTCCTAAAACCCCACCACTAGGGGATGATCTCTAAGCCTATGAATAGACAGTGACATTCTCTGTCATCCTCTTTCTCCTATTTCACCCAGGGATAGTAAGATGTAGGTTAAATGCAGCGAAAAGTGCACATGCACACATATACCAGCACCTTTCCCTTCATTTTCTGCAATGTAACACCTTTCTTTAGGACTACACACATTTTATACACAGAAACAATTCACTTGTTTAAGTGTTTTCTTCATTCATGTTCATTGTTTTGTAACATGCAATATTCTATTATCTATCTACGAGGGTCATTCAATAAATAAGGTGAATTTTTCGGTATAAGAACTTCTAATACAGATAGAAGCTTACTTCTTTTTTTTGTTTCAATGTAGTCTCCCAGCACTGTCACACACTTTTCCCATCTGTGCACAAGCTTCCGTATTCCCACAGCGTAAAAATCTTTGAACTGATGTCTCAGCCAGTCGCTCACAACACTTTTGACTTCATCGTCACTTTTAAACTTCGTGCCACTTGTGAAAGCTTTCAAGGGACCAAACAGGTGAAAGTCTGAAGGGGCAAGGTCTGGACTGTAAGGGGCATGAGGGAGCAGTTCCCAGCCCAGCTCGTTGATGGTCCGCACGGTTTGGGGTGCTGTGTGAGGCCTTGCGTTGTCATGATGCAAGATGACTCCTTCTGACTGATGACCCCTGCGTTTCTTCTTTATGTCTTTCAAAGTCCTTGCAGTGTCATCCACTGTCACCCTTCTGTCAGACTGAATGAGGTCATTGACTGATTCGATTACCTCAGGAGACCTCACTTCTGTAGGCCTCCCAAGCCTGTCTTCATCCTCACTTGTAGACATTTGTTTGGCTGAAACATCTGGCACCATACACAGTTGACATTCTCCTATGAATTTCAACTGGCTTGCACCCTTCAGCCTTCAGCAACCAAAAACTTGATAACTGACCGCTGTTCAATCCTGGAGCATGCTTCTTGGTCAGCCATCTTTGTTAATCGCGAAAACTCTGAAAGTTTTTTTTTTAATCTGCAAAAGAAATTAAATCCATGTGAAAAAGAAGTAAAACAAAAAAAAAATAAAAAAGAGTAAGCTTCTATCTGTATAGAATCTGGTCCTTATACCAAAAAATTCACCTTATTTATTGAATGACCCTCGTATACCCTTGTATTGTTAATACATACATCTCGTTTGTTTATATATATATTTTAGTTGTTACCTTTTTATTTTTGTTATATAGGAATAAAGTGTCGCTGCCAACACTGTAGTTTGAACATAGATCGCAAGTGAGCAAACACAGGCGATCCCATTTTGAATAAGTAGATGACAAATGAAATGTATATATGGGAATTAGCATGGTGTCTAATTGATCCCCATTTCTATTCTATCCTCTGTTAGTATACAGATCCCTATTTCTACCCTATCCTCTATTATTTTATGGACCACTATTCTCCATACTATTCACTATACTATTTCTTTATACTGATCACTACACAAACTACTAATCAGTAGTTACTTTCTGAGCAAGTATTATCAAATAAGTGCTATTAGTGCACGTATTATTTGAATGCATCGGACACCAGTATTGTTCAACGGCGTTACTATAGTTGCATCTGCGATTACAAAGTCTCTACTACAACGAGCATTATGAAAGTGAATGTGGCTAGATGCAGAAAAAGTGTCATGATCATAAATGGATGAGCACCTTGACAGGTTTGTTGCGGAAATGTTGATCATGTTTTAGGTCAAAAAACATGTGTCTCCTGGTATATTTATCCCACAACAAAAAAAGAATGTGAGTCCGGGTAATAAACTTTTTGTGATGTCAATGAACACTCAGCTGTATCTTGAACCTATCAAGGTGTTCATCCATTTTTGATCATGACACTTTTTCTGCATTCAGCCAGTGATCAATTCATCTGTATCTTGAACCTATGAAGGTGCTCATCCATTTTTGATCATGACACTTTTTCTGCATTCAGCCAGTGATCAATTCATCTGTATCTTGAACCTATGAAGGTGCTCATCCATTTTTGATCATGACACTTTTTCTGCATTCAGCCAGTGATCAATTCATCTGTATCTTGAACCTATGAAGGTGCTCATCCATTTTTGATCATGACACTTTTTCTGCATTCAGCCAGTGATCAATTCATCTGTATCTTGAACCTATGAAGGTGCTCATCCATTTTTGATCATGACACTTTTTCTGCATTCAGCCAGTGGTCAACACTGCTGTATCTTGAACCTGTCAAGGTGCTTGTCTAATGTTGGACATTTTGAAAATCTTGAGCAGAGATCAAAAACAATCAATAAAAGAAACCGAAAAAAGAAGACTGTCTTTAAGAAACGGTTTATAAACAAGAAGAATTGATTGATGGATGTATTGAGCAGCATAAAAAAAGTATTTGAAGAAATAAAAACAAAAGCCCTTCACGGCCAGGTCCTGCCAGGTCATGTACACAGGATCAACTGATACTTATTCCCTTTGTATTCCATTGGTAAGGAGGAAGTTTCTTCTCAAGACCTGTTTTATTGTGGAACAGACTCCTGAGGATGCTTCCCTGATCATTTCTTCAAGATTGGTTTTGCTGCATCTGCAGTGTTTGAATTTCCATTTTATCCACAATGGGAATGAGACCTGGTATCTGTGGAGGCCACTTTAACATAAAAACTCAACGCTGTGTCCCATGAACCAATCTGCTACTATTTCTGATTTCTGTTGTGATTGTTGCCCTGGTGGAAATGGCCACCAGATGAAAGGTGCACCTATGTCATAAATTAGTATTATTAATAGCAAGGGTTTTAATAGATGCTGAGAAAATATTCCCCATACCATTGCACTACCACCACCAGCACCACCATCACCACCAGCACCACCACCACCACCACCACCAGCACCAGCCTCAACCATTGATACAAGACAGGATGGATCCATACTTTTATGTTGTTCACATCAAATTCTGGCTTTTCTAATGTTACAGCAGAATCCAAGAACCATTATACCAGGCAATGGTTTTCCAATCTTCTATTGTTTCAGCCTCAGTTTCTTGTTCTTATCTAACCAGAATGGCAATGAATCATTTCACCCCAAGCAAGGCAATAAAGCCACTAGGATACAAGAGGTTACCCAGTGTTAGAAAATATGAGAAAAAACAACTATTAAGGAGAGAGGACGATAAAAGAATAAGAATTAAGAAGACAGAAGGTAACGATTAACATCGAATTTAAATTTTTGAAGATCAAATTTGACTGGGAAGCAAGAAGCTGGAAGAGAGTTCCACAAGCAAGAAGTGTGAAAGAAATAAATGAAACTGTTAGAATAGAACTTACATCTATCCATTTCAAGTGCAAAATGATGAGACCTAACTGCCAATTAGGTATTGCGTTTAAATTCATAAAGTCTAGGTACCATAGAAGAAAGTTCATCAGAACAATTACCACTAAAGTATTTATATAAAATGCACAGGGAAGTTATATTATGGTGACGGGAAAAGGACTGAAGTCGAGGTGCCAGGCCAGGAGCAATAACATTGCAGATTTTTTTGGATTTAATCAAGAATCTCTAAATATATCATTACAATCTTGACATCTTCAAGGACATTTTTAGGACTCCAGATTCAGACAGTGGGAGAAAGAGTAAAGAGATGTGATTGAGGAAAGGATAAAGAGAAGGATGGAGAATTAGATCAAGGCATCAGAAGATGTTGATTGACATTACATTTGGATATTTGGAGACTGTAACTGTCAGGGAAGCAAGTAAGAGGAAGGGAGTTCCACAGACGAGAAGTGCGAGACATGAAGCTATTGGAGTAGAAGCGAAGGCTACATTTAGCCATTTTGACAGTGAAAGGGTGGGACTGAGATGCCAACCTAGTAACACGCTTAAATTCATACAGTTTGGGAACCAGCGAAAATAGCTCGTCGGAGCAGTTACCATGAAAGTTCTTGTAGAAAAGACAGAGGGAAGAGATAGCACGTCTGTGAGAAAGTGACTGTAAGCGAGATGCCAGACCAGGACCAACCACATTGCATATCCATCTCTGGATTTTGTCGAGGACCTTGAGATGAACAGCAGGGGCTCCAGACTATAGATGGCAGCAGTATTCCATGCAAGGGCAAATGGTTGATTTATAGATTTGAAGGATGAAGACACGCACGAAACTATGTATACATATGTACAAGTATCTGTCTATATTTCTGAGATGAGGTAATATGTACACTATTTACATTATTCGAACTATTGTCCTCATCTTTGTCGCTATATTTATTACAACGTTTCGGCCATTGTACGCTCCGGCCTTCTTCAGGTGGTTGGAATGTCAAACTCAACCCTTTATTTCACTCACTGCGGCAGAATGTTCTAGAACAGCAAAGCAGAGTGTAAGGAGAAACAAAAAGAAGGGACTTGTATATAATATGGAAACTTTTCTGTTTCTGGAGAAGTCATGTTTAGGACTCCAGATTCAAACGACCACATTTATCTACTATGTCGCAGGCGAGGAGATATTCGACAAAGCCGGAGTTTCTTTCTTTATATATTAGATATATTTCCAAAGGGGAATGGCATCATGGAATTGTAAACTGTAGCATTTGCTGAAGGAGTTAGATTTAGCCTCAGCTGAGGCCACTTGGCACAGGCTAAAAAAGCAACCATTCAGTTTGGCTGACTGACAACTCTTGTCAGTGTATGATGTGACATCACTAAGTGGCTGTCGTGTAACCCTCATGACTAACTCAATGAAAGGGAGACAACTGCCTTTTGTATCCCTACACTTCCTTCTTTTTTGCCTGTGCAACAACCTCATTTAGTAATTCTCTACCTTGAGTGGCTCTTGAACTTTGTATTTAAGTTGTGTGTGTCAAAAAGGACGGGTACAGTGGAGAGGAGTGGGCATGGTGGAGTAATGGATTGCAGCTTGGATTGAGTAATCCGAGATCCGAGTTCGAATTCCAGTCGAGTCCATTGCATTCACTTACATGCTAATACTCTAGGGAAAGGTATGAATCCTCTTCCTCCCCCAACTATGAGTAAATAGCTGGACAGACCGAGTTCTATAGCCTTGGATGGCAACTGGTCTACCGCAGAAAGAAATGGCAACTTACTATGCAAAAAAAATCTGCCTTGTCAGTCATGTATCGAAAAATACATGATCACCTAAGCATGTATTACATATGGCACATAACTGACTGTGTCAAAAAGACGGTTATTTCCTTGACAACACTATTACTGTAAACTCCATTCACTCTTTCAGCAATGTTTATTGTTTTAAAAAGTGATGATTAGAATTTTAATAAAATCCAAATATGATTGATACATTTTCTTTATTTGTGAGAATTAACAAAGATATTAAAAACTATATATTGGATTGCTTACTTACAAGAATAATTTTATATTTTTACAAGATAATAAAAATATATGAAACAACTCTAATGAAATATTTATTTTTTACCATTTCATAAAGAAATAAGTATGAAAAGAATTTTTTAGTCATAAATTTATAAAAAATGTCAGAACATGAAAATTTAAATAAACCCATAATTACAAATAACTTTGATTATAATTAGAATATAATTATGAATTTTGAAAAAATGCATTTTCTGGACATCTCTTTCATTTGCACTCACTGCACCCCACAGAAATTCAGTAAAATAGTTTTTATAGATATTTATAAAATAGTAAATAATAAATATTGTATATCTGAGATATTTTGATAATTTTGTAAATTTTATATTTTCGAATAAAAAAAATTTGTTTTCAAATTTATTTCTTTATAAAAGGTAAATATTAAATATCACATTGTACTTGGTTCACATAGTTTTATAATCTCATAAATAAACTTTGCTAAGAGAGTCAGAAGTGTATCCAGTAATAGATATACCATTCTTTTACAGGCATAAAGGCATTGCCTTCCTCTGATGACAAATCCATACCCTGTCCACAGTAACTTCCTCTCCTCTCCTCTTCTTTTCCTCTCCTCTCTCCTCCACCTCTTCTCTTCCCCTCCTCCTCTTCTCTTCTCCTCCTCCTCCGCTTCTCTTCTCCTCCCTCCTCTTCTCTTCTCCTCCTCCGCTTCTCTTCTCCTCCCTCCTCTTCTCTTCTCCTCCTCCTCTTCTCTCCTCCTCCTCCTCCTCCTCCTCTTCTCTTCTCCTCCCTTCCTCCTCTTCTCTTCCTCTCTCCTCTCCTCTTCCTCTCTCTCCTCTCCTCTTCTCTTCCTCTCTCCTCTCCGCTCCTCTCCTCTTCCTCTCTCCTCTCCTCTTTATATTTTATATTTGTATAAATCTTTATAAAAGGTAAATAATAAATATCATAAATTGTACTTGGTTCACAGGTTTTTATAATCTTGTTGTAGTGCCTTAATAAGCATAGTATCAGCAGCAGCCTTTAAAAAATGAGCAAACTTTTAAGTAGTTCTCTCTCTCTCTCTCTCTCTGTTTTCCCTCCTTTCCAAATGTGTGCCATGAACTTTTTACACTGAAGCAAAAAGGGCTGTGGATGCTTCAAACACAAACACACCGAGGCAAGTCACACTCAAATACATTCATTAACAATTTTCATTGTGTATGCAATTTACTTCTTGGAAATGAAACTCTTAAACCTTCCTTTTGTTATTTTGTTTAAAAAGTGTTATTTTGCATTGCAAATCAATTGGTCTCTGTTATTTTGTGCATGTACCCTTTTTCACCACCATTAATTCATGTACTAGTCGAGGTACCCAGCTTTGCCTGTTTGTACATGACTGCAATTGTATAACTGCATGACCCGTATACCCACACCCCCTGTCTAGAAATGTCTGTCTGCATTCCCACTTGCATGCATCATCCATTGGTATATGAAGCTACTCCACCGCTCATCTTTTTTACAGTATGTCCTTCGCAAGTCTTTGATGTTTTTAACAAAAGAATTCCGTCAATAAAACCTTCTTGTGTGGTTGTTGCTTGGGGTTAAGTTGTTTCAATGTTTTAGATATTCAGTATATTTCCTATGGCCGTAATAACTTTCAAATAGTATGGCATTGTTCACAAATCTAATAATCAAACAAAAACAAGGATGAAGTGTCAGAGTTTGATTCAACTGCAAGTGGGAATGCATGAATGCCCCCCTCTCCTTCTTCACACGTTTACTGTAAAGCTGGGGTTAATAAGGGATTTTAGGGGAAATTTTCCCTTTTAACACTTCAATAATCCTTCTCAAACAATCTTTGCATGAAAGGTTGTTTGAATGCCAATTTAGGGTAGATAATTTTGTTTAATAAACGTTATCTTGCATCGCAAATCAATCAGTCTCTGTTATTTTGTGCATGTACCCTTTTTCACCACCATTAATTCATGTACTAGTCAAATTTTCAAATCCATGGATACACATACAGGCATATACACGAAGAAAAAAAATCAACCTAACACCAATAAAAAGCACATAAATGATTTCTTTTAACTTAATATAAAAATAATGAAAAGGAGAAAATCAGCAGAGAATTGCTGATACCTCCTGACAAGTAAAACGAATGATTACAAAAAGGTTTGTCTACAAAACTCAAGAATCAAGATGCTGAATATAATATCAATCAGCCAAGTGACAAATTTTATATTTGTATTAATCCTAAAAAGGTAAATATTAAATATCACATTGTACTTGGTTAACATAGTTTTATAACTTAGTGTTGATGAGGGGGTCAAAAGTGTATACAATAATAGCAGTGACAAGGGAAAAAATGTCCTTTTGACACACTGCCCTTTTTTTTTCAGGCATGCTAGTTAAACATTGTTGTGCTTAGGAAAAGATGTAAAATATGAAGATTGATTTGATTTTTATGGCTTATCAACCCTTTGTAGGTTATTTAAAGCCAGAAAATATTTTTAGATGGGAGATAATAATGATAGGTAGTATACCAGCTGGAAATATATTAAGATAGATAGATATATATGAACATACTGAGATAGATAGATATGAACATAAATAAAGAGATAAGGTAGGTATAAACAAACTGAGATATATTAGACTTTATTAGATAGATATAAACAAAGTGAGATAGATAGAAACAGTGACAGAGAGATATAAACATACTGTGACGGATACATAGATATAAACAGACTGAGATAGATATAAATAGACTCTGATCGATAAAAAGAGACTGAGATAGATAGAAATAGATATAAACAGTGATAGACATAAAGAGACTGAGACAGATACAGTACTGTTCGATAAAAGTGACTCACCTTATCCTTTGAGTTTAGCTCAACTTTCGTTTCATCGGAGAAGAGAACATTCTTCCAGTCTTCTACGGTGAAATTTTTGTAATAGTGAGCCCATTCAAGTCTCTTGACTTTGTCAGCTTTGCTTATTAGCGGCTTAAACCTTCGTGTACAAGATTTGTAGCCTTGTTCTAACAGCCACCAATGGACTGTTGAAGAGGCAAAACTAACACCTTGCTCTTCGCTTAGACTGGCTGCAATTTCTTGGCTAGTTATAGTCCTATTCTTCGCAACTTCTCTCTTGATTACCCTGCCAGTTCTATCATCAATCTTTTTCTTTCGTCCCCTTGTTTCCTTCCTTGGAGCAGAAGTGGCATCATTATGTGCCCTAAGAGAGACAGTTGATTGCGAGGTTATAGCAATTTCTGCAATTTCTCTCGTAGACTTGCCTGCTTTTGAGAGGGCAATAATAGATGCCTTAAGTGGTTCTGATGTGTGTTTGTACCCTTTCATCCGGTTAGTGACTTGAGTAGCTATTTCAAGCTGTTTTTCATACTGTATGAGGCTTTCTGGAATATTCTGGAATACTCTAGATTTAATTTAAGCTGTTCTAGAATTTTTCTAGAATATTGTTCTGAGTGTATTGTAAAATAGTTTTCAATATTCTGTCAAAAGCTCTTTAAATTTACCAGTTTAATCATTTAGAATGCGATAGCTGAGTCACTTTTTTTGCACAGAGTTTTTTTCCTGAATCTCATTTATATCCAAATTTATAATTATCAGTAAAATACCTTAGGGTGAATAAACTTTTTTCCTAGGTGGTCGGGAAGGGGTCTTTATATTAGTAAGATTAAAAATTATTTTAACCCCAAAAACAATAGACAAAAAATATTTTTAGAAAAAAAAAAAATCAGGTGAGTCACTTTTATTGAACAGCACTGTAGATATAAACAGACTGATATAGATAAACAGACTGAAAGATAGATATAAACAGACTGTGATAGATAGATAGATAGATAGATAGATAGATAGATAGATAGATAGATAGATAGATATAAACAGTGATAGATAGATATAAAGAGACTAAGACAGAGAGATAGATATGAACAGGTTAAGATAGATACAAACAGACTGATATAGATAGACAGACAGATAGATATAATTAGACTTAGATAGATACATAGATAGAAACAGATATAAACAGACTGAGATAGATATAAACAGTGATAGATATAAGGAGACTGGGATAGATAGATAGAAAGATATAAACACACTAAGATAGATATAAACAGACTGAGATAGATAGATAGATAGATAGATAGATAGATAGATAGATAGATAGATAGATAGATATAAACAGACTGAGAGATAGACATAAAAAGACTAAGATAGATATAAACAGACTGAGATAGATAGATAGATAGACATAAATTGACTGAGATAGATATAAACAGACTGTGATAGATAGAAACAGATAGATAAATATGAAAAGTGATAGATATAAAGAGACTGAGATAGATACGAACTGATTCAGATAGAGGGGTATAATGTTGAAAAGACTGAGCCAGATTCCTAATAAGTAATGTAAATATGAAGCGACTGAATAGCTCAATGCCAATCGCTAGACTGAAACAGATCATCAAAATCCGATGAGTTGATAGACATGAACTGAAATCAATAAGTAGTCAGATAAATTGATAATAAAATGATCAATATGCTTCGAGGAGAGATCGAAGAATAGGTCAATGAAATTGTGATCCGAAGCATGGCATATGTCTTATCTCTGTGACTGAATTCTTGCTCTGCACAAAATCAAAGATTCTGAAATGTTAATCATAAAAGCATAAACCTTAAACAAAAACAAAACATTTTATTTTCATCTCTAAGGCAAAAAGGCCAGGCCAAGGAATTTCAACTTTGGTAAATGTAGGACTAATAGAAATGGAAGAGAAAGAAGATTGAATGAAAGAAACGAGAACCTAGGAATAGATACGTTCGCCCTGTTCACACTCCTCCATGATCTTTTGAACAGTAGATAATTATCCTTTATTTATATCTTAGGATTGAATTTCCAGTTCTTTCTAAAGTCTTTTTGTTATTCACTCCCAACAGCCACTTGCATCTCACCTTGCTTGGGATGAATTGATTGAAAAAAAAATGTGTATATATATATAGAGAGAGAGAGTTAATGACACTTTCTCTCATGACTTCTTTCTCTCTTTTTCTCTTTATGCCTTTTTCTCCTCTCCCCCTCCCATATCAATATATAACTTCCGTTAAGTTAACCGATTTAATGTGTCAATGTCTGGATTTCCTCAAACAATTTAAATTTGAGAGAATAGAAATTTTACATCTAACTCAATCATGTCTCTCTCCCCACTCACTTTGTTAATTTACATATGCTTAATACTGCCCATCAAAAATGTATAAATTTCTTTTTGTTTTTCGTTTCAACCTTTGGAAGTAAAGTCTGATGACTTTAAAAGGGCTGTGGTGAAATAATTTATTACATGGAGCCTTAAGGTGGTCTGTTTTTATTTTTATTTAAATTATTAGCTCTGATTTACATTGAGCTCTCTGTATTTTATCCTCCTTGGGTTTACCCATACGGATTACCTAGTATATATATATATACGAGGTGGTGTAATGGTTAGCAAGCTTGTCTCACTAAAACAATTACAAATGAGTACTGAGTTCAATCCTCACTGAGTGACCCTTACTTTCGACCTTGTTTCACATCCAAGCTATGCTTAGAAAATCACTATATTTATATATATATATATATATATATATATATATATAGATAGATAGATAGAGAGAGAGCCAAGTTCAAAGTCCAGTCGAATCCATTACAATCACTTATGCACTAATACCCTTGGGAAAGGTATGAATCCTCTTCTCTCTCCAGCTATGGGTAAATAGCAGGACAGACTGGGCTCTATAGCGTTGGATGGCAACTTGTCTAGGAGAAAGACAACTTTGAATTCAAAATCTGTGGAGGGTTGATTGGGGACCATGTGGCATGTTGCACCCTTCAAAAAGTGTGGTTGGTTCAGCACAAAACCTTCACCGCTATAATCAAATCATATGAGATAGACTGTTTCACTGTATCACAGCTCATCAGTGTAGCTAGACATCCGATTGCTTCAAACTCAGCCTAGGTTATCACTGCACAACAGGGAAAGGGAATCATATACATGCTATATAAATGTCATACCTGCTGTCATAGTGATCAATTCTTACAAAGTGTGATACAATAAAGCAGCAGCAGCAGCAGCCATTAAAAATTCCCTTTTCTCCATAGTGCTCAATTGGCGAATGAGAGCATATATGAAAAAATATAGTTTTAAGGTGTGCTGTATTTATGGGATAAAGTGCTCAATGTCAGGGATAGAGCGTAAGTAAATATAAATATAAAAGTGAACATTGAAGTCAACACTCAGAGGCGACAGACTGTTTCATGCTAGACGCAATCGTCAGGCCGCGCTGACAATTGCGTCTAGCATATAGCATATATAAAAAAAATCAAAAATCAAATGAAAACTACAAACAAAAGTTCATTTTCTCCATCAAGACATTCATTTCTGTAGTTCACTACTATAAGCAAGCAGATATTTTTTTTTCTCCTGATGATGGCCATGTTGGCCGAAACTAGTCAAGGAATCTAACTGAAATAATAATAAAAGTGAAAGAATATTAATATACAACCCAGTGTGTCTGAAGATTTTAATTTTTGAATATTTTTTATTGTTCAAAATAAATATATATATATATATATATATACAGTGTAACCCGGATATAAGAGACCCGGATATAAGAGAAACCCGGATATAAGAGAAACCCGGATATAAGAATGATTTTTCTCTGGTCCCAAATTAGAGCCTGTGTTAATAAAACAAAATAGACCAAACCCGGATATAAGAGAAACCCTGGATATAAGAGACTTTTTCTCCGGTCCCGACAACTCTCTTATATCCGGGTTATACTGTATATATATATATATATATATATATATATATATATATATATATATTAATTGCTTTATATATAGGAGTAGATAGGTCCACCTATTGTTCAGTTAACACTTGTCTCCAGTCTTTTGGACAGGAGTAGAGGTTTATCCATTGATTCCTGTTTAGGATTCAGTTTCCAGTTTCATCTAAAGTCACATCCAGTAGCCTTAGTGGCATTATCACCTTGCTTGGGTTGAAATGATTAAAAAATATGAAAAAAAAAGTGTGTTGATTTTGCAATTTGCATATTAGCAGGGTGTAGACTAATATCAAAACAAAAGTGGAGGTGATGAGATATAGTGAAAAAATATTTTAATGATGACATCTTCCACCTTCATGCGCTGTTTGGCATTGTCAGAATGAACGACAAAACAGTGTGTTTTTTGCATTAAAGCTTTTAATGCCCACCAAATCAAACCATCATGGCAAGGACATGCCATGCCACTTACATATTAACAAACCACCCACATTCCTCTGTATTCCACTCCAACAGCTTCTTCCTGCAAACCACTGCTCTGTAGAATCAACTTCCAACAGGATGTTTCCCTGATCACTACATTCTTAACATGTTCAAGGCTAAGGTTAATCATTATCTTCCGCTCATACACACACAAATAGCCTCAGAACTTTACCATGAGTGGCTCACAGGCTTTGTAATGGGTGAACCTTATTGTAAAAAAAAAAAAACAGTCTGTTTTCAAGGTTGGCAACTTCTGGTCAGAATGAAAGAAAAAAACTCTTTATTTTTTTGCAATGAAGCAATTAATGCATGTTGATTTGAAATTAGCATATTTTGATATGAGCAGAGCAAAAATATGATGCACTTCGAATGCACAGGGAATTCACCATAATACATCTACTCATAATTTTGACTTAATAAATGCCAGTCTTATCAGAAGAGAAAAAAATTCATTAAGCCAAAAATGCATTGAGAGTGCACTGATCTCACAATTCTCAGTGATAAATGTGAGATCAGGTGTATGCATAATATCATTGCAAAAGCAATAATGACACAATGTGGTACACAATGTAATCGAAACAGTAAGAGAGATCAACACAGAGTGGACTGATTTCAAATCAAGCCAACATTAACTGATTTAACACAAAAATAAGTAAAATAAAAAAACAAAGTTTTGTTTGTTTGTTCCAAATGGGAGCCGCCAACCTAGAAAATAGACATTAACAGCATTAATACAAAAATCACACAGTTTTGTCATTCACTCTGACAGGAAGAGACCCCTACCTAGAAAATAGACATTAATGGCTTTAATCCCCAAATCACACAGTTTTGTCATTCATTCTGACAGGAAGATGCCAACCGAGGAAATAGACATTAACAGCTTTAATCCAAAAATCCCACAGTTTTGTCATTCACTCTGATGGGAGATACGAGCCTAGCATGTATTCAAATGACATAGTTATGAATAAAGCTTTTTAAATATTATGAAATGTTGATCTGAAGTGTATTATAGATCTTATCAATTTCTGTTCTGTGCAAGTTCAAAAATTCTGAATGCGAATTGTAAAATATTTGATTTTCAGGTCTGAGGGCCAAAAGGCTTGGCCAAAGAATTTCAATGTCGGAGTGAAAATGCCTAAAAGACAGAGAGGATATTGAGAGAAAGAAATGAAGGAAGAAAGTCCTAAAATGCTCGTGGACTTTGCAATTTGCATTCATAACAAATTTAGTACAAGTGATAAGGAAATTGAACACAGAACAGTCGGCACCGGAGGTAGTTTTGTCCTACACCGCAAACTGCTACTAGACCAAAACTATAACCTGTAAACTCAAGTCATGTTCTTAAATAACCTTGTCGGATCGAGATATGGATATCACACATTGTGCCAACCGGTTCAGGAATATCTAAACTTAAATATAACCTGTGTACAACTGCTTTCCAAGAGCAATGATTGAAAATGGCTTTTGGCGAGTGAAGCCTATAGGTCCTGGCAAAGACCAACCTTCTTTGAACATTGTGGATTCACATTACAGAATCAAAAACAAAGAAATGTACCAAATAACAGAAGCCACATCAGTTTAGCTAAAATGGATATCATATGTAATTGAAAGAAAAAATAATGACACAATCAAAATGTTGACATTCCCCACTACTTAAAACAAAAGATTAGGAAGGAAACCCCCATCAATACTGGAAAGAGTGATAACAGCTACTGGACTCGAGAAACTTATTTTCCTGAAAAATTGTGGTTGGAATTTCGAACTGAACCCTTTATTTCGATCACTGGGATAGACTGTTCTAGTTCCACGTGCCATGTTTGATGGATGTCAGTTATCAGTTATCTCCTGCTGATTTTCACTCTGAAAGTTCTCCACTGCCTCACATGTGCTGATTCCTTAAGTTTACGAATTTTCAAATTCGTAAACTTAAGGAATCAGCACATATGCTAGGCCACAAAAATCTCCTGAGTCGACCAAGCATAGAAATAAATACAATATGGGAACCAGTAATAAGGAGTGCCAGAGAAAAACAATGATAACAAAGTTTCAATATGAGCTCTGGTAAAACATGTAATGATAACAGCAAAATTGCAATATGAGCACTGGTAAAAAATGGTTGCTGAAAACATTAGGTTTATAATACCCAGAAATTCATACCCAGGACACATACCTCAAGGACACATGGCACAGTGGATAAAGGCGTTGGTTAGATCCAGTGACAGACCCAAAGAGTGTACTTTGATGCCGGTTAGGTATTAGGATAACCTCACCCAAAATTATATTAGTTTAGGGTTGCTTTTGGCCCTCAGACCTGAAAATCAAATATTTTACAATTAGCATTTAGAATTTTTTAACTTGCACAGAACAGAAATTGATAAGATCTATAATACACTTCAGATCAACATTTCATATTTGAAAAGCTTTATTCATCTCAGAAATATAGACAGACTCTGAAAAATTGTTTTAAGAGAAAGATTTTCTTGGCTGCTTACTTAATGAATGCTGAATATTTCCTTATAAGGAAACGGCTAATATTACTATTACTGTTCTGTCTTAGCTTCACCAAGAAAAAATTTGGATTAAATTTATTTTTGCAACTGTCTAGCCCACTCTACCTTGCATTTTACTGTTAGGCATTGATTGAATCAGACCAATATCATCATCATTATAGTATTTATCACAATTCAGATGTTCTACCATTCAGCCTTTCTCTTGTGACTGGTTTACTAAATACAACACTTCCTTGATTATCTTAACACTATCTACTTAGTAACATTATCTGTCCATTTTTTTTTAACCATCTTCCTCTTCCTTTGCCTAAAATGGCGCCTTGTAGGATGAAAAAAGTGTAACTTGAGTAGCACTCATTTCTTCATCAATGAATTCTGAAAGTTTACATATAAGAAAATAGCTAATATTACCATTACTATAAGAGATGAGGAGAACAGATACTACACTTTGATCCCATCCTGGTTTCCAGGGTGTGAAGAATAGTTTAACTTGAGTCGCACTGGCACCTCGGTCAATGTACGTCAAATATTTCCTTATAAGGAAACGGCTAATATTACTATTAGAGATAAGGAGAACAGATACTACACTTTGATCCCAGCCCAATGGCCAGGGAGTGCAGAAAAGTAGCACTGGCTGCAATATTTATTTGTATAAAATATACAAAATGTGGCACAAGGCCAAAATGTGAAATGGGGAAAGGACAGTCTTTTTCTGTCTTAACATTAAACTTAGCTAGGCACAAACACTGACCCAAATGAACAACAATAATCCTTACACCAAAACAAAACAAAACATTTTTACAATTCTTACAGCATTCACCATAATACCTCATTGTCTCTATGGAGTCCTAACTTGTCCCCATATGTACAATTTTTGTCTGTGGGAGGAGGGGAAAATAACAACAATTTAAAATCTGAACCCCAATATGTATTTACAATATGAATAAAAACTATTTACAAGAAACTAAATAAAATAGTGTTAGTAATAAAACTCACCACAATCTTTAATTGTGGCAGAAATATCAGTTAACTGGACAAAATCAATGTGGGACTTTAATAATATACAACACTCATTCGTCCAAATACTTACTGAAGCACACACTCATTTAAACACAACAACAAATATGAAAATCACTGCTGAAATGAAAGGCGCCCCCGCATCCACCAGAGAACTGATGTCTCTGCTCACCTAAACAGGGAAGGGAAGGGAATTAAACTAAAGAAAATCGGGACAGAAATAAAAGGGGCCAATGAGCAGACATCAACTAGCTAAGTTAACAGAAGAAACAAAAGCAACCCTAAACTAATATAATTTTGGGTGAGGTTATCCTAATACCTAACCGGCATCAAAGTACCACTCCAAATCAGCCCTTTTTACTCAACACAATTGCACAAGATTCACCCACCTTTTTGCCAAATTCTGATGAAGGGAGCAGCCACTTTTTCGTCCTGATCTTGACTTTAAGCTGATGCTTAAAGTACAAGATCAGTTGGGAAGAAGTGAACTTCTCACCCTCATAGAATTCCCTCTGGCACGTCGTCCAAATCAGGACTCTCATAAAACCTAGTAAGCAGAAGAACACATAGTGTTCAGCCCTCATCAATGGTGGTACCACATTGCTACAGACAGAACTGGCCTCAAGGTCAAAGAACTTTCCACACAGCATGCCTTCAATAAACTTGCGCAACAGGACTATGAGCCATCAATGAAAGAAAGCGTGACCCAGGGTCTCCACCTCTCTATCACAGTGAACACAGTTTGGAGATTTCTCCAAGCCCACCAAACAAAGATTTTTGCTGACACAGAGGGCCCTATGAATCAATAGCCATTATTGAGGAATTTCAACCCAGGCATCCATGGCCATATTGAGTGAGCCTGCTTCAAAAGACTGAGCTTGTCAATCAGATCATCTCATACAGATCCCCTAACTAACACATGATATAATGCCCTTTGAAACAACACCTGGACTTTGGAGAGGCCATCCAACACCCGTAATAGGTGTTTCAGAAAAATACGACATTCACGATAGAAGGAGCACTCACCTCGGGATAAACAGAGGGGGCCTCCTCCTCGCATGAGTGCACACTTCTCAGGGATGGGAAATTTATACGAGCGTCTTCCTTCCAGAATTTGCCCTCCTCATCTGATTTGTGACACATTCAATCTAGGAATGCGATGGTGAGCCTTAACATTAGCCAGTGGTTCCCAGCCACTGTGCCGCGGCACATTAGTCTGCCGCAGAATGATTACTAGTGTGCCGCAAAGAGATAATACCTAGAAACCATTTAATTTCATTTTGTTTAATAATGACATTCAATTTCTTAATCATGATGACACCGCTTAATTCAAAATGGCCGAATTTCTGGAATCTAAATGTTTCCCGCATACTAATTGGTAAGCGTTATTATGATTTATATTAGTCATGGGACGATTAATCGGAATATCAGGAGTTTTTCAAAGTATCGGGAATCGGCATCGGAGCTGAATAATTCAGACCCGATTTCGATACCAAAACGATTCCTAAATACACAGGTTGTAAGACAAAAAGTTGTAACACAGAACTGTACTATGTGAGGTTTTACGTAATGCTCCTAACTCCCAAACATTTTTTTACCTTTTCCTAACCATTTTTAATCTTTTCAATTTCAGGCTAATCTAACTTTATGCACGACTGTCCCACTGACATTCACGATTATTATTTTATACCTGATATTGAATACAGGATATGTTGATTTATGTGAATAAAAATTCTTCTTATATAATATTCTTTGTTTTTTATTATTTTATTGCAAAAAGGCTTTATGAGGGGAAAATATTTATTTTTTGTGACAGGTGTGTCGTGAAAATTGAAAGAACTCAATAGTGTGCCGCCATGTAAAAAAAGGTTGGGAACCTCTACATTAGGCATACCAAGACTGCATTCAGAAGGGTGGAGGGAACAGATTTTCTGAGGTACATTAGCAGACTTGCCTCCCCACAAGAAGGGGAACAATAGCCTTACTAATGTAATTAGTGTGGTAGACAGAAGAGGAAGTACAGAGAGTTGGTAAAGGAGAATTAGGTAGATGTGTGAGGCACATACTTTCACCCTCCCATTTAAGGAAAGATTCCTCTGGGACCACAGTCGAACTGGGACCTCAGCTTTCTCCTAGACCTCTGACCAATTCATTTCCAGCAAGAGATCAGGACCAAATCAGATGCCAAGTATTTTAACCAGCCCATCTGTCCAGAGGAAAGATCCAGGAAGAAAAACTCCCTTCCATGCAGCCAACAGACTTATCATGGTTGATCTTGACCCCTGTCACCATCTCATACCCTCTGATTTCTTTGCTGACTTCATCAATCTTGGCATTGCTCGGCACAAGAACCAAAACGTCGTCAGCATAGGTGGAATACCTGGCCAAGGTGGTAGCACCAGGTAGAGAAATTCTGTGTAGGATTGGATTCATCTTTAACTTGTAAAGGAAAGGTTCCAAAGCAAGAACATAAAGCAAAGGCAAAAGTGGACGAATGGAGCGAGACAATATGAAAGGCTCCAATCGAACCCCATTCACTTCCACCAACGCACCAGGAGACACATACAGAAGTTGACTCAAGGAGCAAAAGTATGACCCCAAACCAACTGCTGAAAGGACAGCCTCCGGAAATCAATGATCCACTCTATTGAAGGCCTTGGACTGATCTAAATTGATCAGCATGGCTTCACTGTCAGCTTGCTTGATGATCAAGTATGCTATATGAAGGTTGTCCTGAATAGTCCTGCCCTTCACAGCACAAGTCTGTTCAGAGCCAATCAGACTAGAGAGGATAGCCTGAAAACGGCTGGCTAAGATTTTGGCTAAAATTTTTAATTCTGTATTTAACATCATTAAAGGCCGAAAGTTACGTATCCCATCCCTACCGTTTTTGTCCTTGCAAAGCAACTTGATTACACCCCTGGTGAAGTGTTGAGGTACAGACCCCTGGTGAAGTGTTGAGGTACAGACCCCTGCTTCAACCAGTTGTTGAAAATCAGTGCCAGCAAATGAACAAAAACGGGCAACTTCAGTCAGAAATAATCAGCAAATGAACAGAAAGAAAATGAAATTTTTAAAACTTAGCATAAAGTTCAGTGATGAAAACAAAAAATTCCAAGATTCAAGCAGCAAAAAGCAAGTCAAGTATTAGCCGTTTCCTTATAAGGAAATATTTGGCATTCAATGACTGAGCAGCCAGTGCTACTTACCTTTGTAGTGGAAGTTCTCTTTACAGACCAGCTGGCCAAATATTTCCTTATAAGGAAACGGCTAATATTACCATAACTATTAGAGATGAGGAGAATTGATACTACACTTTGATCCCATGCTGGTAGCCAGGGAGTGAAGAAAAGCGTAATTTGCGTAGCACTGGCTGCTTAGTCAATGAATGCTGAATGTTTCCTCATAAGGAAACGGCTAATATTGCTATTACCATTAGAGATGAGAACAGCTACTACATTTTGATCACATCTTGGTGACCAGGAAGTGAAGAAAAGTGTAATTTGAGTAGCAATGGCTGCTTAGTCAATGAATGCTGAATAAGGAAACAGCTAATATTGCTATTACCATTAGAGATTAGGAGAACAGATACTACACTTGATATCTACTTGACTCCCCACTGAGTCAGGTTGTGACATAAGGTCGGTTTTTAACGTGGGGACCCGAGTGCTTCCACCCGGGCTGCTGGACTTTGCTGGTCTTAGCTGATCTTAGATTGCCCAAGCTGGTCATAGCTGGTCTTGGCTGGTCATAGCTTGTCCAAGCTGGTCAGAGCTGGTCATAGCTAGACGTAGCCGCGATACTACCAGCGCAGGGACGAATCCCTGTGCCAGGCATGTATCAGTGATCGAATCTCAGCCAAAAGGCGATCATCAAGCGAGCGATCTGAGAACAGATACTACACTTTGATCACATCCTGGTGGCCAGGGAGTGAAGAAAAGTGTAATTTGAGTGGCACTGGCAGTTTAGTCAAGGAATGATGAATGTTTCCTTATAAAGAAACGAATTAATTACCAGTGCCATTACTATATATTTTGAATTAAAAATATTGAAGGCAGGGTTTTCCTCTTCTTGCACCAAGATTTACTGTCCCCTTATTTCCTTCAGAGTCTGTCTATATTTCTGAGATGAGGTATTATGTACAGTATTTACATTAGTCGGACTATTGTCCTTATCTTTGTCACAACGTTTCGGCCGTTGTACGCTCCGGCCTTCTTCAGGTGGTTGGAATTTCGAACCGAACCCTTTATTTCGATCACTGGGGTAGACTGTTCTAGTTCCACGAGCCATGTTTGATGGATGTCAGTTATCAGTTATCTCCTGGTAATTTTCCCTCTGAAAGTTCTCCACTGCCTGAACCGGGTATTGAACTCACACTCTTTGGGTCTTATTTCCTTGTCAGCAAAAGAGGCCGCCCAATACGTGAATTACAAAGTGGAGATGACAAAGTCAATCCAGTACAAAAATTGAAATATCTAAGAAGTATTTTAACAGAGGACAAAACGTGTGATACTGAAATTTGAAGGTGCATTGGAATAGCAAAAGATGCCTTCCAAAATCTAAGCAAAATATTAAGAAAACAGGAAATGCTCATTAAAACAAAGAACATAGTACTGAACTATTGTGTAATATCAGTCCTCCTATATAGCAGTGAATGATTGACAATCACATCACGAGTGACGAAGATACTTGAGGCAACAGAAATATGGTTCTACTGGATGATGCTGAGAATACCATGGACTGAACATGTGTGCAATGGCAAAGTCTTAGATAAAATGGAAACAAAAAGAACACTTATAGTTAACATCAGAAATAGAGAATTGAAAGAGGGCTTAGAAAAGTTGATACTCACCGGAGATAGTGAACGTATCAGAGGAAGGCAGTGCATAACATACCTAATGAACATGTGCATATGGATGGCAAAACAGGGTTTAGGAGAGATAACGAAAAGACAAAATCTACTAAAAGATAAAAATGACAGAAAATTGTGGAGAGCCATGATTGTCAATGTTCTGAAAGGACATTTCTCATAGAAGAAGATGAAGAACAAGCTTTTGTAAATGGTTAGCAGAACAGGGATTAGGATATATAGTAAAAAGACAAGATTTATTAAGGGCTATAAAGGACAGGAAATTGTGGAGAGCAATGATCACCTACATCCTGAAAGGCTGACAGAAGAAGAATGAGCTTGTGTAAATGATTGGCAGAACAGAGATTAGGAGATATAGCGAGGACGCAAAATTCACTAAGGGTACAAAGGATAACAAATTGAGGCAACATTCTGCAGGGAGGAGAGAATTTACTAAGAGCTCCAAAGGAAAGGAAATTGTGGAGAGTCGTGATCGCCAACATCTTGAAGAGACACAACACAGAAGAACATGAAAAATCATCTTGGGTAAATGGCTGGCAGAACAGGGATTAGGAGAGATAACCTAACAGAGAATTTACTAAGAGCTCCAAAGGAAAGGAAATTGTGGAGAGTCGTGATCACCAACATCTTGAATAGACACAACACAGAAGAACATGAAAAATCAACTTTGTTAAATGGCAGGCAGAACAGGGATTAGGAGAGATAACCTAACAGAGAATTTACTAAGAGCTCCAAAGGAAAGGAAATTGTGGAGAGTCGTGATCACCAACATCTTGAAGAGACACAACACAGAAGAACATGAAAAATCATCTTGTGTAAATGGCTGGCAAAACAGGGGTTAGGAGAGATAACCTAACAGAGAATTTACTAAGAGCTCCAAAGGAAAGGAAATTGTGGAGAGTCGTGATCGCCAACATCTTGAAGAGACACAACACAGAAGAACATGAAAAATCATCTTGGGTAAATGGCTGGCAGAACAGGGGTTAGGAGAGATAACCTAACAGAGAATTTACTAAGAGCTCCAAAGGAAAGGAAATTGTGGAGAGTCGTGATCGCCAACATCTTGAAGAGACACAACACAGAAGAACATGAAAAATCATCTTGGGTAAATGGCTGGCAGAACAGGGGTTAGGAGAGATAACCTAACAGAGAATTTACTAAGAGCTCCAAAGGAAAGGAAATTGTGGAGAGTCGTGATCACCAACATCTTGAAGATACACAACACAGAAGAACATGAAAAATCATCTTGTGTAAATGGCTGGCAAAACAGGGGTTAGGAGAGATAACCTAACAGAGAATTTACTAAGAGCTCCAAAGGAAAGGAAATTGTGGAGAGTCGTGATCACCAACATCTTGAAGAGACACAACACAGAAGAACATGAAAAATCATCTTGGGTAAATGGCTGGCAGAATAGGGATTAGGAGAGATAACCTAACAGAGAATTTACTAAGAGCTCCAAAGGAAAGGAAATTGTGGAGAGTCATGATCGCCAACATCTTGAAGAGACACAACACAGAAGAACATGAAAAATCATCTTGGGTAAATGGCATGCAGAACAGGGATTAGGAGAGATAACCTAACAGAGAATTTACTAAGAGCTCCAAAGGAAAGGAAATTGTGGAGAGTCGTGATCACCAACATCTTGAAGAGACACAACACAGAAGAACATGAAAAATCATCTTGGGTAAATGGCTGGCAGAACTGGGATTAGGAGAGATAACCTAACAGAGAATTTACTAAGAGCTCCAAAGGAAAGGAAATTGTGGAGAGTCGTGATCACCAACATCTTGAAGAGACACAACACAGAAGAACATGAAAAATCATCTTGGGTAAATGGCTGGCAGAACAGGGTTTAGGAGAGATAACCTAACAGAGAATTTACTAAGAGCTCCAAAGGAAAGGAAATTGTGGAGAGTCGTGATCACCAACATCTTGAAGAGACACAACACAGAAGAACATGAAAAATCATCTTGTGTAAATGGCTGGCAAAACAGGGGTTAGGAGAGATAACCTAACAGAGAATTTACTAAGAGCTCCAAAGGAAAGGAAATTGTGGAGAGTCGTGATCACCAACATCTTGAAGAGACACAACACAGAAGAACATGAAAAATCATCTTGGGTAAATGGCATGCAGAACAGGGATTAGGAGAGATAACCTAACAGAGAATTTACTAAGAGCTCCAAAGGAAAGGAAATTGTGGAGAGTCGTGATCGCCAACATCTTGAAGAGACACAACACAGAAGAACATGAAAAATCAACTTTGTTAAATGGCAGGCAGAACAGGGATTAGGAGAGATAACCTAACAGAGAATTTACTAAGAGCTCCAAAGGAAAGGAAATTGTGGAGAGTCGTGATCACCAACATCTTGAAGAGACACAACACAGAAGAACATGAAAAATCATCTTGTGTAAATGGCTGGCAAAACAGGGGTTAGGAGAGATAACCTAACAGAGAATTTACTAAGAGCTCCAAAGGAAAGGAAATTGTGGAGAGTCGTGATCGCCAACATCTTGAAGAGACACAACACAGAAGAACATGAAAAATCATCTTGGGTAAATGGCTGGCAGAACAGGGGTTAGGAGAGATAACCTAACAGAGAATTTACTAAGAGCTCCAAAGGAAAGGAAATTGTGGAGAGTCGTGATCACCAACATCTTGAAGATACACAACACAGAAGAACATGAAAAATCATCTTGGGTAAATGGCTGGCAAAACAGGGGTTAGGAGAGATAACCTAACAGAGAATTTACTAAGAGCTCCAAAGGAAAGGAAATTGTGGAGAGTCGTGATCACCAACATCTTGAAGAGACACAACACAGAAGAACATGAAAAATCATCTTGGGTAAATGGCTGGCAGAATAGGGATTAGGAGAGATAACCTAACAGAGAATTTACTAAGAGCTCCAAAGGAAAGGAAATTGTGGAGAGTCATGATCGCCAACATCTTGAAGAGACACAACACAGAAGAACATGAAAAATCATCTTGGGTAAATGGCATGCAGAACAGGGATTAGGAGAGATAACCTAACAGAGAATTTACTAAGAGCTCCAAAGGAAAGGAAATTGTGGAGAGTCGTGATCACCAACATCTTGAAGAGACACAACACAGAAGAACATGAAAAATCATCTTGGGTAAATGGCTGGCAGAACAGGGATTAGGAGAGATAACCTAACAGAGAATTTACTAAGAGCTCCAAAGGAAAGGAAATTGTGGAGAGTCGTGATCACCAACATCTTGAAGAGACACAACACAGAAGAACATGAAAAATCATCTTGGGTAAATGGCTGGCAGAACAGGGTTTAGGAGAGATAACCTAACAGAGAATTTACTAAGAGCTCCAAAGGAAAGGAAATTGTGGAGAGTCGTGATCACCAACATCTTGAAGAGACACAACACAGAAGAACATGAAAAATCATCTTGTGTAAATGGCTGGCAAAACAGGGGTTAGGAGAGATAACCTAACAGAGAATTTACTAAGAGCTCCAAAGGAAAGGAAATTGTGGAGAGTCGTGATCACCAACATCTTGAAGAGACACAACACAGAAGAACATGAAAAATCATCTTGGGTAAATGGCATGCAGAACAGGGATTAGGAGAGATAACCTAACAGAGAATTTACTAAGAGCTCCAAAGGAAAGGAAATTGTGGAGAGTCGTGATCGCCAACATCTTGAAGAGACACAACACAGAAGAACATGAAAAATCATCTTGGGTAAATGGCTGGCAGAACAGGGATTAGGAGAGATAACCTAACAGAGAATTTACTAAGAGCTCCAAAGGAAAGGAAATTGTGGAGAGTCGTGATCACCAACATCTTGAAGAGACACAACACAGAAGAACATGAAAAATCATCTTGGGTAAATGGCTGGCAGAACAGGGATTAGGAGAGATAACCTAACAGAGAATTTACTAAGAGCTCCAAAGGAAAGGAAATTGTGGAGAGTCGTGATCACCAACATCTTGAAGAGACACAACACAGAAGAACATGAAAAATCAACTTTGTTAAATGGCAGGCAGAACAGGGATTAGGAGAGATAACCTAACAGAGAATTTACTAAGAGCTCCAAAGGAAAGGAAATTGTGGAGAGTCGTGATCACCAACATCTTGAAGAGACACAACACAGAAGAACATGAAAAATCATCTTGTGTAAATGGCTGGCAAAACAGGGGTTAGGAGAGATAACCTAACAGAGAATTTACTAAGAGCTCCAAAGGAAAGGAAATTGTGGAGAGTCGTGATCGCCAACATCTTGAAGAGACACAACACAGAAGAACATGAAAAATCATCTTGGGTAAATGGCTGGCAGAACAGGGGTTAGGAGAGATAACCTAACAGAGAATTTACTAAGAGCTCCAAAGGAAAGGAAATTGTGGAGAGTCGTGATCACCAACATCTTGAAGAGACACAACACAGAAGAACATGAAAAATCATCTTGGGTACATGGCTGGCAAAACAGGGGTTAGGAGAGATAACCTAACAGAGAATTTACTAAGAGCTCCAAAGGAAAGGAAATTGTGGAGAGTCGTGATCACCAACATCTTGAAGAGACACAACACAGAAGAACATGAAAAATCATCTTGGGTAAATGGCTGGCAGAACAGGGATTAGGAGAGATAACCTAACAGAGAATTTACTAAGAGCTCCAAAGGAAAGGAAATTGTGGAGAGTCGTGATCACCAACATCTTGAAGAGACACAACACAGAAGAACATGAAAAATCATCTAGGGTAAATGGCTGGCAGAACAGGGATTAGGAGAGATAACCTAACAGAGAATTTACTAAGAGCTCCAAAGGAAAGGAAATTGTGGAGAGTCGTGATCACCAACATCTTGAAGAGACACAACACAGAAGAACATGAAAAATCATCTTGGGTACATGGCTGGCAAAACAGGGGTTAGGAGAGATAACCTAACAGAGAATTTACTAAGAGCTCCAAAGGAAAGGAAATTGTGGAGAGTCGTGATCACCAACATCTTGAAGAGACACAACACAGAAGAACATGAAAAATCATCTTGGGTACATGGCTGGCAAAACAGGGGTTAGGAGAGATAACCTAACAGAGAATTTACTAAGAGCTCCAAAGGAAAGGAAATTGTGGAGAGTCGTGATCACCAACATCTTGAAGAGACACAACACAGAAGAACATGAAAAATCATCTTGGGTAAATGGCTGGCAGAACAGGGATTAGGAGAGATAACCTAACAGAGAATTTACTAAGAGCTCCAAAGGAAAGGAAATTGTGGAGAGTCGTGATCACCAACATCTTGAAGAGACACAACACAGAAGAACATGAAAAATCATCTAGGGTAAATGGCTGGCAGAACAGGGATTAGAAGAGATAACCTAACAGAGAATTTACTAAGAGCTCCAAAGGAAAGGAAATTGTGGAGAGTCGTGATCACCAACATCTTGAAGAGACACAACACAGAAGAACATGAAAAATCATCTAGGGTAAATGGCTGGCAGAACAGGGATTAGAAGAGATAACATAGGACAAAATTTACTAAGAGCTCCAAAGGACAGGAAATTGTGGAGAGTTGTGATCGCCAACATCATGAATAGACAACACAGAAGAACATGAAAAATCATCTTGAGTAAATGGTGGAAGAACAGGGATTAGGAGAGATAACATAAGACAAAATTTACTAAGAGCTCCAAAGGACAGGAAATTGTGGAGAGTCATGATCGCCAACATCTTGAAGAGACAGCACATAAAAAAGTTGAATAAGGTGCTTGTGTAAATAGTTGTAGAACAGGAATTAGGAGAGATAACGAAAAAACAAAATTTACTAAGAGCTCCAAAGAAGAAGAAATTGTGGAGAGCCATGATTGCCTGTGCCCTGAATGCACACGGCTTATAGATAGAATAAAATAGCACAGAAATTCTTTGCCACTATGTCCCCATTACTATCCCTACTTCTAATGATTTGGTAAATGCGTTTTTGAATTCTAAGAGAAGCCATTGTCTTTATTCCATTGATTGTTCTATTATTCTCTTGGCTGAGAATATTAGCCAAACTCTGCTAGCAGAGAATGAATATCTTCTGGTTTCACCTACTGGAGGCATGCCGAAATCGACAGCTGTTTCTTGACGGCTGCACATTTCAAATTAAAATTAAACTCTTTACTCGAGTTCATCCAGTGAACTGTGAATTCAACTTGATGAGTCAGTTATTGGATTATGTTATCTGTTTGGTATTAATTTACATACAACTTATTTATTATTTTCTTTTTGACAACCTCAATCTGTTTATGACTGTCACTGATTTATTCATATCAATTTCTTTATTTAATTCTCTTAGTCAGTTCATATCCATTTATTTATTCATCTATCTATCCCAGTTTGTTCATTATATAACTATTTATTTCTGTCTATTCCTACCAATCTATCTGTTACAATCTTTTTTTATATCTATCTCAATCTACTTACTTAACTGTCTCACAGTCTGGTGATATCTATCTATAGATATATCTATATCAGTCCGTTCAGTATCTGTGTAAGTATCTATTTCATGCTTTTCATATCCATCTATCTAAATCTGTACATATATATCTACCTATCTAAATCGGTTCATATCTATCTGAATGTATTCATAACTATGTCAGTCTGTATTTATCTATTTATCTATCTATAAAAATCTATTCATATCTGTCAGTCTGTTCATATCTATGTCTTTCAATCTATCTGAATCTGTTCATACCTACCTACTTATTTAGCTGTCTACACTAGTTTGTTTATATATAACTATTTATTTACCTATGTCACTCTGTTCATAACTACCAATCTCAGTTTGTTCATATCTATTTATTTATCTATGTTACACATCTGTTTATCTATCTACCTACCTATTTATCTATCTATCAATGTCATTCTGTTCATATCTATCTATTTATCTCAGTCTGTTCAAACATATCTATCTATCTACCTATTTATTTATCTGTCAACCTGTTCATATCTATCTGAGTCTGTTCATACCTACATATTTATTCATCTATCTATCCCAGTTTGTCCATTATATAACTATTTATTTGTGTCTAATCCTACCAGTAACATCTATTACAATCCTTTTATATCTATCTCAATCTGTTCATATCTACCTACTTAAAACTCTCACAGTCTGTTGATATCTATCTATAGAGGTATCTATATCAGTCTGTTCAGTATCTGTGTAAGTATCTATTTCATGCTTTTCATATCCATCTATCTAAATCTGTACATATATATCTACCCATCTAAATCTGTTCATATCTATCTATTTGTCTATATATAAAAAATCTATTCATATCTATAGACTTACCTTTTTATTTATCTATCTATACCAGTCTGTTTATATATAACTATTTATTTACCTATGTCACTCTGTTCATAACTATTTATCAATATATACTAGTTTGTTCCTATTTATCTATTCATTTATCTTTGTCAGTCTGTTCATGTCTGTTTATCTATCTATCTATCTATCTATCTATATCAGTCTGTTCATATCTATCTATCTATCTATCTATATCAGTCTGTTCATATCTATCTATCTATCTATCTATCTATATCAGTCTGTTCATATCTATCTATCTATCTATCTATATCAGTCTGTTCAT
The DNA here is from genome assembly GCA_964036315.1 of Acanthosepion esculentum. Taxonomy (NCBI): domain Eukaryota; kingdom Metazoa; phylum Mollusca; class Cephalopoda; order Sepiida; family Sepiidae; genus Acanthosepion; species Acanthosepion esculentum. The sequence goes on along the minus strand of OZ038519.1, from coordinate 32,079,243 downwards.
ATCTATCTATCTATCTATCTATATCAGTCTGTTCATATCTATCTATCTATCTATATCAGTCTGTTCATATCTATCTATCTATATCAATCTGTTCATATCTATCTATCTATCTATCTATCTATCTATATCAGTCTGTTCATATCTATCTATCTATATCAGTCTGTTCATATCTATCTATCTATATCAGTCTGTTCATATCTATCTATCTATCTATATTTGTCTGTTCATATCTATCTATCTATCTATCTATCTATCTATATCAGTCTGTTCATATCTATCTATCTATCTATATTTGTCTGTTCATATCTATCTATCTATCTATATTTGTCTGTTCATATCTATATTCTATCTATCTAATATCTATCAATGTCATTCTGTTCATATCTATGTCAGTCTGTTCATACATATCTATCAATCTGTTCCTATCTATCTATTCATTTATCTTTGTCAGTCTGTTCACGTCTGTTTATTTATCTATGTTTGTTCATATTTATCTATCTATCTATCTATCTATCTATCTAACTATCAATCTGTTCATATCTATCTTTCTATCTCAGTCTATTTATTTATCTATCTCAGTCTGTTCATTATCTAACCATTTATTTCTGTCTATTCCTACCAATCTATCTATTACAGTCTTTTTTTGTATCTATCTCAATCTACCTACTTAAAACTTTCACAGTTTGTTGATATCTATCTATAGATATATCTATATCAGTCTGTTCAGTATCTGTGTAAGTATCTATTTCATGCTTTTCATACCCATCTATCTAAATCGGCTCATATCTATCTGAATGTATTCATAACTATGTCAGTCTGTATTTATCTATTTATCTATCTATAAAAATCTATTCATATCTGTCAGTCTGTTCATATCTATGTCTTTCTATCTCAATCTGTTCATACCTACCTATTTATTTATCTGTCTACACCAGTCTGTTTATATATAACTATTTATTTACCTATGTCACTCTGTTCATAATTATATGAATATAAAATATATTTGTCTATAACTATTTTTCAATATATACCAGTCTGTTCACATCTATCTATTTATCTTTGTCAGTCTGTTCATATTTATTTATTTATCTATCTTTGTTCATATCTATCTATCTATCTATCTATCTATCTATATTTGTTCATATCTATCTATCTATATTTGTTCATATCTGTCTATCTCAGTGTCTTCATATCTATCTATCTATCTATCTTTGTTCATATCTATCTATCTATATTTGTTCATGTCTGTCTATCTGTCTATATTTGTTCATATCTATCTATATTTGTTTATATCTATCTATCTGTTTATCTATATTTGTTCATATTTGTCTGTCTATCTATCTGTATTTGTTCATATCTGTCTGTCTATCTATCTATATTTGTTCATATCTATCTATATTTGTTCATATCTGTCTATCTGTCTATCTATATTTGTTCATATCTGTCTATCTATCTATATTTGTTCATATCTATCTATATTTGTTCATATCTGTCTATCTGTCTATCTATATTTGTTCATATCTGTCTATCTATCTATATTTGTTCATATCTATCTATATTTGTTCATATCTGTCTATCTGTCTATCTATATTTGTTCATATCTGTCTGTCTATCTATCTATATTTGTTCATATCTGTCTGTTTATCTATCTGTATTTGTTCATATCTGTCTCTCTATCTATCTATATTTGTTCATATCTATCTATATTTGTTCATATCTGTCGATCTGTCTATCTATATTTGTTCATATCTGTCGATCTGTCTATCTATATTTGTTCATATCTGTCTATCTATCTATATTTGTTCATATCTATCTATATTTGTTTATCTATCTGTATTTGTTCATATCTGTCTGTCTATCTATCTATATTTGTTCATATCTGTCTGTCTGTCTATCTGTATTTGTTCATATCTGTCTATCTTTGTCATCCTGTTCAGATATGCCTATTGATTTATCTTGGTCAGTCTATTCAAACCTATCTATCAATCTGTTCATATCTATCTATCTATCTATCTATCTATGTCAGCCTGTTCATATCTATATAGATATGTATCTAACTATATCTATTCATTTCTATTTATTTAATTGGGTAGACAGAACTCTTGGGAGCTGTTGATAGCTATGCAAGCACAAAGTTACAAGTCATCGCGGCCGAGTGTCTGAGCATGCTGGCCTTGTTCAGATTGTTGATCATGCTAGATATCACGCTCTCTCCCAGAAACTGTAAGTAAGGTCTGCTCAGCATAGTTGCAGTATAAACCACAGGTGGGCTCTGTGGGTGTTGAGCAAACACAAATGTGCCTGAGTGAGCATCTGCAATAGGGATTAGCTTGCCGCCCTAGTAGACGGGTATCCTCAAATACAAGTGGCCTGCTATTATTTATCAAACAATGTCAGCCTGTTCATACCTAAGTATTTATCTATGTCTTCATATCTATCTACTTAACTCTCACAGTCTGTTGATATCTATGTATCTATCTATGCCAGTCTCTTCATATCTATCTATCTATGCCAATCTGTTCATATCTATCTATTTATTTAACCGTATCAACCTGTTCATATCTATGTATCTATGTTTGTTGATTCCTATTTATTTATCAATCAATTTCAGCTTGTTCATATCTAAGTATTTATCTATATCTTCATATCTACCAACTTATTTATCTATGCCAATCTGTTCATATCTATCTATTTATTTAGCTGTATCAACCTGTTCATATCTATGTCAGTTCATTTCTATTTATTTATCAATCAATTTCAGCCTGTTCATATCTAAGTATTTATCTATATCTTCATATCTATCAACTTATTTATCTATGCCAATCTGTTCATATCTATCTATTTATTTAGCTGTATCAACCTGTTCATATCTTTGTCTGTTCATTTCTATTTATTTATCAATCAATTTCAGCCTGTTCATATCTAAGTATTCATCTATATCTTCATATCTATCAACTTATTTATCTATGTCAATCTGTTCATATCTATCTATTTATTTAGCTGTATCAACCTGTTCATATCTTTGTCTGTTCATTTCTATTTATTTATCAATCAATTTCAGCCTGTTCATATCTAAGTATTTATCTATATCTTCATATCTATCAATTTATCTTATTTATCTATGCCAATCTGTTCATATCTATCTAATTAACTCTCAGTCTGTTGATATCTATCTATTTATAGAGGTATCTATAATATTCTGTTCAGTATCTATGTAAGTAACTATTCCATGCTTTTCATACACATCTATCTAAATCTGTACATATCTACCTGTCTGAATCAGTTCATATCTATATATCTAAATCAGTTCAGATTTATTGAAATCTGTTCATATCTATCTATTACAATCTGTTCATATCTATTTATCTCTCTCAATCTCTTCATATCTATCTATCTATCTCAGTCTCTTCATGTCTATCTATCTATCTATCTATCTAAGTCTCTTCATGTCTGTCTATCTATCTATCTATCTAAGTCTCTTCATTTCTGTCTATCTATCTATCTATCTAAGTCTCTTCATTTCTGTCTATCTATCTATCTATCTATCTATCTATCTCAGTCTCTTCATATCTATCTATCTATCTCAGTCTCTTTATGTCTATCTATCTCAGTGTCTTCATGTCTATCTATCTATCTATCTCAGTGTCTTCATGTCTATCTATCTATCTATCTCAGTGTCTTCATGTCTATCTATCTATCTATCTCAGTGTCTTCATGTCTATCTATCTATCTATCTCAGTGTCTTCATGTCTATCTATCTATCTATCTATCTATCTATCACCATGTGTTCATGTCTACCTATTTAATAGATTCATATTTTCTGACCTCCTAATGAACTTGTCCACTTAAATTTTTTAATCTGGTCACTTGGTTGATCTCTCTTTTCATAACTGTCTTATAATTATTATAATATTTTAAGTTTAGCTTAGTTTGGCACAAGGCCACAAATAGGGATTTAAAGAATGACTTAATAGTACTAGTACTATTAAGTCATGCTTTAAATCCCTACTTCTGGCCTTGTGCCAAACTAGCCAACCCAGCTCGCCAACAATTGCCAACATCAAGGCATTCTCTATTTTTAACGTCTCAATCTTTTAAGCTTGTTCATGCCTGCACCCAATCAGTTCATCACTGTTCTCTGTAGCCTATTGAAGTCTCTTCATATCTATTTATTTATTGAAATCTGTTCAGACCTATCACAGTCTCTTCATATATGTATATCTATCTCAATTTCTACATATCTCTCTATGCCGGTCTGTTCATATCTATCATCTATCCATCAATGCCAGTCTGTTCATATCTATCTATCTATCTATCTATCTATCTATGCCAGTCTGTTCATATCTATCTATCTATCTATCTATCTATCCCAGTCTGTACATATCTATGGATCTATGCCCGTCTGTTCATATCTATCTATCCCAATCCGTCCATATCTATCTATGCCAGTCTGTTCATATCTATCATTTATCCAACCATGCCAGTCTGTACAAATCTATCTATCTATCTATCTATGCCAGTCTGTTCATATCTATCTATCTATCTATCCAGTCTCTTCATATCTATCTATCCATCTATCTATCTATCTATCTATCTATCTATCCAGTCTCTTCATATCTATCTATCTATCTATCTATCTATCCAGTCTCTTCATATCTATCTATCTATCTATCTATCTATCCAGTCTCTTCATATCTATCTATCTATCTATCTATCTCCCCGGTCTCTTCATATCTATCTATCTATCTATCTATCTATCTATCTATCTCCCCGGTCTCTTCATATCTATCTATCTATCTATCTATCTCCCCGGTCTCTTCATATCTATCTATCTATCTCCCCAGTCTCTTCATATCTATCTATCTATCTATCTATCTATCTATCTATCTACCCAGTCTCTTCATATCTATCTATCTATGCCAGTCTCTTCATATCTATCTGTCTATCTATCTATGCCAGTCTATTTATAATTATCTATGACAATCTGTTCATGTCTATCATCTATCCCAGTTTGTTCATATCTATCTATCTATGCCAGTCTGTTCATATCTATCTATCTATCTATCTATCTATCTATGTATGCCAGTTTGTTCATATCTATCTATGCCAATCTGTTCATATCTATCTATCTATGCCAGTTTCTTCATATCTATCTATCTATCTATCTATCTATGCCAGTCTGTTCATATCTATCTATTTATGCCAATCTGTTCATATCTATCTATCTATGCCAGTCTCTTCATATCTATCTATCTATGCCAGTCTATTCATATCTATCTATCTATCTATCTATCTATGCCAATCTGTTCATATCTATCTATCTATGCCAGTCTGTTCATATCTATCTATCTATATATCTATCTATGTATGCCAGTCTGTTCATATCTATCTATCTATGCCAATCTGTTCATATCTATCTATCTATGCCAATCTGTTCATATCTATCGATGACAGTCTGTTCATATCTATCTATCTACCCAGTCTCTTCATATCTATCTATCTATGCCAATCTGTTCATATCTATCTATCTATGCCAGTCTCTTCATATCTATCTATCTATGCCAGTTTCTTCATATCTATCTATCTATCTATCTATGCCAGTCTGTTCATATCTATCTGTCTATGCCAATCTGTTCATATCTATCTATCTATGCCAGTCTCTTCATATCTATCTATCTATGCCAGTCTCTTCATATCTATCTATCTATCTATCTATGCCAGTCTGTTCATATCTTTCTATCTATGCCAATCTGTTCATATCTATCTATCTATGCCAGTCTCTTCATATCTATCTATCTATCTATCTATGCCAGTCTGTTCATATCCATCTATCTATCTATCTATCTATGTATGCCAGTCTGTTCATATCTATCTATCTATCTATGTATGCCAGTTTGTTCATATCTATCTATCTTTGCCAATCTGTTCATATCTATCTATCTATGCCAGTCTCTTCATATCTATCTATCTATGCCAATCTGTTCATATCTATCTATCTATGCCAGTCTCTTCATATCTATCTATCTATGCCAATCTGTTCATATCTATCTATCTATGCCAATCTGTTCATATCTATCTATCTATGCCAGTCTCTTCATATCTATCTATCTATCTATCTATCTATGCCAGTCTCTTCATATCTATCTATGCCAATCTGTTAATATCTATCTATCTATGCCAGTCTCTTCATATCTATCTATCTATGCCAATCTGTTCATATCTATCTATCTATGCCAGTCTCTTCATATCTATCTATCTATGCCAATCTGTTCATATCTATCTATCTATGCCAATCTGTTCATATCTATCTATCTATGCCAATCTGTTCATATCTATCTATCTATGCCAGTCTCTTCATATCTATCTATCTATCTATCTATCTATGCCAGTCTCTTCATATCTATCTATGCCAATCTGTTAATATCTATCTATCTATGCCAGTCTCTTCATATCTATCTATCTATGCCAATCTGTTCATATCTATCTATCTATCTATCTATCTATCTATGCCAGTCTGTTCATATCTATCTATCTATGCCAGTCTGTTCATATCTATCTATCTATGCCAATCTGTTCATATCTATCTATCTATCTATCTATCTATTTATGCTAGTCTGTTCATATCTATCTATCTATGCCACTCTCTTCATATCTTTCTATCTATCTATCTATCTATGCTAGTCTCTTCATATCTATCTAAATCTGTCCCTATCCATCTTTGATCCTTTCTATCTCCCTCTATTCTTATCTATTATTTATAATTCTACTTTTGAGATAAACTTTGTGTTTCATTGAAAATAAAATATATTCTTGTCATTTATAAAGAACAAAAGAAAATTCCATTCTACATGAGATTATATTTTACTAAAATCCAATAAAAATGCATTAACTTTATTCTTATTTACCTACCAACAAATCTTTAGTATGTGAAATGCTTTGGTATTCATGTCATCTCCCAAAATAAAACTGTTCCCTTACTATCCACAGATCTAATAATCATTCAACTAGACATTAAAAATCTCAGTCAAATACGATTTATTTTGTTGCAGGAAAAGTTTCTCCTATCTTTTTTATAAAATGTTTTAATCGTATAAATCTGTATCTTCATATACTCTGATTTTTGATGACCTTATGCCATCTTTGAAATAAAATGTTTATTCCAACACACGACAATTGTACTGAAAATAGTGCATCACATGGTTGGAGGTCGGGTATTACATCCCACTGATTTTTGACAATCAGTTTACAGTTTACTCCAGGGCTTGGTTTTATTTATTATTTAGTACGGAGGTGTGTCTAATTTATTCTTTGCGAATATTTGTGGTTTTGTACATTATCAAAAGTTTTTTCTTGTTCAAAACTTAATAATATATTCACACATAGAAACATTTGCATATATATATATATATATATATATATATATATATATAACGTAAATCATTCAAACGAAAAGCAAATACTGAAGCTAATTATACAAAAACACACTGAAATGTCTACCTGATGATGGTCATTCGAAACGACTGAAAGCCTGGCTCGTAGAAAAAATAAGACCTGATAAAACCGGAATTTCTAAACAAGGATCATACCATTCATTAACGAATTCAAAGTTGATTGTATTTTATTATTAAATATTGTTTGCGAGAGTGATTCTTGCCGTATAATTAGCTTCAGTATTTGTTTTTCGTTTGAATGATTTACGTTACCTAAATTGAATACGCACTACATAATTAATATATATATATATATAAAGGCTGTTCGAATAATTTGGACTGATTTTAAATGTGAATTAAGTTTAAGCATCTAATGATTGTTTTTCTTTTTCTTTCAGATTTAACAACTTAAGTCATTGGATATTTCAACCCTGGAAAGATTAACAATCAAAAAACGTGTTAAAGTTATCAAAGCCTATTACGAAAATGGACGTTCAAAGAGAATTTGAATGAGAAGTTCCCAGGTCGCATCATCTCTCGAAACAGCAAAGTCAATTGGCCAACACGATTGTGCAACTTGACGTCTTTAGATTTCTTTCTTTGGGGTCATCTCAAAAGTAAGGTCTATGCCAACAAGCCAACAACCATTCAACAGCTGAAGGATGAGATAATAAGGCATATTGGTGAGATTGAGGAACAACTATGCAGAGACGTCATCAAACATTTTATCAAGTGGAGGTGTGCCACCAAAGCTTTGGTGGACATTTGGGCGATATTATTTTTCACACATAATTGCCATGACTTAAATAACATGATCGAATGGAGAAATAAATAAATTTTCACCAATAACACTGATTTATTTACTGCTGACTTTGATCCATTTTAATGAAACACCCTTTATATATATATAAAATGCTGCCTAAATACACACAATATATATATATATATATATATATATATACCATGTGTAACAGCAAAATTGTCCAATTGTTAGGTTAAGCTTTGAATCATTGTATCTTAGAAATGACTAAAGATATCTTACTGAAATTCTCCAAAGTTTTTATAACAGTATTGGAATCTACTTTGCACAATAAGAATGTATAATTACTCTTCAAACATAACAGAAGAATCATGATGGAATCAATTATAAACAAAAATGATATGTTCATTACTCATAGTTAAGGATTGGAAGTTCATAAAGGAAAGAAATTAAGTTCAAATATATGTATATTATTCCAGGATGATTTTCCAACTTATTCAAGATGGTCTTTGCCCTTTCTAACCTTTTAACTTTCTGTCCTGGAGTAGCAAGGTGATTCACAAGTTTCACATACGATATCATTGTCAAGTATTTTTTCATTGCCCTTTGGACTGTCATAGCCAAAACTCCTCTGTCACATGCCAAATGTCTTATGGATTGAGTTGGATCATTTCTAATTGATCTCTTTAGCTCTAAGTTGAAATGATGATCCCTCTTCCTGTTGTGACCTCCTGATTCAGTTTTCCTCTTTACTGTTTCCTCTTTTTTAAACTTATTCACCATTCTCTTGATGCTTCTTGAATAAACAATAAGAATGTATTTAGCTCTGAGTTGAAATGATGATCCCTCTTCCTGTTGTGACCTCCTGATTCAGTTTTCCTCTTTACTGTTCCCTCTTTTGCAAACTTATTCACCATTCTCTTGATGCTTCTTGAATGGACTTTGAAGATGAAACCAGACTGTGAATGTTGGTACCATTACTGCCCAGCCTGAATGATCTTTGTTGCTCACTTGGGAAGAGAGTGGAGAGAAAACAGAATGATTTTAACTTGTTCTCTTTCACCGGTGGTCCACATAGAATTTCTAGTGGTCCACAGAGAATTCGTAGCCATAAAAATATTGTAGCCATTTCACAAAAGTGTATCTAAATTATTCATACTTTGAAGAATTGAATGGAACCACCTCTTAATTACTGGTGTTCCCAGGTTCACTCTGACCCAGGGTGGTAGCACTTGTTAGTGTCCCAGCTATGGGCAAATAGTTAACCCCCAAACTGGAGTCAAAACACTATGAAAGTTTAAAAAATTGGTTTTAATAGTAGAAATAGTTTGTAAAAAATTATTACCAACAATACATTTTTGAAAAAAGAATTACCAGCTATACATTTAAAACAAAAAAAAACATTAACAGCAATAAAAGTCTTGTCGGCATTAAATAACCCATTGACTTTGATATTATATTTTTTGTCTTTTTGTTATTTCTCCCTATAAGAAGCTGTTAATATTAGCAACCCACATTAAATAAAATATTCAACACAGGAGACAGTATCTTGGAGAGCATTATATATATATATATATATATATTTTTGTCATCCACAGACAGACTGTTTCGCTGTTTCACAGCTCATCAGTGTGGCTAGACGTCCGGTTGCCTCTAGCTAGGATCGAAACCCGACTGAATTTGCGTCACTCCGAACTTCTCCCACTAAGCTGTCAGCGTACGGTACAGGATGAAGGTGAATTTTAGCGAGTTTATTTTTTTTAGATTCGGATAAACACACAGTGACTGATAGTGACTCAATTCTGTCGAAGAATTGTCGAGTATTAGCTTAAATAGTCACTGTTTACAAATTCACACCTCAAACCAGAGGGCTCAACCAAAATTAATTTTTCAGGAGTATGCTCTCTCTCTCTCTATATATATATAGCATAAAAAAATATTACCAGCAATAATAATCTTGTCGGAATTAAATAACCCATTGAGGTTGATATGCCATAAAACAAAACAAACCAAACCAATCTATAGATAGATAGATAGATAGATAGATAGATATATAGATATTACCAGCAATAATAATCTTGTCGGCATTAAATAACCCATTGACTTTGATATGTCATAAAGCAAAACAAACCAAACCAATCTATAGATAGATAGATAGATAGATAGATAGATAGATATTACCAGCAATAATAATCTTGTCGGAATTAAATAACCCATTGAGGTTGATATGCCATAAAACAAAACAAACCAAACCAATCTATAGATAGATAGATAGATAGATAGATATTACCAGCAATAATAATCTTGTCGGCATTAAATAACCCATTGATTTTGATATGCCATAAAGCAAAACAAACCAAACCAGAAAGTGATATACAGTGAGCCCATACCTATTTGTGTTTTGTGCTTCATGACTTCACAAATTCACAGATTCTTCTTGAGAACATACGTACTTGCTATTCGTTAAAACCCCAAATATTTTCGTGTTTTTCTGAAGAACATATGTACAAATTATTCACTGAGAACGCCCTTGATTTGCATACTTTTTTGATAGAACATTTTTTTTTTTTTAAGCGTATCGCCCCCAAGCAAGGCTGGAGGCCACTATCACGCAAGGGGTTAAAGAAGGGTTGGAGGAAGAGCAGATAGGAGTGGTAAAGGAGAGGATGTGGAGAAAGAGAAAGACAGTGGGTCGATCAAGGCAAGGGGGTTACAGAAGATTTGGAGCGAGAGCAGATAGGAATGAAAGGTGAAAGGATGTGGAGAAGGGAAGTGGATAGATCAAGGCAACTGGAGATGTCGATTGACGCTACACTTAAACCGTTGGAGATTGTATTTGTCAGGGAAACAGTAATAGGGAAGGGAGTTCCATAGGCGAGATGTGCGAGACATGAAGCTATTGGAGTAGAAGAGACGTCTACATCTAACAGTTTCCACGGTGTAGGGGTGGGAGCGGGATGCCAGCCTCGTGGGACGTTTTAAAATATTCTTGTATTATTTTCCTGTTATTTAAGTGACTTAAACCATATAACAGTTTGTGGTAAAAATTCGCAGAATTGTACATCTTCATTGTAAAAACAAATGCAAAAACATGCATAGTGCTTGGGTTTTGTTCTTTGATAGGGGCTGCGGCTGGGGTCTTAAAAGTGGCTTATGTTAAGTCTGGGGGGGGGGCATCATCACAGTTCTGTTTTTAGAAAATGTTTTAAACTTCATATTTTATGTCTTGTTACACATATTTTATACAGTATTTTCAATGGTTGTATCGATCTATGTGTAATTAAAAACAGTTATTGTACGTATGAAAGAAATTTTACGTTAAGTGTATGGTCACCAATACTATTTTTCAAAAAGGTTTTTAAAAGGGTCTAAAGTGTTTCTAAAATGTTTAGGATGAAAGTTTAAGGCATATGGGGTTTAACAATCAAAATAGGTACTTATATTCACTTTTAGGGGGGGTTACAAGTATTTGTGGATTCCAACTATTCGCAGCCAGTTCTGGTCCCTACCCCCACAAATACAGGGGACTCACTGTATACTTATTATCCTGAATGGTAAATATGTAGGTAAATATGTTAGTATATATAAGAAATGACGAAGACCGAATCATCAAAAAACATTGCTGCGACGGAAAGTTGTAAACAAGATGTGGCAGTGTGTATGTAGTCGCTTAATGAACTACTGGTGGCTGATAAAAAAAAACATTCTGGACTATGAAAATTGCCAGATTATTATGTACTGGACTGGATTAAAGAGGTCAGGCTGGATTAATATTTCTCTGAGTAAAAGCTGACAGACATAACAGACACTGGAGCATCTGTCTCTATTTCTGAGATGAGGTATTATGTACACTATTTACATTATTTGGACTATTGTCCTCATCTTTGTCGCCATATTTATCACAACGTTTCGACCGGAGTGTACAACAGCCGAAACATTGTGATAAATATGGCAACAAAGATGAGGACAATAGTCTGAATAATGTAAATAGTGTAAAAATGGGGCGTCTCCTTCAAATATAAGTAAACACTATATTAACATTTGAGATATACACAGTGCGATGAATAAATTGTCACCAGTTTATACTTTTAATTTCACACATACATGTTGTTTGTCACAGCGTAGTAGGGTAATGTCTGTGAGAAAAAGAGCACCATGATGCAATTTGCACTGATGTACTGCTTGGCATTTGCACTGGAAGCTCCAATACAAACATTCCAGAGTGTTTAGTTATCAATCTGAGGACAATGCAGAGGGTCTGGAAAAAGTTGGATGAGTCAATTGGTGATTACAAAGGTGTTTGGAGTGATCAATAGTGATGACAACCTTATGCCTCCATTCATCTTCCCACAGGGCTTCAGACTCAACACAAAGATCTACATCAAGTGCCTTGAGGAGGTAGTGCTGCCCTGGGTCAAGAGGGTGGCCACTGGAAGACTATGTCTGGCAACAGGACTCTGCACCATGACATACAAGCAGGAGAACACAGTCATGGCTGTCAGACAGTTTCTGCAGCCACATTACCCATTACATTTGGCCACCTAACTCACCAGACTGCAACCCCCTTTATTATTATATGTGGGGTACAGTTGTGCCAAAGCCCAACAAAACTCCCTGTGACACCAAAGATGGCAGCATTCACCAACTTAAACAAGGAGACCATTCAGAAGAGTTGCAGGTTGATTTCAAAGTTATCTGGAGGATATGGTTGAAGCCAATGGTGATTTTATTGAAGGAATTTACCCTTTAATATTTCAAAATATTTTTTGTGTAATTTTGGTAAATATATCTGTTAAAATGAGATGTGAGTGTCATTTTTGTTTTTGTGTAATTTAGAAAACAATTTATCCATCGCACACTATATATATATATATATATATATATATATATATATATATATATATATATTGGGGGTTTGTAGTTCCATTTTTATACAAGTTTCATTAAAAATAAACGACAGGGTATGGAGATTAAGCTTTTTATTCAATTTTATTTCTGTTCGCATAAGGATTTTCTTTCTGTACATAAATTGTGCAAAAAATGTCTAAATGTTCTATATATGCAAGAGCTTTAAAAAAATCTTTGATAATGGCTAATATAATATCAAAAAATGCTCTTCTTCTCTCTCTCTCTACTGTTCCTCCTTGTCCCAATCTGCCTTCTTTCTTCCCATGTCTCTTCTCTCTCTCTCTCTCTTTCCTCTTTCTTCCAATCTACCTTCTTTCCTTGTCTCTTTTCTCTTCTTTTTCCCTTATTTCTTTCATTCTTTCTTTGACTCTCACTTCTTTTTGTCTTTGTCCCAATGTGACTTCTTTCCCTGTCTCTCCTCTCTCTCTTCCAATCTGTCTTCTTTCTTCCCATGTCTCTTCTCTCTCTCTTTTTCCTCTTTCTCCCAATCTACCTTCTTTCCTTGTCTCTTTTCTCTTCTTTTTCTCTTTGTTCCAACCTTATTTCTTTCTTTCATTCTTTCTTTGACTCTCACTTCTTTTTGTCTTTGTCCCAATGTGACTTCTTTCCCTGTCTCTCCTCTCTCTCTTCCAATCTGTCTTCTTTCTTCCCATGTCTCTTTTCTCTCTCTCTCTCTCTCTCTTTCCTCTTTCTCCCAATCTACCTTCTTTCCTTGTCTCTTTTCTCTTCTTTTTCTCTTTGTTCCAACCTAATTTCTTTCTTTCATTCTTTCTTTGACTCTCACTTCTTTTTGTCTTTGTCCCAATGTGACTTCTTTCCCTGTCTCTCCTCTCTCTCTTCCAATCTGTCTTCTTTCTTCCCATGTCTCTTCTCTCTCTCTCTCTCTCTTTTTCCTCTTTCTCCCAATCTACCTTCTTTCCTTGTCTCTTTTCTCTTCTTTTTCTCTTTGTTCCAACCTTATTTCTTTCTTTCATTCTTTCTTTGACTCTCACTTCTTTTTGTCTTTGTCCCAATGTGACTTCTTTCCCTGTCTCTCCTCTCTCTCTTCCAATCTGTCTTCTTTCTTCCCATGTCTCTTCTCTCTCTCTCTCTCTTTTTCCTCTTTCTCCCAATCTACCTTCTTTCCTTGTCTCTTTTCTCTTCTTTTTCTCTTTGTTCCAACCTTATTTCTTTCTTTCATTCTTTCTTTGACTCTCACTTCTTTTTGTCTTTGTCCCAATGGGACTTCTTTCCCTGTCTCTCCTCTCTCTCTTCCAATCTGTCTTCTTTCTTCCCATGTCTCTTCTCTCTCTCTCTCTCTCTCTCTCTCTCTTTTTCCTCTTTCTCCCAATCTACCTTCTTTCCTTGTCTCTTTTCTCTTCTTTTTCTCTTTGTTCCAACCTTATTTCTTTCTTTCATTCTTTCTTTGACTCTCACTTCTTTTTGTCTTTGTCCCAATGTGACTTCTTTCCCTGTCTCTCCTCTCTCTCTTCCAATCTGTCTTCTTTCTTCCCATGTCTCTTCTCTCTCTCTCTCTCTCTCTCTCTCTCTTTCCTCTTTCTCCCAAT